>JAUMHI010000055.1:12883305-12937798 GCA_032359435.1 Enteromius unitaeniatus
CATGGATGGGGTTTTGGTTCCTTGCCGCTGTCTCCTCTGGCTTGCTTAGTTGGGGACACCTGATTTCCAGTGATTATTGTAGTTTTGATTACAGAGACTGTCTCTTCATTTGATAAATGAATAGTTTAATTCTCGTCATTATACTTTACCATCACTCTGTTCTCCTACTTGATCATATTCAGTGCTTTGCTACAATCTGTATTGTTAAAAGTGCTATAGAAATAAACGTGACTGATTGATTGTGATTTGTGTGATTTGTATTTGCAGACCTCGGGTGAAGAGGGTGTGTCACATGTGCGAGTGACCAGCAGGAGGAGCTCACTGAAGGTGGAGAGAGTGGCTGGACTAGTAAGCCACTATTATATAGAGACACCAAAGGTCAGTGGCTGCTAAAAACAACAGTTTTCTTTAAAAAAATAAATAGTTTATGACATATTACACCTTTAAAAATTGTGCTTTTAATTGTGTCATGAGAGTCCTGTCATGGGGATTTGTTGCTGTGTGACATACTGTAGTAGAATGTCTAACCTGCAATATGCACTTTATGGCCTAGGATCAGTATGGTTTTCAGCCTTTTGTGTTTATACTGCATTTTTAGATGCTGTCTGAGGTATATGCTGTCTTTTGGATGCTGTCTGAAGAAATAAGTTTCAGTGTTATACACAGCACAGCAAATCAATATCAAACCAGTGGTTGATATTTTGGTGATATCTGAAGCACAGCCCGTAAAAGCACATGCTAGACTTTTTCCCTTATGGGCTCTTCACATAGAACTAGGTCTTGTGTTTAAAAACGTGGGACGCAGGGCAGAATGGAAAGTAAAAAGGTCTAGTTAAAAGTTTGTAAAATGTTGTAGCAAATGCAAGATACCTTAAGCAACAAATATGTCCATCTTGTGCGAGAAATGTGGAACACCATTGTAACCGGAATGCAAAAACACATTTTGTGTGTAATTCTTTGATCGTGCATGTGTTTTCATGCCTGTAAAATGGGCAAGGTTCATTAGTTAACATGAACTAAGAATGAGCAGTACTTACTTACAGAATGTTTTCATTTTAGTTCATGCTAATTTCAGCATTTACTATTGCATTATTAAAATCACAAGTTGTATTTGTTAACAAATAATTCTCTGGGAATTAACATGCACTAACATTAAGATTAAAATGAAGAAAATACTGTAATAATTGGATTGTTCATTGTTTGTTCATGTTAGTTAACACATTAACTAATGTTAGCAAACGACACCTTATTGTAAAGTGTTACCTTAAAATGTAGTCTTGAGTGATATACTGAACAATGTAGTGGTGAAGCTTGCCGAATAAATGTTGAGGAGATTGAGTTGGAAAACAAATGACTGTAAGACAACCTTTTCCAGAGTTTAAATTCATGACAGGTGCGGATTTCACCTATAATAGCATTTCCTTAAATATTATAAATGAAAAACATTATACATGACTTTTGTACTTTTTTGTAAAGCAAATCTTTTTTATAAAGCAGAATTTCTTCGAATATGCACATATAATACATATAATATAACATTTCTTTAAGAAAATCATGCACATGGATGATTGATGTGCATTTGTGTGTTCACATTATGTAGAAGATAGTAGCTAGGCTGCAGTGTAGCCGAAATCGGAAGAAATAAGCCACATTTGATGCTGTTAATCACCCAGTCTTTCAGAAAAAGGAGCAACACTCAGTTCCTACTATATCATGGCAGCTCTCATTTTCACGTTCTCCCAATCACAGCACCCCCAGCGGCATGTGGCGGCACATTGCCTGCGGGCGCTGGCGTTTCAGATGAGCGGAGATCTAGCGCGAGGGACGGGGGCGTGAGGTGGAGATGGCAGTGTGGGTGTGGTCTCGGGTTGTGGCTGAAGAGCGTGGGACCGCCGTGTTGAGAACAGAGAGCCTCCATTGTCTACATCAAAGCGCAAGGCAGCAGCGTTCTGTTGACAGCAGGGCTGGCTGATGTCGAGCTGAATGCGGTGTCGTGTCTTCCACACATTAGGAGGGGTATGAGGTGGAAGGGAGGGATGAAGAGAGAGCTGCAGAGGGAACGAGAGTGGGGGAGGATGGGGGGAGCGAGGCGAGGGCCGGTGCAGTGCAACGCAGTTAGAGCTGGAACGGACACCTAGAGCTCAGCCTTCCGCATGTTGCCATGGAAACCAAATTCCTCCCCCTACTTGCATCCCTACAGACTGGCTGCCTTTCTCGCTCCTGCTCTCTCTGTCGCTGTTTTCCTGTCTCTGTTGCATCTTTCTGCATCTCTCATATGCGTTCAGTCACATAACATGGCGAAAATGCGCGTGCCACATCCGGCAGGGTGTTTATGCGACGCTCGAGATGGATGAATGTGAGACGATGCAGAATTCACAATGCAAAATATGTTTTTGGCAGCACAAAGGAATCTCTCTCTGCATTCAGAACCCTCTCTATGATCAGGCGTTCTCATTCCCAGTCAAACATTTTGAGTTAACACCCCCCCTCCCCTCCCCCAGAGTCATTTTCAGTCCAGTCATATCTTTCTCATGGTTGCATTCTTTCTTTACTATATTTTGCTTTTCTGTTTGTCTTGCTTCTCTCCGGGCCTGTGCACGATTCTTTCACTCATCCCTCTTCTCAACACCTACAACATCTCACCACGTACACACTGCAGCTAAATACGGATTTCACTCCTGTTCTGAGAGTTTAATCCTGTTTTGTACACATACAGCATGTTTAGGCTAGTGACAAACACAGTCTACGACAAAATTCACTTTCAAAAATGTAGTAAGACCCTAACTAAATTAACAACGTATTTAAGAACACATCAGAGCAAAATAGTTTGGTTAAACGTAATTTAAAACCACACTCTGCACTGTTCATTTCCATTTGTAAATGCAAAAGTAATTTACTGTTCTGCTGTTGTTGTTGCATTAATTAAGGCTATCTATGGGTCCATATTTGTTTATATAGTCATTATTCAGCCCTCTCCTGTTGTGTGAACAGGACAATTCAACACTGTTGTCAATCCCAAACACTGGTTCTGTGAATGTAGCCTCAGAAAACGATAATTTAGGGATTCATTCCTGCATTTCAATGCGGCTGTCACTCTGGCAGTGTACGTGGCCCTTATCAGACCCTCTCTTCTCTTTCGTGACCTCTCAGTTCTCCAGTCATTTCACAAGCATCTCATATTCCCTTTCTCTCTTTTTCTCCCTCTCTCTTTCTCTCATTTCTCTTATCATTACGCAGTCAGTCGGATGTGCGGTGTTTGGTGCAGCAGCTGTTTTCTGTCACCAGGCCTATTAATAGGAGTCACAGCCTTCACAGGCACTTTAGTTTATTGTGTCAATGTGGAGGAGCAAAGACTCGATTAAGTAAAAACCCAAAACCCTTTTTTGGCCCTGCAGCAGCATATTCATTGCAATTCAGAATGTATAGATTTTTTGCATTTATGTCATGCATTAATAATTATTGTATCGTGTTTATGTTGCCTGTTCAATACAGCCTATAATCACAGTATTTCAAAGGCTGCTCTGCACCTGTTTCCTACAGCAATTCTCTTCAGTTCATTTAAAAGAAAACCTTCAAGAATGTTACTGCCCCTTTAAGACTGCCTGTGTCTCATCTTGCCTTATATGGGCATGCATCCTGTCAGGTGACAGGAGTGCAGTCACATGGGTTTGCTGTGAGAATGTACAGAAATTCCAGAAATTTTCTATAGATACCTTCGATGTGAGAGAGTATGTGGGGGTTGTGAGGCCGGCTGGGGGGGTTTATGTAATGTGGGAATGCAGAAACTGACAATGAGGCTGTCAGATATAAGATATGCTGTGTGTCATTAAGTACAATCTACATCCCTTTGTAAAAACATAACATTCTCAATTATTTCATAAATCAACAGTAGGCTTTCTTCCAGTTTACCACAAGCCGGTCAGAGGTTGATTTTCATGCGTTCATGCAGTATACTGTATTTAATATCTGCAAATATATTTGATGAACCGAGGATACTCTGATTTATTTCGTAGTCAAAGGCAAATCAAGCAGATAGAAGGTGCATTCTTAAATTGTCTCTTTTTTAACCATCCATCTGTAGTACTTTTCTTCATTCAGCCTGGGAGGATGCATCTGTCCCTACCATCACACAGTCTCTCTCTATGTGGTCATTTGCAAGAAAGAAGAAGGCTGCAGATAGAAATGAATAGAGTTTTGTATGCATATTTGAGCCATAGTAAAGCATCCTGCACCAGCTTTAAATCAAATAATATTTATAGCATTTCTGCACAGGATTTATATTTGCATATGTAATTATTGTACCGAGAACATCTTGGATGACATTTAAGAGGCACTTAAATGTTACTTGTAACACATGGCCCCTTTACATGCATTAACTATAAGCATTTTTGGCAGCGGATGTGGTGCAATGTCTTGATCTGAATAACCTAACCATTTTGTTTTTGTTTTCTCAGTAATCACCCTTTGTAGTGTGCATACTGATATTCTAGCTAATATTGACAGACATGGCCATTGATTGGCTGTGACTGTCTTTTTTTAAGATTTGATATTATGTAATTCTTTAAGGAGCAGCATTTTTCCCTAGAGGTACTAGAAACGCCCACATACACTCACACTCTGGAAGATACCGACACAAACACATGACATAATGCAAGCATGAAATGCATGCATATAAGCACGCTCTGCTTCCCTGCCTTCCACTTTCCTCTTCATCCTTGGCCAGCTACATTAAAAAATACTCTATGGAGACCGTGGAAGTCTGCATCCTATATGAGAACGTAGTTTATAGACAAGGGCAGCAGAGGGAACAGGGTGGTCGTAACATGTGCCCACTTATGTGTGCTGTGATAAATATGCTTGCGTTGCCTTTTTTCAGCCACCAAGCATCACCCATACGCTCCCCATTGGCATTGGCAGTGTTTCTGTGTGTGACCGTTCTTATCTTCGATTGGTCTTCCTCCTGGAAATCGGAAAGTTTGCTGGAATAGTATATTGTGGTAATGAAGTGAGTTACCATTGCATATAATTAAATGTGGCTGAGCCTGCTGTTTGTGCCTCCTGGTGGGGTCGAATAGAATAGTGTGCAATGCCTATTAGAACTGACTCAGCCACAAAAACAAGTGATTTTACACACGCATAAACAGAGAAACACACACACACAAGTGTCCATGCATGCATATAGTCGCATCAGTAAACACTCAGTTGGTTTCTAATGTTTATAATAATAGCACAACAGTCTAACAGGCCAACATCTGTTTAGAATCTGCTACAAAATCTTGTACAAAAAAAAGTAATGTGATCAAATAGGAGTATCACCCTTAATGGGAGTGCCACTCAATCAAATTAACATGAATTTTTAGTGTTGTGGGAGTATTGCCTTGTAAATTGTCATCTATAATAGTCAGTAAATTCAGATGGTCTTGTTTTACGGTTAGTTCATCCCAAAATAAAAATTCTGTCATTAATTACTCCCCCATGTCGTTCCAATCCCATAAGACCTTCGTTCATCTTCAGAACACAAATTGAGATGATCCAAGATCCAGAAACGTAGTAAATACATTGGTAAAACAGTGACATCAGATTTGCAACACTACAAGAATATTTTTTTTTGCAAAGAAAAAAAACAACATAATTTACTCAACCATTCTTCTCCCCTGAGTTACATCTTCCGCCATTTTGTAGAGTATTACAACACATACACATATTCCCCCCCCCGAACATAAACAACACTGATTACATCAAATGCGTTCTTAAGTGATCTCCAAAAATATCTTAATTTGTGTTCTGAAGATGAACAAAGGTCTTATGGGTTGGGAACGACATAAAGGTGAGTAATTAATGACTGAATAATTTTGGGGTGAACTAACCCTTTAACATCAAGAAATAACAACAAGAAATTGTGCAACTGAAGACTTCAATGAGCAATTTTCTCAAAATGTAATTTAATTTAATAAATATATTTAAAAATCTATTATTTCTTACTTTATTGTAAATACACATTCTGATTAAAGAACCATTTTTATTAATGTTATTAATATCTGATTTATATGAAATATTTTAAACCAGCCATTTTCACTTTTAAAATTACAACCTAATGACTGTACATTAAAGACAATTGCCAGCCAGGATGAATATTCAGCTGGATGAATATTTTTAATATTATAACATAGCCTCCCCTTTATGTAAAAACAAATACATTTTTATTCTTGCTTCAAATATTCTTTTTTATCAACACTATTAAATACTACATCAGTTCGGTCAAAGCAAAGATACAGTAGATTGCTTCCATCAGCACTCCCAAAGCTTTCACAGTCCATTACCACATTCTGGATTGACATTTCACTATGTAACATCTGGCATTTTTAATTTATATGCCGTTTATTGTTTTGCTTATATGTAATAACTCGTTTCTGCATCTTACTCATCTTTGTTTTTGCGTAATAGTGCTCCTAAGTTTATAACAGTGACTACACAGAAATCCAGGAAGATTCAATTTTTTCCATGGAAGCGTTGTTTCATAAATAATGTGAAATTCCATGCTTGGCAGGAAAGTTAACAATTACATATGAAAAATGTTATAGAAAACTAACAGGAAATATTGTTTTGACAGAAAATAACTAAAAGATAGCTAGCAGTTGAGCACTAGGTCTGCAAAATAATATCAAATGTCATTTTCATTCATGTTTTATTCCTTCAAGTCAAATATTTTTTGGTCCTTGACGTAGTGCAGTATTTTTTGGGAGTTTATCGTCAAGCAATTTACATTTGTTTTTTTGTTTTTTATGAAAATGAGTTTTAGTTCCGAAAGTGTATGGTTTATTTTATTATAAAATAAATTAACAAATTAACCTAATTCACAAATAGATTAAAACATTGTCAACCATCTCATATCTCAGGCTGTCTGTAGTATAAACGCTCAAGACAAGTCTTCAGTCTTTTTAACAGTGAAGTTGTAGGACTGAATAACGCGCTCTCTGCGTTTCCATTCAGGCTCTGTGTGCTGGCGGATTTTCAGGCACGCTGGCCCTTTAAGAGCAGTCACTGAAGCAGTCAGTCCTGTGTTGGTGCTGCTGCTGATGGCTGTGCTGTGAGTTGATTGGCTGTGGCTGTCAGGGCTGAGGTGCTGGAGGGATGCTGCTATGCATCTCTCTCTCTCTCTCTCTCTCTCTCTCTCTCTCTTTCTCTCTCTCTCTCTCTCCCTCTCTCTCTCTCTTTCTCCCTCCCTCTCTCTCTCGCTTGCTTGCATCCCTCCGTATAATCCACATCTAGGGCAAGCAGGCTGAGAGTCAATCCAGTGCTCAGCTCCTCTCTGCAGGCTGGGAAAAAGAGTGAGAGAAAGAAGGCAAGGAAAACGCTTCCCAAAGCAGGAGGAAACGCAGAAGGAAGAAATCTGGCAAGCAGAGACATACAGAGGAAGATTTGATCACGGATATCATTTATATATATAGAAATTGTTTATATATATATATATATATATATTTGTACACACGCATATCAATATTTATAGAAATATATATGTATACATATATTCCTGTATATAACTGTATTTGTGCTTGTCTGTTTATATCAATATTTTTATATGTATTCGTGTGTGTGTAAATATATACATATATAAACAAATGAATATATATATCTATGAATTTATATACGTATCACTGTGAACCAACAGAAGCAAGAAGAGAACTCGACCATCGGGGCTGGTCTCTGATTCCGAGATCATACACACTATTTTTATTACGTTTCCAAACCTTTCGCATCGACCAGAGGACGACCACCGAGCTTTTTCTATTTTTCATCGCCTTGTTGCTACTTCCTCGTCTCATCTTTTTCTCGATTGGGAGGAACAAAGAGGAGGATACCAGGGTTTGTGAAGATTCCTGCTGCCGTTCCGTGAGACGAGCTGCACTGCGCGCTGCGTTTGATCTGAGCAGGCAGCAGCAGCAGCAGTGAGATAGAAAGAGACAGAGAGCGCCGCACCGCGTGATCTAGCCAGCATGCACAAACATCACCACTGCTGCAAGTGCCCAGAATGCTATGAAGTGACCCGCATGGCCGCCCTGCGCAGGATGGATGCCCCGGCATATGGAGACTGGCAGCCCGAGCCCTACGGATACCCGGCTGGCTATGGAGGCGGCCAGACCTTACCGCCCCAAACCTCGGGCGGAGGAGGGGGAATGGGTGGAGGGGGTACGTTGGGAAGAAGTAAAGGGAAAATGATGTCAGCTGGGGGTCCTGGAGGCCCCAACCCCAAGAGCCAATCCAAGGGCGGCCCCAAGGTGAACGGTAACAACTCAGGAGGGCAAGGAGGATGGTGGCCCGAGTGCACCTGTACCAACCGGGACTGGTACGACCAGGTAAATGCCATTTCTGTGCCGCTGGGGGCATTGAGAGTAGGCAGCAGGCGGTAGGCAGTCGGTGTATGTATTCTCGCTAACCTGAAACTGAGCAAAATCAGAAAGCTCCCCTGTAGCTGCTAGAAGATGCATCGTTTTATCAAGGGATTCATCCAGTGTTGATCCTTTCATACTGCATGTGCTGTAATCTTACAGTATGCTCATCAAGATTGATTCTTGCAGAGAAGGAGTTTAATCTTCATGTATTTACCGCTCCATCAGTGCTTTATGGTTTCATCAATCCCCCACGTACATACTTATCCAAACCCTCATCTGACAAGGATTGACAGGGCCGCTGTGACCACCACGCAACAAGTGCGTGTAGCTCCGCCAATTTAATTCAAGGATGGCAGTGACCTGCCAACACTTCTGACCGGGCTAAACACATGATCAAATCTAATATCCAGCAAGTAACTGAATCTAGATTTGTGAGGTGAAGATGCGGATACTTTATGGATGTGTGTATATTTCATTCATTTCCTGTCTGCTCATTTAGCGATGAGGCGTCTCGTGAACTATAATGTACACTTTTTTGGCTTGTGGCCGATGTAGCTGCATTTCAACCTCATATTCAAACCGAACCAGGGAGCAGAAGCTGTAATTAAGTGAGGTGTGTGTGTGTAAGTGGCAGCAGGGGTGGGGGAAGGGTCGCTCTGAATGTATAAAATGGAGGAAGCAGGCTCTCGTGTGAGAACGAGCCCGCATGCATGCTCTGTGCCTTCAGTGTGTGTGCATGTCTGCGGTGTGGGGGTGCATGTGAGTGCACAGGATTTTATTGGTATTTGTGCATGGCCGAGGTAGAGAGAATGCAGAGAGAGTGGCGGAGACGCAGAGAAAATGGAGGGTGAGATCTCGGTGGCATCGAGGGTGAAATTTCACCAAGCGCAGGGAGGGAAGGCATGAGCAAGGAGCTGACTAATTCTGCCTCCGTTCAGAGGATGGGAGAGGCATCAGTCAAAAGCAGTGCGTTTTTTCCACTCATTCGCTTTTGTTTTAATCATGAATTATGCATGTGTTCTTGGCAGCATTTGCTGTAAAGCGAATAAATGATCCCTCAATATGTACCGTTTCCTGTTTATGCGATAATTTCCTTCTCACTTTGATGTATGGCGTCCAGAGAGGTGAAATAAATCAAGCGTATATCTTCTCTCGTGCGGCAAATGCAATACCTGATAGGCACGAGCACTCCTTGGGCATATTGATGGAGTGTATGTTTAATTAATGAGAAGGAAATTGTTTAACAGAGGTATATAGGACAATGACACTATTAAAGCTTCACGTATGTGAGGAGGAGACCATGGATCATCTTGCTGGTTTCTCCTCCTCTGGCCAGGCTGTTGCCTGTCAGGATTATTAAAGAGGCTTTAGTTATCTTTGAAGGCCTTGTGGATGTGTTTCATTTGCCAAGGCTATCGCTACTGGGGAAAATTAGTATGAATTTTGGCTTAGGATGAGGGTTGAGCAGTAAAAAGAAGGAAAGCGTTCCTCATAGGTAATCATCAGAACAGCACAGGAAAGTGCTGGTAATAGAGGCCAATGTGGAAAAGAGAGAAATCAGCCAATAAAGACAGGCGGGTTGAGGAAACAGAGTGGGTTACATAAGAGAAGGCAGTTGGTGGAGACGCTTTGAGAGAGAAGCTGTGGATTTGTGTGCCCCCGACTTTCTGTAAGGCCACATTTATTGGTTTCTAGCACGTATAATATATAAACACATTCGTATCTGCAGAATGCATTATGTTTATTGCGGGTGAAATCATGTAGAAGATACTTGTTCGTTTCGTGGCAAATCAAAAGATCGGTTTTCTCGCACTGTGTTATTGTGGCCAAATTGCATCACCCCATCGCTTCCGCTCTGTGTTGTGCTTTAATGGTGAAGTGTGTGGGGTTTCTGCACCACCAGCATCACCAAACAGAAAATAACTGTTCCTCAAAACAGATCCTTCCCCTAAGCCATTTAAATAACGTTGAAAGCACTGCGGTTTTTAATTTTTCCATTTAATAGGAGCGTCTGTATATTTGGAGAATGTAAAAAACGGTAAAAAAACAACACAGTTAGACGTTAAAGCAAGTTTTAAAATCAACATAGAATCCATTTGATGTATTTCTGTGTGAAACTGGATATTAAATGTGAAGAAATAAAATTTTTTTGTTAATCAATAATTCATTTCATTAATCTGAATTTGATTGGATTGTGAAAAGTGAACGCTAACAGAATGGAACCAGATGATTAAAATGTAAGAATAACAGTGTGCAGTGGTTAATCATACAGAATCTGAATAGTACCAATAGGGTTTATTTTGATTTCAGGATTATTCTCTGCATTAATTCAGTAGTTATCAAAAGACATGGTCAGCTGTTGGAGGACAAGAACAATTCTTCGGTAAAGTAAGGATGTGTGTGGAAGGACTAGGCATGCTCAGAACGAACCAACTGTCCCCAGGCACCAATTTATCATTTTGTGCTCTTGAGCTTTATAGCACAATCTCACGGTTATGATTAGTGTTAAATAACAAATGGCCCTTACATCATTTAACACAAGATGTTAAAATTCTGCCTGAGTAATAACCTTTTTTAATATCTATACCTGTTGTAAGTAAATAAAGATATCTGGAGGTGACGCATATGTACTGTTCTGTTTTCTGTTGCGTTTCTGTGATGTCTTTGTATTAATATTAACTTCGTAATGGAGAAAATGTTAAATTAGACTCCACATCCTGCTCTTTCGCCTGTCTGTCAGTTTACGTGTGCTCAGGAGCTGCGTGCATCACATATGTTGATGTGTATTTGAAGAAATCTGTGGGAACGAAGGAGCAGATTTTAAGAGAGGCTTTACTCCTCAGATGTCCTCGGCTCTTACCCCCAGCTGCGATACAGACAGCCTCCATCTTAGAGATGAAGCGTCTGCATCATATCAAGAAAGATGTTTTTTTTTTGTTAACTCATCCTTGTAGCTGCAAACATATGGGCCAGGCAGAAATGATGTTGAAATATATGACAGTATGTGTTCTGGCTGCGTTACAATTAGAGAGAAAGGCAAATGGATGCTGTGTTTTAGCTTGCTTCTCTTTGTCTCATTCATAAGATCAACCATTACTATAGATGATTCATAGACCATTATCTTCCTCAGTCCTCCCGAGATATAAAACTTGACAAATAAATCCTGTTAAATGCTGCATTTTAAGTAGCAGGGGAACTATAAAACGTTTATTTTCATCAGTAAAACAGTAGTGAAGCAAGCATAGCATATTTCTTGTCTACTACATGCAGTATTGTATTAGATAAAATTTTAATTGAAGAATTAAAAATGGATATTTAATAGCTCTTACACTTGCGTCATTGCATGAGTTAAGCAGTGAATAATATTAATGAGCAACAGGCATTTAATATGTAATTATTTCCCGGAATTTTATTCACATTTTATTATCCTATGTAGAAATAGTTTTTTGTTGTTGTTAAAATTATTATTTAAAACCTAAAAAGACATAGCCTAGTGATTTGGTGTCATATGCATATGCTTTCTTATTATGTTTTCTAAATACATCAATAAATGTTAAGTTAATGGATTAGTTCACCCAAAAATGAAAATTCTGAAATCAAATTAGAACAGAGATTTTTGATCAAATCATAGAGCTAAATGAATGTAATCTGCGATTGTTTATCCCTAGTGGAAAGCATACGCATACGTTGTGATACTCTCTAATACTCTTTACTCTCAGTTGTGTTCAAAACGTGAGTAAAGCTCAAAATCCTTATAATATTTTTTTATTTCCATTCATTGGGAACACTGCACATTATATTTTACATCAAAACATGAAGAAAAACGATCAATATTTTAATTACTTCACAGAAAATGAAGGAAAAAAATATATTGGGCTGTTCAAAAAAATAGCAGTGTCTGCATTTTTCATTACAAACTTAAATATTTACTCAATAAACTGAAAAGACGTTAAGATTTAGCATTCCTGGGAATCACTAAACTAATATTTACTTGTATAACCACTGTTATTTGAGAACTGCTTCACATCTGTGCTGCATGGAGTCACCTGTAAACAGGTATTCCAGCCACGGATGATCTGACAACCTTCCACAATTCCTCTGCATTTCTTGGTTTTGCCTCAGAAACAGCATTTTTAATGTCATCCCACAAGTGGCCACTCCATAACCTTAATTTTGTTGGTCTGGAACCAAGATGCTGCTCGCTTACTGGTGTGTTTGGGGTCGTTGTCTTGTTGAAACACCCATTTCAAGGGCATTTCCTCTTCAGCATAAGGTAGCATGACCTCTTCAAGTATTTTGATTTAAGCAAATTGATGCATGATCCTTGGTATAGGATAAAAAGGCCCGACACCATAGTAAGAGAAACAGCCCCATATCATGATGCTTGCACCACAAGGCTTCACGGTCTTCAGAGTGTAATGTGGCTTGGGGGTCATCTGACAAACTTTCTACCTCGGACCCAAAAACTACAATCTTACTTTCATCAGTCCACAAAATGTTTCTCGATTTCTCTTTAGGCCATTCGATACGTTCTTTGGCAAATTGTATCCTCTTCAGCACATGTCTATTGTTTAACAGTGGGACTATGCAGGGGCTTTTTGCAGGTAGATTTCTAATAGTCACAGTACTCACTGGTAACTTCAGACCGTCTCTCATCTCCCTGGAGCTGATCATTGATGAGTCTTTGCCATTCTGGCTATTGTTCGATCCATTCAAATGGTAGTCTATCATTTTCTTCCATGTCTCTCTTGTTTGGCTTTCCATTTTAAAGCATTGGAGATTGTTTTAGCCTATCGTTTTCTGCACTTCTTTATAAGTTTTCCCCTCTCCAATCATGTTTTAATTAAAGCACGCTGTTCTTCTGAACAATGTCTGGTGCGACCCATCTTTCTCAGGTTTTCAGAGAGAATTGCATGTAAAGCATGTGCTGGCTTCATCCTTAAATAAGGGCCACCTGAATGACCTGTTTCTTCACATAATGAATGACCTTACTAATTGAACTCCACACTGCTATCATTTTGAACACGCCCCTTTCACTTAATTATTCAATTACACAGACTCCGGAGCCTTAATATCATAAATGTTGGGTCTGTTTGGTTTCTCTGACTGTTCTACACCTACTGTTAAATTATTTGCGATGTAATAATATGATTTGTACCAAAAATAGTGATTGATCTGGTTAGTCATGTTGGACTGCTATTGTTTTGAACACAACGGTAACTCGGGGGAGAACAATGGTAGAGTAAATGATGTTATTTATGTTTTCTTTTCACGAAAAAAGTATTCTCCTAGCCCTTACCCTTTAAATGACATTGTGTAGAAGCATTTGTCAGCATAGCTGCTTCCCTATGCCATCAAAATGTATTCATTGTAATTGGGAGGTATATTAAGTGGACGGTATAGGTTTATATATTATTTAAACTATCACAAAGAATCACATTTGTCCTTTATAGGTTACTTGCCGTATAACATTTTAATGGCTCCTTTTCCTGATGCCCAGTGTTGCCAATTTGTGAGAAATATATCTTGATCAAATCAGTGCAAGAGAATGCAAGGACTACATTCAGCTTTTTTAGTTTTTTTTTATGATTTTTTTTAGTTTTTATTAAAGCATCTCATTACTGGTGCACCCTGCTATATCAGAGGTGATATTCTGTGCTCTTGTGATCTCAGCAGTAAGCCAAGTTCCTCAGTTGATTATGCATGTCATAAATCAGGAGCAGGGCTAGCATATGTGAGTGCTTACGGATAGATCGCTAGCTTGAGACATCAGCATAGACGGTAATGTATTCATCCGAGAGGAGGCCGGGTTTGTGAGAGATTTTAGCAAATTGGATTTTCATTTGTAATGTGGGGTTTTGGGTTGCAGGAAGGAAATGGGATGGGGGTTGGGGGTTATGTTGTGAAGGAAGATAAGGCTTACCTCATCCATTCCAGACGAGACCAGTTTAGGGTTGGTCCCGCGGGACACTTCTCTTTCCCCCAAAACCAATATATGTCCTTTTGGAGAACCGAGTATTTATTGTCAGGACACACATGTGAAGACAAAATACTAGATTCAATGAACAAATAGTGATATATATATATATATATATATATATATATATATATACACATTTTTGTGTTCTTATTTTGTGATCAGACTTGATTTATCTAAATCAATCTTAAATATCATATTTGTAAATCCCCAAAATATAAAATACATTCTGTTTTATTTATTCTGTTGGGTGCATCTCATCTGGAAATATTATTTACAATTATTAGGAACACATACAGTACACAGATGAGGTAAATCCCACCCTTGTGCAACATTCAAAAAATTCTTGACACAGACAATTATTGACATTGTCATATGCTTTTACTTTATAGTACAGCACATTTGTTAAATTAGATAACTAAGACTTGCCACGTTTCATACTCAAAGTGTGCTCCTTCAAAAGGAAACATGGTCTTGTAGGAGAACGGTGTTTGATTCTACCCAACCCTGCATAGGTACCCAATTAACTTTAGGTGTTGCCATAGCGACAAGAAGGCTAGAAATCCTGCTGCCCAAGAGAGAGAGAGCTGAATTTCAGTGACATTTTGTCTTCATGATAGCATTTTTATTTGCTGACACTGCAGTTACCTCACACAGAACGTCACAAAATAATTTTATTTACTACATTGTGCATTTTCTAATCAGTGATATTATCTTTGCAGTCTGTAGGGCTCGCTATATCACAGTGTCATACTCTACACACACATATGCAGCTATTGAAGTAGCTGGCCAGGACAGGAATATGACCACATCCTAAAGTTCATTTCATTTACAACATTATGTTATTGATCTAGAGATCCACAAGGCTGAAAACCTACCGCATTGCTCAGTAAGTGATTGTTAGAGTGCATTGTTTCACGGCCTCTTACTGCTGATTAACTATCAGTTGTGAGAAGGCTCAAGGATGCTGAATGCAATCTATCAATCCATCATCCTACTCCAAAATATTTGCCACACACACATGCAAGCCTTTATAAACCCGTTCTTAAAACAAAATGTACTCAGCCTATAAAAAAAACGATGGAAGAGCGCATAGAAAATCACTGCAAATGCACTATAAAACGGAGGAGAAGGCACACTGCAATATTTATGCATACTTTTAGAGTTGGCTTTTATACACCAAGAAAGGGTAAAGATGTATCCCTGAGAAAACTTTAAAGAGATAATTGACTGTGTTTTTATGGGAACTGGTGGACTTGCGGTGTGATAGAAGTTTGGTTTCATCTGTGATGAAAGCATATGTTCTTAAAGAATCCCACCTCTGATGGCCATTATTGTTATATATTTGGCTGCTTGCCTGTTTCTCCTTTACCTATGCATCCGATGAAAGAAACCACTGTTGAGGAAATGTATAATAAAAATGTTATCTGAATATTTTAAACAGTGTGACAAAGAAATAAAAATGACATGTTGTGGTCTTGTACTCAAGAATGTTGATGACTTCAGAAGCAAGGTGTGAAATTATTTCCATTAATATTTTTCACTTTTATCCCCACCACAAATACACATATATATATATTTATTTTTATATATTTATATATTTTTTTTTTTTTTTTTTTTTTCCATAAATGCAGTGGCAAGCAGTGTAAAACATTGCCTCTTTTCCATGTTTGTATAGATTATTCATATTTACATGGGCAAAATTTACAGCAGAATGTTCAATACATCACAGAAAACCAATTGCACAAAACTGTGTCATGTTGTCCCCCAGCCATCAGGCCACTCTTATTGTCAAGCCCTAAGTTTGTTTATGACATTTGTAGAGTTGAAGAAATTGCTTTGCTCTCGTAATGTAAAATGAAGCACGTCATTAAGATTCCAGTCATCCGTTGACCTGCAGCAAGATGTTTCTGTGCACTAACCCACTGCGTGAGCTTTACACATTGCGATATTTCCCCATATAAATACATTTGTGTGGGTGTTAATGTGAGTGACTGTATTGCTCATGGCCATTGACCTGTCAGCCATATGCTCTCAGCTGGTGGCCCTGTTGGAGCGCAGCTCCCCTGCTCCGCTCTGTGCCACACGGTGGGGTGGGGAGTCGAGAGGGCTGTTTATTTGTTTGCTCACCTGCTTTGTTTCATTTCTTGTTTTTGCTGATCGCGGTGGTGACTGTCCTGGAAAACAGAAGACTAGCGGTCAGCTTACTCATCTTATTCAGTTCTGGACGCGTCCACCATGCTGACAAGGAGGGCAGATATGTACACATGCCACCGAGAGCCACGGCACAAGCACCGCTTGCTATTGCAGCACTGTCACAAAGCCCTCCCTGCTGCTTCAGTTTAAGGGCTAACATCCCAATGAATTTTAGAGCCTATTTTTAGAGAGCTTGCACTGTCATTCCCTCTTTTGTGCCGTTGCTCTTCCCCTCTCCCTGTGTGATGCTTCAGATATCAGTGGCTGCATTTTGCACCGGCCGGCGTTAAAACTCCCACACGAGATCATAGAATCTGCATGCATCACAATCAATAACTGGAGAGTGCTGAACCACCAGCCTCCGACTCGCTCTGTGTGTTGTGGGAGTCTGTGGGTGCTTTTAACGGAGCTTTTGAGCTTTCCAGTGCTCGTAATTTAAGACCTTTTTGGCTTTTACCTCTGCTGTGGATTCAGTTGTGAGCATACAGGGATTGCAGACCTAGAATATTCTATGTGCAGCATTGCTTGCGTTGATTCATTTCAAAGGATGTAGTGTGGCGTATCTTGTGCCGAGACCACGACCTGTGAGTGATATTACAGCAATAAATTACAATGTAATTAACTGACAGATGGGAAAACTATATTTGTGCCGAAATGCTCTTTTATCAGATTTCATGTAGTGATGAGGCATTGGTTAATCATATCTTTAGAGTTCAGGTCATTGTGCTCAGCACAGCATGACCCGGGATGTCCAATTTGTGAAAATTTGTGAATGAAAGTCAGACAGATCACTACTAATCGATAAGATTTATTCTCACTCGATAAACAGTGAGTAATTTTTGATTAATGCTGATGGTTTGGTTATTTCTATTGAAATTATTTGACAACCTTAATGCGCAGCGTTGTGAGACGTACTGTATATTCACTGTTTATAGGTATAGTAATAAAAGAAGACATTCAAATGTGGGATAGATATTTTTTTTATCATAGTTAGGCCTAATTGTAAGGATGAATTGATTGTTGAACTTTGCGTGTTGTTTTGGAAGCTACACTAAAATCACATTGAACAAATTTGCAGTTACAGCTTTCCACTTTTCACATGTCATAAAGCAGCCTTTGACAATTTGTTTTTAAAACAAGCTGAAATACTTGAACTAAACAGAGAGATTTATGTGCTGCAAATGCAGTCAGGTTCAGTCACAGCATTAATTGGAATACAAGCCAGAAAAACACTCTAGTTGATGTAACTAATGTATTTGACTTTATAATGACTATAGAAATATGTATTTTGTTGTATATGTGACATGTAAAAAGGATGATTGTAAATTCCCAACTTAAAAAGGTTATTTTGCACCATTTTTTATTGATCATATTAAAATATTTTTGTTGCATTAAATGAGGCTTGTAAAAATGCAGGTTTATATGCAAATTCATATGCTTTTTCATCCCACTCAGATAATGTTTATATGAGACTGCCAGTAAAGAGCGCTTCTTGCATGCAGAGATGCTCTGTGTGTCATCTCTCATTGCTGCATTATCTAAGTAGCCCTTCAGCCATTTTATGGACGTTTCCAATTTTCGTAGTGTTTTAACAATCCTTTCTTTTTTCGTTCTCCTTGTTCTCATCCCTTTCCCCCTCAAAAGTTTCTTCACAGCCTCCAAAATAGCATCTTTTTTTTTTTTAGAGAACGTTTATGCACATTGCTCTAACACTGTTTGCTAATGCAATTAGTGTTGTCAGTCTCTGTTTCTCCCTAAAAGGATGTGCATAAAAAGCAGCTGTAATTACACCATCACTCTTGCCCCTTCATAATCACCGCAAAAGCTTTGTTTTATCTGTAGCTGATATTGTACTGTAGCAACTGCATGTTGTATTTTATATCATATATATCAGATAGTATATGTTTTCTTATCTCTTTGTTTAAATTACTAATAAACACTATATCCTATCAATTTAAATGGATATGAAAATATATCAAAGTTTGGTATTATGTATGTAATCTGAATCGTTATGTAAAGTAACATTTTCTGAGACAATGTCCTCCTTCACTCAGGAGATTTTGGGGATTTTTAAAAAACAGGTAATTGTTTTTGTGAAAAGGGATCGCGAAAAGTAGCAGTAAGGAGCTGCGTGATCTGAAGCATCATTTATGTAAGTAGCGCAAGCATGTGGGACGTGTTACACATCAAGGTTTAATTACGTAGGGTTACTGGTTCTGTGTTCCTCCTTTGGGAATACCACTATTAATGTAATATAGTGTCAGTAATTCATTTTTCATATGCAGCATTCATTCCGCCTGGTCTTGTTCGGCTCTCAGATTGGGAGTGTTCAGACTATGTCAGACTCATGTCAGGGCGCACTAATGTAATCCAGTATTTTAATCAGATCTTTGGCCCTCTAGAGGTTGAAGCTGTTATGTTTTTCTAACACATTGCATTGGCTTCATTGGACATCGGCTTGATGGAGGAATAATGGTTTGCATGTACTGTATACATCCACTTGCGCACAGACTTGCTCACTCACGCTTCCTCTCCAGAGAGATACAAATCAAGCAGAACATCCTTGATATCTGAGAGTCCCAGCTGCCTCAGGCCACAGATACAAGAGGGTTGTGCCGAGCCTGTACAGATAACGTGCTGGATTATCGGCCCGCCGTTACATGGTTTGCAGGCAGCGAGTTTGTGTTCGATTTAACACTTGAGTTTTACGGAGAGGGTTGTCTTAATTCATTTACAGCTAAAGGTAGAGCGTTGATACAGGTTTATGCAGATTTATTGGCAGTGTACTTTCAAGGAAATGCTTAAATATGTTTTTATTTGCGATCCATTACAGACAGCTTGGATGTTCGGAGGCTTTTCTCCAGTTCATTTAAAATCAAAGCATTTCAAAAGAATGCATTGAATTTAAATGATCAACATTAAGTTATTTCAGCACTGCAGTATTTAACATGTGTGTATATATCTAAAAGTCTGTAACATATCACATACTTGCTTGCAAAACCCACTGAAACTTATGTTGGCAAGAAGCCAACGCTAGATGCTTCTGCTGTATTTTTGTCTTGCAGACCTAAAAAAGCTTTATTATTTTATATTAGTCATCACAACTTCGTGACAGTGTGGCTGTACCGGGAAACAGAAGAGTGAACACAAAACAAAAAGGAAGAAATAGGCACCCATTAAAGCATTTCTTCAAGCGTTCTCTATTAATTTTATATTTATCTGGTTTGATTAGTACAGCATGATTGATGGTGTAGATGTGAAATATAATAAGTATTTGAACTAAACGTCATTTAGCATGGCAGTGACTAGCACTAAAAATGTAGGTGATTACAGGTTTATTATTTTAGTGTCCCCACAATAATTGTAAAACCTGACCTCCACTCACAAAAACCCATACGTACATTCACGAACGCTTACGTAAGCTCTTTAGTACATTGGAGGATAATCTTGTTGCATATTAACCCCTCTAATAACATTTGGGAATGCCACTATATTGTGAGTTTGCACTATTTTTGTATACTGGCTTACAGGAGTGTGTGGCTTGTGTAACACAGAGAGTCGGCGTGCTTTGAATAGGCTGCTGAAGTCGCTCTAGTAGATCCTGATCAGCCAGCTTATAAAACTGAATGTGGGCCCTCAGTGGATTAATATTCCACATTAAAATTCCAATTATATAATCAGCCAAATCCAGGCACTGCATATGCTCATCTGAATCACTGCAGAGCGCGTGATGGCGAGGGCCAGCGTTTGAACCTGAGAGAATGACGCAACAGAGGTCTGCTTACCGTGAACTCTCTAATATCATTTTTTTGCCATCGGTGTTGGGCTGACTGTGTGTGGTCATTCACAGAACATCTCTCGCTGAAGCAGTGACAGCATGCCAAATTTTGTAATGCTTTCACCTCAGGGGACGTGAGGCCGCCGTGACATTTTGAACCTCCCGACACAACCCTGAAAAAGAGCAGCACTTTGCATTTTCTATGACTCTTCAGTGTAGGGGAAAGGTGATTAATTACATGAATTATGGGGAATGTATGAACCTCCCAGCATGTGTCTGTTTAAAAAGGCTGATTGCTTGACAGCTCTAAATACAATTTACATCCTCTGAGCATTCTCTCATCAAACCGTCCACTGAGAATATGGAGTAATGAGCAAGAGTCATTTATGTAATTACTTTTGGTTTATGAGTTATTAAATAAAGCTCAAACCCAAGTAAAAAGACTTTGAACAATGTAGGAGAGTTGTTTACTTGAGTAAAACTGTTTGACATTGGGTCTGTTGAACAAGTGACCTGGGTGCACATGTAGAATTTAGTCTGATTGTGTTTGATTGGTCTTTTGAGGTTTTGAACTCTGCAGAGATTGTGTGTTTATTGTTCATTTGTGACAGAGTCGCATCTTTCGTGATTTAGTCGTTGTAGTTTTCTAGTCATCTTCATAATTTTCTGTCTTTCAAATCTTAAATCCTTTACCGTTCTGATTTTATTTAAAGGGTTTTAGTGTGATTCTTGCTTACTTGGTTGTCTGAGACTGAAAATTTAATGAATTGTTTGTAGCATGTTAGCTCAAACAAAGAATCAAATCAGAATCATTTAAGATTCTATTGGGGTTTGAAGTTTGATGCGGTGAAGTCAGAGACTTGAAGACATGGCAGGCAAAACTTAACTTACACGAGCTCTCACGGAAAGATAAGAAAGTAAAGAAATAAAGTAACAAGACTAAATGGGTTTTCTTCTCATCATGGCAAGGCAGCAGCAGGCATGCAGGCTGGAGCCGCTGGAACGGCTCTTAAAGAACGCAAAACGGGATGAAAATCATGAAGCCAGTTGAAACTTGACTAAGAGCTGACACTAGAAGCCGAGGCTAAGAGCGTAATTTGAATAGTGTCTTGAACTTTGAAACTCATCTTTGGACACATCCCAAAATCCTGTTTTAACCAATAGATATCATTCTAGCTCAGGGTGTGGCAAGATTTCTCCTCCCAAATCATAAATGCAAAATGTTATCTTATCAGTCCCATGGTTCGAATTTTCCCGCTCTTGCAGAATATAATTTTGGATATGCTTTCTATAACATGAATATGATACATTTGACTAAAAATTGGTGGGAAGAAACATTTCAAGCAAGAAGACTGAAGCAAAACCGTACTAAACACGGATATTAAACTATAAGCCATTCAATAGTTATCCAAAATACATAGTATATGTTACGCAAAAAACATGGTTTCGAGAGGATCGTGAACACAGTAAGCACCTGCGGCTGGCAGCCGATTTCCTAATCAAGCTCGTCCAATCATATCACTTTCCTTTACTATAAAATAACCCAGTTTCCATGTTCCCACATCTTGCCTTGATCATATCCCTCCTCCTCCCCTTCGCCTCCTTCCTCATCATACCTCACTCCCGGCGGCAGACGGCGAACGAGCCAAACGCCTTACCCTCACCCTCGCTAGGGTTATATTCCTTAGGGTTCGGAGTCCGCCGTTCTCCCGGCTCGCTCCCCAGACAGCTCGCCAAATTTGCACTTATTTCACTCTAATCTGATTACCAGGAAACGTGAACTCTTGAAATACAATGAGTGATTAACACATAATCATAATATAATATGCAGTTATGCATATCAGTGATTCAAGTCCAGTTTAGTGTATTTGAAGCCTGGATAGGCATGAAAAAGCAGTTTTGTGATAGTTCTGTGAACGTGAGGGCAGTTTTGTGAAGACCAGAGGTTAAAGGTTTGATCAAAAATGCAGGAAAAACTATAATAAACTACATTTGAATCTCATTTTATGCATTACGCCAGTCTTCAGTGTCGCGTGATTATACAAACTATTATTATTATTATCAGTGTTAAAAACGATACTGCTTAATATTTTTGGTCCCACTTTATATTAAGTCTCCCTGTGTACATCCATTGTAACAAGTGTAGTGTTACACATTTGTACTTACGCACACCATTCTGAGGGCTGGTACACATGTGTGTAGTTACAGAAGTATTACAGCTGTAGATACTGTATGTACTGGTATGTAGGTTACATACTACATACACATCTAGATACTATGGAAGTACACAGGTACAAGGGACACTTAATATGAAGTGGGACCATATTTTCTTGTTTTTTGAAGGGACTCTTTAATAAATAAAGAGTTCAAAAGAACATTTGTTTGAAAGAAAGGTTTCATAATGTCCTTACTGTTGTTTTTAATCAATTCATTGCATCCTTGCTGAATAAATTATTGATTTATTTTAAAGATAAAAAAAAGATTCTTACTGACCTCAAATATTTGAAAGGTAATGTGTATTCTATAAAATAGGTAGTTCTGGCTCTAAAATACAAATGAATGAAAATAACCAATATATAGGCCTATTTGTGACTGTGACAGTTTGCATGGTACAGTATCCTGGTATTTATCTATTAGCAGGCAAGATGGATTTATTTATAAAATTTTTCTGTGCTGATTTTAATATTTTAAAACTGATGCACAAGGGAGTTTGTGTGAATGTCACATGTTCCAATTCTGTGGAAATTTGCAAAGCTTTCTGCTGAGTTTTGTGCTTTCTCCATATGGACCAGGTTATTGCGTAACAGAAATAGACGGTGAATACTGCAAATGGCTCTGAACAAAATTAAATTGCGTCTCTGCATGTATGGAGTCCATTTAATTTTAGATCAGTATATACTTTCCTTTTACCTAACCATAACACCCGGCCCACGTCACCTCTCAGATGGACTGAATCATATTCTCAATGCATCGCACAAACAGTTCCTCTGCTTCTGATTGCGAATGGTCTGCGTGTCCTCAGATCAGTGGGCGTGATAAAAATGTGAAAGTCAGTGACGGTCACTCCGATCACAGTGGAGATCTTCGCTATGGGGCTTCAGTTCTGATATTCTCTGTCTCCTGTCCAAGGTGTGCAAGAGAGACTGCAAATCTGGCCTCTCTGTGGGAGGTAGATTGTTTTGGCAATTCCTGATGTGATACAAACATTTAAAACAAAGCCTCTTTTCACTGCTATTTGGCAGTAAATACACCAGCATATGGATAAACGTCCTCATGAATGTATTCATAATTGCGCACAGAAAGTAGTGGCACAGCACTTGTTTTTCTGCCGTCGTTCTTGCAGTTGTCCTACTTACTGTAATTCTTCACTTTCGACACCTACACAAATTGGTCAGCCAAACTGAAGGCAGGCACACGAAGTGAATGGAGCGATGTGGGCGTGACGGAGTTCAGGGATGTAGTCCTGATCTCATACTCATGGCTTGGGAGAGTGTGGAGAGGATCATGGGTGCCCTTTGTCATCCTTGTTTGTTGTTTTAACACAGCTCTCAAAGGATTTTACTGTGTTCTCCGTGACCCCGGTGCAGCTCCTGTGTGCACCGGTGCCAACTGTGTCTGTGCTCATCTCTGTGCTGCCTTCAGGTGGCCCGAGCCGCTCGCAAGAAAAGCTTACAGAGACAGTAATGTCTGTGAATCACGTCTGCTGCACTTTTGCCTGCTGCACAGAACGTTATGGATTGCCAGAGAGACTGCTGGAGATGCAACATGCTGCAAGGTCATGATGTGAGAGGATGAAGCCTGCCAGAACAAAGCTGATGTGTCATAGACGTTCAGTACATGGAAAATTACAAGCAATATTGCAGTTCATAAATGAAAAATTCACTTGAAAATGAAAATTGTCATTAATCACCCTTGTGTACTTAACTTAAGCGTCTAAACTCTTAATAACAGATAATAAGTGTGGTTTAAAGAATTTTCCTGGTTAGGTTTGTATGCGTAAAACCTAAAAAAAAATCAGTAATTTAAAATACATTCTGGTCACACTTTATATTAGTTGGACTTAACTACAATGTCCTTGCATTAAAAAATAAGTATGATGTACTTTTGTGTTTATATTCTATTGCAAATCACTTTTGCTGCTATTGAGGTTTGATACAGGTAAGGTTATGGACAGGTTTGGTGGCATGGGTATGTTTAAGAGTGGGTTTAAGGGATGTGGGTTTAAAAGGTGTAAAGGATGAGTAAAAAGAGTACTTATAAATGACTATTAAAATGTATTTAATTTTAAAATTATTATAGTTTAAACTATTTATTAGTTTACTTTAAAATTATAAAGTGCAAAAATTTGCAAATTTTGCAGATTTATTAAAAAAGAAAAACTGAAATATCACATGGTAATAAGTATTCAGACCCTTTGCTGTGACACTCATATATTTAACTCAGGTGCTGTCCATTTCTTCTTATCATCCTTAAGATGGTTCTACACCTTCATTTCAGTCCAGCTGTGTTTGATTATACTAATTGGACTTGTTTAGGAAAGCCACACACCTGTCTATGTAAGACCTTACAGCTCACAATGCATGTCAGAGCAAATGATAATCATGAGGTCAAAGGAACTGCCTGAAGAGCTCAGAGACAGAATTGTGGCAAGGCACAGATCTGACCAAGGTTACAAAAACATTTCTGCTGCACTTAAGGTTCCTAAGAGCACAGTGGCCTCCATAATCCTTAAATGGAAGACGTTTGGGATGACCAGAACCCTTCCTAGAGCTGGCCGTCCAGCCAAACTGAGCTATCGGGGGAGATGAGCCTTTGTGAGAGCTGTAAAGAAGAACCCAAAGATCACGGTGGCTGAGCTCCAGAGATGCAGTCAGGAGATGGGAACCTTAGTTTTCGGCTAAAAGTTCCCGCTGCTGCTGGTCAGAGAGAGCCACAGAGGTGCTTTCTGTGAAAATAACAAAGAGTGAAACATTTAAGGGGGTCTAAATACTTTCCGTACCCACTGCAAATGTAAGTCAAGTTGCTTGTCGAATGCATATGTATTTCACTTTTTAGCAATATTTAATTATCATAATAATTATAGATTCATTTTATATATATATATTTGTGTGTGTGTGTGTATAATAGATTATAATAAAGTGCACAAGTTAAGCATATGTAATTTTATTAAGTTATTTGCCCTTAGCAGTACAATAAAGTGTTATTAATATGAATTATTAGATTTTTTTATATTATATTATATTACATACCTGGAATATAGTTAAGTAGGTCATTTCTGTCCTTTTTTAAGCTTGGCAATACCTGATTACCACCCTTTTTCACTGTATGGAAAAGCAAAGCGTGGGCATTAACCAAAAGTTTTGTGTTCCTTGAAGGAAATTAATTTTTTCTTGGTAAAATATGAGTAAATGATGGCAGAATTAGCATTTCGTTGTGAACTCTCACATTAAAATACCTGAAGTCAGATTTCACGACAACATAAAAAAGAAATAAAAAAGAAAATAAATAATTTTCTGATTGAATGTATTCCTTGTTCTTGGCACAGGACACCACGCAGAGGAGTGGGCACAGCTCTCAGCTTAGCAACAGGGGGTAGCAACCAGTTAGTAGCAGAGAAGAAATGAGCATTGGAATCAAATCAGCACTTGTTATTTGTTTCATTCATTCTATGTGAATGTAATGAAGTACGGTAGCATTTTAGTATAAATCTCCACCGCAGACGCAGTGGCGTATCGCATCGCTGCATCAGATTCTCTCTCAGCCTGTTGTGATAGAATGCAGAGCACTCTGACTTCTCATCGCAATGGTGACTGAGGCTGTGTTCACAGTGTAATGATAGAGATGATTACAGCACTGCTGCGGCAGTGGTTCACGTAACCTGGCAACAGTGTGATCAGACAGGGCAGGGTAGATTGAATTATTAACCCGTATTTTGCTGATGTGTTCCTCGGCTCCTGCTAGTCAGACTGACGCTGCATAACTCGCCATATATTACATACCGCAGACGCTCAAGGCACACTCGTTTGTACACATGGGCTAGCTTGGGTTATTTATAGCCCATGTAATATTTAATATCATCATTTAGCGCTAGTTGAAGGTCAGTTTGGTGACCTCGCTGAGGATCATTTGGAGCTGCTCACCATGACCAAACACACAGCCAGGACATGCTTCAGTAACTTTAGAGAAAGGATACTGAATAACTTAAGGAGCCTTTATTAGACACAGTATTACAATTCATAAAGGGCCTAAAATCACAAATATGTCATTATTTACTTACCCTTGTTCCGAATTTGAAATAAAAAAATTGACATTATTCACTTGCTATATACTGTGCATACTATAATAAACAGAGTAAATCAAATCAAATTATATATATATATATGTATGTGTGTATTATAAAAGATATTATATTTTATGCCAGTTTTTCATGTTTTTTTTAATTTATTATCTGTTTAGATAATATGTAGTCAATACATACTGTATGCTTTGAAGCACTAGGAAAGGTTTACATAAGAAACATTATCCTCTAACAAGGCGTGTATTTATGTTTGAGTCCTAAAAAATGTATTATTATCACCATATTACTTCATATATTACTTAACGTATCACTATATTGCTATTACATTTTTTTTCTATTTATGTGTTCAATCAAACTCTCCCCTCTTTTTCACTGACTGACTTTCCCCTTCTGTTGTCCCTGAGCACCTGTACCCTAGCGCAATGTTGGGTGCATGGTAATTAAGTCTTATTGATTGAATTGCAGCGTGACTTATAAAACCCACTGAGGCTTAACAAGACAGGATCTAAGAGTAGCTACTCCTCTGTCTTAGTTTCCTCTCTACATATTCAGCATAAAATCAACTGAACCCAAACCTAAAAGCTGTAGATTAATTTAGATAGGAATAGGATATAGGAAATTGTTCTTGTTCGAATTTAACATTGTTTTATTCTCTCCGGTCTGTATCCTGTCAAAACAGACCCATTGCCTATTTGTAGGTTAGAACCTAGCAGTTGTGAAAATTTCAGAACTAGACCCTTAGGTGTGGTGTAGTTTTTGAGTGAAGTACTTGCTGTCCTGGTATAACTTGTGTCGACATCAAGCAGGGATCCTCTGAGGGTACACTATCTGACAGAGGTGCCTTCGTGATGGGTTCAAGTGAGCAAAGACTGTTGGATTTTCGACTAATGTTATATATGCTACTTTTTTGATGTATGGTATAGGATGCAAATTCTAATCTAGTTGGAGCGATGGCATTACAACGTTTTTATTTATTTTCAATAACCAGCACAAAAGTACCAACATTTACACATACACACATATACAGTACACACACATCTGTTGAGCTGAAAATCCTTTATCTAATTTTCTAACTGGCCCTTGCATGTAAATATCTCACTATGCACTATTATCACCAAACATGGATTGAATCTTTTTGTCACCTTGTTTGTTTTTTTCCAATTAGCACAGTGCACTGATCTAAGCTTATGCACCGAATGTTTTGGGGGGAAAAAAGGGCATTATTTGTCGATCATTTTGTCAGCATAAGCTAAGATTAATGTGGTTTATGGCCAGTCAGTTCCAAAAAGAAATATGAAAACAAGTTGACAAAAAGATTAAATCCAGCATTTGCCAATAATAATAATTGTTAAATATAATGTTGTTGTTTTTGTTGTTATTATCATTGTATGTGCAAACTTCATATAACTTTGATTTTTATTGAATATCCAGGTAGGAGTGTAATATAAAAATCTAGTAAGTTAGTGTATTAAAATTTGTATTATTATTATTTTTTATGCTTTATTATTTACATAAATGTGTGTGAATGAGGTCAGAATAAAAAATAAATAAACCAATAAAGTACTTTTATTTCTACAATTATCCTGTCCCATGTGCTCTTTATGAAACAAGAGCTCTCCTTTATATAAAAGGGTTATGGTTAGAAAGGAAATAGGTTTAAAGGTTTAAAATGTCAAGCATGTTCTGATATGGAGCGTGGTCACACCCAAACACTGTCTGGCACTGAATGCTGCAATTGTCAATGCAATTCCAATTCATAGTGAACTGAATGGGACTGGGTGGGCACGTTAATCCCTCTCTAGTTTGTGGCTAGAATGGACCACTGTCATGGCGTCATCACCAGCGTACGTCCTGAGAGAGATGAACGAGGGAGGGCTGACTCTGCCCGCTTCTTCCAGTCACTGCAGAGGCCAAAGTAGCCGTTACCATAGGAACACATTGATTATTTAACAATTTGGATGAAGCGCTTGCCCGGGTGCTTGCCTTGATTCAGTGAGAGCCTTTGTCGGATTGCGGTCCCAAGGGTCTCTGGCCAAGTCCAATTAGGAAAGCCTGACAGGGGCAATTGCGCAGGGAGCTAATGCAAATTCACTCCTCTAATGAGCAAACTGAAGCTACTGCAACAGTTACAATAAATGAGCTGCCTATCCAGAGTATTGACTCGAGATACAGAGACATGTTTATTCATTGATTTTCCTAGGTTGCAACAGATGGAGACAGATCTGGCAGATGAGCCATCAGTGGACACACATGGAGATATTACAATTTGACAGCAGTTCTGTAGATGTTACAGAGGTTTGTTAAGAGAAAGACAAGGAGCAAGTGTGAGAAAAGTTTGAATAAGTAGATGATAAAAGTCAAATCTTGTTTACAGTGCTTGGATGTTCAGACACGATGTGCGTGTAGGTTTGTGTGTGTGTGTTGCAGCTGGAGATAACGGTGCAGTGACAGCTGGCTGATAAAAAACAGCCTTTAATGATTAGACTTTGAATTAAAAGGAAATTAAGGGATTTATTGTAATCTAATCCAGATTTATCTAATCCCTCTCGTACCCTTTAGTCTTTCCCTTCTGTCACATCTGGACATCCTCCAGCCTTGTGCTGTTTGTTACTGTTTCTTCTCACCGGTTCTGTGTTCTCACCTCCCTTGAGCCAGTCTTATGTGACTGCAAGCATTTGTGAACATCTGGAATCAGTCAGGATTGTCCAGGAGCATCACCACT
Organism: Enteromius unitaeniatus; assembly: GCA_032359435.1. Taxonomy (NCBI): domain Eukaryota; kingdom Metazoa; phylum Chordata; class Actinopteri; order Cypriniformes; family Cyprinidae; genus Enteromius; species Enteromius unitaeniatus. Next base: position 12,912,667 of record JAUMHI010000055.1, read on the forward strand.
GAAAATGTCAAATTAAAGCCTTAGCTCACCCAAAAATCGAACTTCTGTTATCATTTACTAACTCTAATGTTGTTCCAAACCTGTATGAGTTTTTCTTCTTCTGTGGAACACACACACACCCACACACCCACACAAAAGATATTTAGAAGAAAGGTGTCTGGACCATAAATGTGTGGATGTGGATGTAATTTGCTAATATATATTCAAGATATTTTCTATAATTTTAAAAATATCTTCATCAGAAGAACGAAGTTCATACAGTTTTGAAGCCATATGAGGGTGAAGAGTATTGAGTGACACTTTTTTGTTTTTTTTTAATGAACCTGTAAAGAATTTTAAGTGGATGTATTAGCTAAATGTAAAATATTTATTCATACATCTAATGAGGTTTGCAACCCATTTTATTTCTTTAATTGGACATTTCAGAATGAAAAAATATATTAATGAGAGAAATTTAGCACAGGACAAGATTTGAACCACCTGTAATTGACTGTATAAAAAAAGTGTTATGTACTTGATATTAATATGCATTAGCAAAATCAGAAAAATCATTTCAAAAAAAGAAAATCATTTCTGATTCCAAGCCATCATTTGACAGAAATAAACAATAAGTAAGCCACCCAAAAAGGATAGTCCAATGCCTTTATCAAAATGCCTTCTTTTTTGTCCTGAACGTCATACAGTTGAGGGTGAGTAAACGATGACAGAACTTTCTTTTTGAACTTTGAGGTGAATGTTAGCTCTATGATTAGCTGTGGCTAGTCTCAGCCAGCTGTGGCACCACTTGCTCACCTGCCCCTGTCACAGCGATTTGGCTGGCTCAGCTGAACCTTAGCTCAGCTGAGCATTAAGAGACTGACACTACCGCTGCTCCATCACGCTTCTCATAGTTGTGCTTTTTTTATACGGAATAACCATTGTATGTACACAGCACCGGGCTGCATGTTGCTTTTGAGCATCTCACTTCACAACAATGGGCAGCAGCAGTTGTGTAGAGAGAAAAAAAGATTAGAAGCTCAAAACATGACTTTAACCCAGAAAGCCCACGGCTGGTGACGCCCCTGTGTGACTCCATCACCTCACCTCTCCGTCATCCCTCAGCTTTTTAATCTGGGATAGAGAGTTATGAGCAGTGATGGTATAAGCCTCTCTTCAGGACATGGACACTTGAGGTCACGTATCGCTGTCACATAGCTCAGTGATACCTCTGCACATTCATCCACCGGCTCCTCCAAAGACAGCGGCAGCATCCCAGATTACTGCGTCTGAGATTATCATCCTCCTTTATCTCGTTTGCTTGTGTTGTATGATAGAAACATAGAGATTACCGCCCGTATCCCTTAGATCATGACGATGGCTTTTTTTGATGGATTTAAGGGGCCGATAGCGTAGGAGGTCTGTTGTGTTATTACCGCAACACATTTCATGCTTAATTAGCATCTGGAGAGTTAATGGCACTGTATGGCAGGCTGTATATTCACCTGTTTCCTTGAATCTCTTTCTCTGTGCTGGAATATCTCCATGGATGAGAGAAGAGGATGGCACTGATTTTGAAATGCTTCGGCCTCGTCTGTGGCGCCTCTGTGCTCGAACGTGCCAATTTGCAGCGGCGTATAAGTATAATTTATTGTGTAAGATGTTCTTACATGGTATACAGAGGCATTGTGCAAACATTTTGCACTTATGCTTTGCTCTTTTGCGACTATACAAGGGGGCATATACAATTCACTTGTCACAAAGGCCTTTTCACAAACATGTCGAAGTGACGTCTGACTGAAAACACAGTGCTGTAGATAAAGGGAGTTGGTTCCTTTTATTATTGTGATTTTGCTCTCGGTTTATGCTAACAATTACAATTTGCGCATAGGCTGATGCACTCAGGTGTTAGTGCGCAGTTTTTTCACAGCTGGGTCTATTTTTTTCAAAGGGTTCTCATGTCTGTTTTTGAAACTGTTGAGCCAATTAGCAATAGCAAATAGTGAGAAACCTTATGTATGGTGTAGTGTGAGGCAGACTTTGAGTTGATGATTGGAAAGATGTTTATAGTGTGAACTTGCTGTTTTATTAGCCCACATACCTATATTTGAGATTTTAACAATGGACAACTACTAACGCCACTCTAGTATTTAGCATTGCATCATACCGTTGAAAATTTCGGGTCTATGTGTTCTTTTGTTTTTTTTGTTTTTTTATAAAATACTTTTAGTGTAAGATTAATTACATTGATTGAACGTGACAGCAAAGATTGATGTTTGAAAGTGTAATAATATCAAATTACTTGTGTTTGTTCCTGTTTTTACTGTATTTTTTGATTATGTAAATATGGTCTTGATGAGCATTTCATGAGCATCTTACCAATCCAACATTTTGAACGTTAGTCTGTGTCGTCTCATGTAAGATCGAATAGATTGGTTGAATTTCTGTCTTCTGTGGAACGCAAAACCAGATATTTTGAAGGGTTTTTGTTTCCGTGCTAAACCTGAAAAAGCCAGTGCGTCTGAAATGTCACTTCTTTCAAGTGAAAACACAAAAATAATTAATATAAAATGACACTACTCTCAGAAAAATCATACAGTCTGGAAAAACACAGTTTTATGTGTACATTAAGTGCGAAGTGTATAGTATATGCAACTAGAATCAATATGTAAATCCATTGAATTACTCACTCCTGATTTCCTATAGTTATTTTAAAAAAAAAAAGATGATGCTTGTTCGAATGAATAAATGCAGTCTTATCATAATGCATTTGTTCACCAATGAGATTCTTCTAGACTTTAAGAGCAGCTCTTTACCCAGTGTTCAGAGGTCTAGATGGAGCTGGCGCTGTGCTAACCTCTCACACTAGAGAGCTAGCTGTGTCTGAGTGCTGTCTGCACCTGTGAAAACCTGTCACGAGGAAGGAAGTGTCAGGTGAAAATAGAGGTTATGACGTAGGAAACGCTTTTAAAATATGTTCTTGTAACTCAAATGGTCTTTTCAGGTCTTTACTGGCTTAGAGAAGTGCAGAAATTATTCAGGGTCTGCAGCCGAATCGCAGTCAGACGCAGCTGATGCAACAACTACAGAAAAAGTGAGGGGGGTAAATATCTGCACTATAACTGAACATTATATAAAGCTGTTTGTAGTGGTTCTCACATTCAAAATTCGGAGCGTTTAAAACATCTGTCAAAAGTGATCTTAGAAATGTGTGTTATTTAGTGTTATGTGTATGTGGATTATGGCAAGGCTACTAAGAAAGGTCATTTATCATTTATTATTACTGGAAAGCAACATGTGTGGCTTGATTATTAGAGCTGTATGGGATTGAGTATGAATTGGAGTGATAAAGTACTAAAGTAGATCCTTAAGTACTAAAGGGGGTGGAGAGGTAGTGACCATCTCCTTTCTACTAGTCACCCGGCGGCCCTGTCAGCATCACCTCACTACAGATCAATCAGATCAATACTCACAAACACAACAAGGTTTGCATGTGAAAGGCCATGAATGTCAGCTGGTTCACTCCGTCAGTTCATCCATATGCTTTGTTAAGAGCATGGACTATTCTATGGACAAAACCTAAAATGAAAGGAGGACATGAATTTGTACATTAAGTAATGATTTACCAAAAAGTCCCTTTTTGTAACACAAAATAAGATTATTCTGCAGAATGTTCAAGATGCTGTGTTTTGACTGTAGATGGTGACTGTCAAACTCCCAAAAGGGTTTTTTCCTCAAACAAAACCATTGTATGACTTGAAATAGTCAAACTCACTACACTGATGGTGCATGTTTTTTTTGGTATTTTAAGCCTTTTTAGAGCTTGACAGGCCTTTCTGAATGTGTTTCATTCAGTGAAAGTTTCTCCTTTTGCGTTACAATGAAAAAAAAAAATTGTTTGGCTTTGGATATAGATTAAACTGGAGATATTAAATATGGAGATATTTTCATTACAAGACCAAAAAAATAAACCAAACATTTCTATTTATTGTATCTAAAATGCAAGACTAAAATGTTAGCAAATGTACTGAAAATGTAAATAAAAAAACTGTTATATTATGAAATATTATTACAATTTGTAACTTTTTTTCTGATATGGCAAAGCAGTTGCTGCTTCAATTTGGTACTCAAGACATTATAACAGTAAATGTTTTTAATTTTTACAAACATATAATAATTATAATACTTACAATTTATGTGGAAGCCATTTTGGTCCCACATTATATTAGATGACCTTATGTACTTACATCAAAAAATATGTACAATGTACTTATTGTGTTTATATTGTATTGCAAAACACATATGCTGCTATTGAGGTGGGATAGAGGTAAGATTATGGACAGGTTTGGTGGAAAGGGTTAGTTTAAGGTGTAAGGGATTGGTCAACAGTGCAATTATAAATGCAAGTATAAAAATGAATTACAGACGTAATTACATGCAGGTAATTTTAAAATATAAGTGTAATGTAAAAACATCTATGTATACAATTAGTGCATTGTACTAAATTATTAATTTAAATGTAAATAATTTATGTGAAGTTGACATCTCTTGTAACATTATGAATGTCTTTACTGTCACTTTCAATCAATTTAAGGCATCCTTTTTTAATAAAAGTAAAAAAAAAAAAAAGATGTAATCGCAGCCGTGCTGATATTTATGCGATATTGCTTAAACATGAGAAATGTAACTAGCCGGAGGGCAATAACACACATAGTACTGTCTCTCCTCTGCTCAGTTCTCTTCCAACGGCAGACCACAGACCGTCTGTAATCTTCACACCTCCAGTCCTGTCCTCACTCTCCCCCCTGAAGCGTCACATCATGGTGATGATGTACCATGCTCTGTTGAGACCCACTGTTCCCATGGCATGCATTTACTGTCTCCTCATGACAGCGTGCGTGTGTGTATGTGTGTGTGTGTGTGTGTGCGCATACGTGTGAGCCACCAGCCTCACACACTGAGGTAATGTGCATCTCTTCATCTCACAGGCAAACCCTCCCCCCATCATTGTGAACGCAGACTCACTGGATGCAGGCCCTTATGTAAGTATCTGCTTCATGCTCTCAGCACCTCCAGTAGCGCCTGCCTGCCTGACTGCCTGCCACGTGGAATTATCCCCCTCAACCCGGCCAAACCTTCCCCAATGTACATGAGATAATAACAATAAAAATATGCACAGATTAAATGACAGCAGATGTGGACTGTAGCTTTAATGCCGAGTGCAATTATTATTTAACCGTTATAATGAGTTGTCTTTCACTGTTTATCGCCCCTATGCCTTGTACGTGATTCATACCACTCATTTTTATTGCACTGAGTTTATAGCGTTCTGCTTTTACATAATTAATTCTGGTTGTGACCTTCTTGTGTGTAATTTGTTGGCATCACATCACGTCTAATGACTCTGTTTATGAGTCTGTGATTTTTCTTTTGTCTATTACAGGTGAATGGGAGTGATGGCATGTATAAATATGAAGAAATCATTTTGGAAAGGGTAAATATCATTCAGCTATTTAATACATCTGCTTTCTTGTCAAATGTGCCAATATTCTCCTCCAACCATTGATACCTATGGGGACCTGGACACTAGATGGCAGTAAATGTTGAGCTAATGACTGAAACTTTAAGCAATGTAATTTGGTGCTTTTCCAAAACACTAGTCTCATCGCAAAACATTAGCATTGGAAATGATTATTAAAAATAATTTGGTTTAATCTCCAAAATCATCTTTGGGTATTGTTTATTTAGTAGTCAAGATTGGTGCTGCTCAATGAAAAAATGTTTTCACTCATCACAACATTCAATATGTATTTGAAAGGTGTGTTCACTGAATATGTGATGCTAAAATGAGGCTTTCTGTCAATACTTGGGGTAAAACAATTGTCAATACCTTAGAAACACATATAATGATCACACCGTGTGAAAATCTATAGATATATCTAATTCTTTGTAGATTAAACATTAAAATTAGTATCATTAAACAATAGTTGGATGAAATGATAGTCAAATGTGTTTAAAATGAATGAGAACTTTGCAAATGCTTTTGCAAAATGTGCCATGATTTAAGTTACTTTGTGATTTAGTTTCTTGTATTAAGTCAGTTGAGGATAATAACAAAAAAAAACAAAAAGCATTTTGACAATATTTTTGGACTACTCAAGAGTATTGAAAATGCACCATACAGTTCATCATGTACAGGGGCAGTTCTTTTTCAAAATGCTTTTTAATGATCATAGGAACTAGCACGGTTTTAACATTGCAAGTTCTTTTCATACTTGAAGTTTGTTCAATGCAAATGAATCTAAATCCGTCTGCATAGCCCATTCATTAAACAGCAGTGGATGTTGGATTTGGGTGCATCTCTGAGCTTTCAGCATAATTGCAGGGCTGTTCTCTAAGTGCCATTTCTGCACACTGAGGCCTAAATAAACTATGTTAAGATCTCACATGTTAAAAGGTCCGTGGGTGTGTTCGCTTCTTTAGTGGGAGCTCTCGCAGTGGCTCTGGAGCAGGAAAGGCACACTGGGATGTCTTAGCTCCACTCTGTACTAATTTGCTGCGACCGTTGCTCATTAATTATAGAAAATAATAAAGTGAACTCTTTTCTCAGCTGTCTGCTTTAGGGCCTGTCTTTTGAGATGTGACTGTCAGACAGACCAGCCTGTCTCAGCTTTTTGGCACTGGAATGAAAACAGCAGTGTAAGAAGTGATGAAGTATGGAGGGAGGAAATAGGCGGAAACGGATAAGATTTTTGGATTCTTGAAATGCGCACAACAAATTCCTATATTTAGCAGCAGAAAATTGTGCATGCCTAGATAGTGTTTAAAAAGTGTTGAGAGCCAGGTGCCTTTCGAAAAGCAGATGCAAACTTTTTTCCAAAATCTTTATGAAAACTCTGCCTCATCTATAATAATCTACTCTACTCTAATAATCTAGTTTATGTCGTCAATAGGGCAACTCTGGCCTCGGGTTCAGTATTGCTGGAGGTGTGGATAATCCACACATTCCTGATGATCCAGGAATCTTTATCACCAAGATTATCCCGGGAGGTGCTGCCGCCATGGATGGGAGACTAGGGTGAGTGAGACATCTCTCAGGACCTAATATTTGTTTGTGCAAATCTAGCTTTTTTACAGACCTACTGAGCTGCTCACATAGGCGGTATTTTAAAGCATGATAGGTGGATTTCCCATTCAATGGCTGTTTCTAAAGTTAGACACCTTAATTATCCTGCCTAGTCTGGACAAATTCTAAGGCTGCATCACATGCATCCTTTGATGGCGGAGGCAATGATGGCTGATATGGCTGATGGCCCACCTGTAAGTCGCTTTGGATAAAAGCGTCTGCTAAATGAATAAATGTAAAAATGTAAATGTGATATGGCAAGAAAAAACTCAATAGTAAAATAAATATTTAAAAAATGATCTGTAATTATAAATGTACTGTTTTCTTATATTTTTTCCAATTAGAATATAAGTTAAGCAGCTAACTAACAATGTCAGCTTGACAACATGCTAAAACCAATTATTGAAATTGAAGTTGAGTTCCCAGCTCTTTTTGTTGCTTATGAAGTTGCTGTTTCTTGGAGTTGACGTTTTAAAAGGCCCCTATTATGCCATATTAAGGTTACTAATATTGGTATACTAATATTTGGGGGTCTCCTAGATAGATATACATGTATGCAAGGTTAAAAAACATTTCATATTCTTAAATGTCTCTCTAAACCTCTCCGTTCTGTAAACCTACTTTGAACAAGTGTCTGTGAATCTTGTGTTGAACTCCCAGAATTTTTAGAATCAGTTGTCAGTAGAATGGTCCTAACTTTACAGCATAGGACAAGAAATCTTCTTGAAGGTGGGTCAGGTCTTTTGAGGAAATGGCATGATAGGGGCACTTTAAATCCAGTCATTTCCATAGGAGTCCATGCAGTTAGGAATTCTGCATAAAAGTAGTACATTTCTCCACATGTTCAAGTTTTCAAGTGATTATGGCAATTTAACCAACATAATTCTACTTGGTATGAAAGTGATTTCAGTGTATATGCTGCTTTAATGCATCACTGCGCTATTGACAGTGACATAAAAGTTTGCCAATGTGACTGCAAATTATGTCGAGAGTTTCATATTGACAATTCAAAGGCATTTGGGATGCTGTCATAGAAGGTAGCTGCTGATATATATTGACAGCACGGCAACCCACTATGTTTTGTGTGTATAGCCTTTACACTGCTTTATCCTTCATCTCAGGGTAAATGACTGTGTTCTGCGGGTGAATGATGTGGACGTGTCGGAGGTTGTGCACAGCAAGGCAGTAGAGGCTTTGAAGGAGGCCGGCCCAGTGGTCAGGTTGCTGGTACGCAGAAGACAGGCTCCTCCTGAGACCATTTTGGAGGTCAACCTACTCAAAGGGCCTAAAGGTTAGATGAGCTAAATATGCACACCAAAACATTTGAAATAGAAGCTATTATGTGCGGTATCCCTATTAAAGCAGTTCTGAATTATTTAAAGCTCGTTCTGAACACAGATTGACCCCTTTTACTTCTTAATGTGCGCAATGCATCAGTGCACATTTTTCATAATATTTTTCTTACTGAATTGCTTGTTTGTCTTGGAAATATGCAGCATTAAGAAATTTAATTGGGTTATGAGTGCCATTGCGTGTTGACTTCAGCTGATTTCCTGGTTAAAATTTTAACTCTATTCCATTCACTTAAGGTCTTGGCTTCAGTATTGCTGGCGGTATAGGCAACCAGCACATCCCGGGCGACAACAGTATCTACATCACAAAGATCATTGAAGGTGGGGCGGCACAGAAAGATGGACGTCTGCAGACAGGCGATCGCCTACTGGCTGTAAGATTTCACCTGCACACGTGCATCTGTGGACTTCACTTTATAAGGCATTGCATTTCTTTGCAAGGCTTTCTCTTTTCAGTGAATTAGTTTATGCTTCAATGAACACAGACACTGTTGTAGGCTATTATGTCGTATTATAGATGATATATCTCATGTGTGAAGGTTTATGGGCCACAGTGTGATTGATGTGAAGCTGAGCACAAATTCAAACAAGGACACAGCTGTGATAAAGAGAAACACTTGTATGGCACGCAAGTGCCAGGGACTGAGCAGGCACTGACATGGTCATAAATGTCATAATTAAAAGGCTACGCATCAATCATGTCTGCCATAACTGCAGACATGCAAAGTGTGCCATTACATACATAGTAATTTTTTTTGCATTCCATTTAACCATTAAAAAAAAATAAATACATAAAGGAATGCAATGACTTATAAAGCATCAAACTTCTAATCAATTAACATTATAATTTGCTTTTTGTATTACCTCTGTTATCTCTCTCTCACTTTCTCTCTGTAGTGTAATTATATAACACAGTGACACACAACAATCCTGTTGATGTCTATTGACCAGTGAGATATTTAAAGAGGTAGGGCTGGTTGTGAATTTCAAACAGACCTCCCTCTTTGCATCACTTAGAACGAATCAGACACATTTTTACCCATCAAACACTCAGCTTTCTGTAGTGTGTACGGTGTAGGTGCCCCTACAAAGGAAAAAGCACTATGGCTTTCCAGCTTCCCCTCCCTTTCGTCCTTCCTTTTGTGACCGGACGGCTGAGAGCCGGAGAATGGAGCGTCGTCGCAGAGTGTGGGGCCATCCGGCCTCCGCTCCAGTCGCTTCCTTCCCACATCTCTCAAAAGTGCTGTCGTGAACACTCTGAGTCACGCTTCAGAGACCAGCCAATGTAACATGCGTGTGTGTGTGTGTCTGCCTTCGCAGGTGAATAACATTATACTTCAGGATGTGCGTCATGAGGAGGCTGTGGCCGCTCTGAAGAACACCTCAGACATGGTCTATCTGAAAGTGGCCAAGCCGGGACCAGTACATCTCAACGACATGTACGCACCACCAGACTACTCTAGCAGTACGTACCTTCTTTTGCTGATCTCCATCCACCCTTATATGCCCTTACAAGCTTAAAATCTGTCCATTTCAGTTCTAGCACATGCATTGATGAACGTGAAAGGGACTCAGTGGTTCTGTCAATTCAAATATAACCTGCTTCCCTATCTCCTTTTATCTTTAACCCTGTAATGAAAGCGAGTGGTGCAGTGCCTGTGAGTGCTGTGGAGTTTTGTAACAGTACTGTGGTGTAGCAGTGGGCGCTGTTTTCAGACACCCACACACACTGCACTGCTGTTTCCATCACAGCACCAATCCCTCCCTCCCACTGAGAGAAGAGGCTTTCACACAATCCACCTGCACAAATGTACACAGCAGCCAAAATTAACTTTTTGCTACACCTGCCAATAGTAGCTGAATATCTCTTATTGGCCATTAAACAGTATTTTTATTAAAATATGATATATATTTTGGTCAGTTGAAAAGATAGGATCAGCTAGTCTCTAAATGAAAGTATACCTAAAATAATCACCTTTGCTATTAGCTGCACAGCACATATTATGTTTTTGTTTTCTATATGTTGTATTGGTTTTGTGTAGGTTTCTGTATTATTCAATGCATCCTTGGTGACCATTAGAGACGTCTTTCAGTAACATAAAAAATCCTATCAACCCAAAACTTTTCAGTAATGTATATGCACAACACAATCAGACATACTTTTTGGCAGCTGTGATACTTCACAACTAGATCAAATTTGACCCATGTTTCTTAAATATTATATTTGTAGTTTTGTATTTTTTATATATCTATAACATTTTCATAGTTTTGTAGCTCATAATGGTGTCCCTTATCAATCATCAAAATCTAAATGAATTTATTCTGATGTACTAAAACCTTAATTAGACATGATATTATAATTTATATGTAAATACTAAATTTTTAGTAAAATTTTAGTTTGATTTTGAGTTGTGCATTACCTTTTACAATTAAATTGCATTATGATGCTGCTTTGTTACACACACATCTACAGCCCCAACCACATCTTAGAAATGATCTAGTCCTCAGTAACTACATGGTTAAATCATCTGCCTTTTTTTCCCTTTACTGGTCTCGGCCTCCCTCCAGCCTTCCCCACCATGGTAGACAACCACGTCGGACATAACTCCAGCATGGCCTACATGGGAGGCATGGAGCCTAAACCAGTGTATCCGCCGCCCCAGGTCACCCCCTCGAGGTACTCCCCAGTCCCACGCCACATGCTGGGGGAGGAGGACTTCACCAGGTCAGAGTCATGGATTTACTCATCTATTCAATCACTCACTTCTTCACTCCGGGGTTCCCACGACCATGGAAAACCTGGAAATATCAAGGAATTTTTTTAATTTGCAGGCCTGGAAGGTCCTGCAAAAAGAAATTTTCACAGCTGATATTAATATTTAATGAGCAAGAAATTATGACCAAGACAACTGTAAACCAAATTCTCATAGAAACCGACTAGAAATGTACAGCATTGGTCGAAATAAGTGGGAACCCTGTCACTCACTCAAATGTCACTTTTTAAATGCACTCATGCACAAATATGAAAAAAAATCAATACTTGCATGTCCATATATATATATATATATATTGGATTAGAAAAAACTTTGATTTCCCACAATCTGTGCTACAGTTCTTCAGCTTTAGTCGTTTAATTTCTTTTTGGCGATACTGTTCACATTTTCTGATGTAACTGGGCAAAGATAGAACAAATAAAAACGATTTTAAGTAGGTGTCGAGTGTGGGCTGAAGAACGTCTACGAGGTGTGTAATGCCTCTCTGTGGTGGTGTGTTTGTGAACATTGCTTTAACGAAACATGACTGGGTGTATAAAGTCTCTAACACGAATCCCAACACGGCAAACAAACACTGTGGATATAAGAGATGCTTCTGGCATGGGGTCAAATGTTTAGAAGTCACGGCCACTGTTGCCTGGACGTGAGATGGGTTTCACCTCTCTGAGCATGGACTCACTGGAGCCTGTGAGTCAGCCCGGGCCCCAGAGCTGTCTCGTCCCTCTCTTGCCATCCAGCTGAATGCATCCTCACTTCTGCATGTGTGTGTTTGTCTCAGTCTGTGTGCATGTGTGTGCCGTATGTGTCTTCGTACAGTATGTCTTTGTGTCTGCTGTCTCTGTGTGTCTGGAACCGCCCCATTTACTGTGTGATTTCTGTACCCCCAATAGGGCCGAGCCCATTTACAGTGCCATCCACAAACCTCATGGGGACGCCAGCCCTCCCTCCCCCCATCTGTGCAGCAGGGGGTCTGGGGACGTGGGCTGCAGCCCCGCCCCCCCTGCTCTGTGTCAAAGCCTGGTCCCGTACACCGGCAGGTACTAACCACTGCTTCTCGCTCTGCCTGGCTTAGCTTAGCATAGTCTAGTTAACCTGACAGTTACCCCTCGCGGCCACCCTCCGTCCCCCCTACCTCAGCATAAACCTGCAGCGCGACACAGGTAAGGCTTTGAGGTGCAATGGCTCCCTGCCTCAAGTCGCGTACTCCTTTACAATGTGGAGGAGATGGAAAAACGTTGTTAGCTTGTGGTATTAAAACCCTTAAGGCCTGTTTCACCAACACAAATATTTGGCAGAAAAATAAGGTCTGATTTTTTGCATACGATATGTCGATTCAGATTAATGCGTAAAGGACAGCGGATCCTAACCCTAACCCTAAATGCAAAAGCAGAAACACTTTCTAACAGTAGGTGGCACATTTAGAAAAGAGGAAATAAATTGGTTATTCTGGGACACAGTGCACTATGAAACTGTACTTGAAATAATCTGTTCACTCACAATCTGTCACTTTTCAAGCCTGGGAAAAGCTTGGAAATATGATTTATGATTTAACAACAAATATAGTATTTTTTAATACCTTGGCTCTGAAATACCAGCTAGGAATTATGAGTACAATCTGTAAAATAATCAACATTCCCTAGAAAAAAAAAAACTGAAAAAGAATCATGGAAATTGCTTAAAAAAAGAGTGGGAAGATGCCACGTTTCAAATGCACTCATGCAATTACCGAAAAATCCTATTGAATGGCCAGTTTTATTCACTTTGAGATGAAAATGAGATTAGAACAGCTTTCTGTAAATAAAATCTGTCGCATTGATGCCATGCAAATGTTGGTAGCGGTTTGAAAAGGTACATTAACATTATTTCACTTTACATTTTTTATCGCACCAAATTCTCTCACAGAATATTTGTCTTGGTATAAACAGAGTTAAAAGAGTCACAAATGAATGAGGCTTTCAACTTTTACCCTGGTCTTGCCGTGTCTGTCACGTTCTCAGTGTGCAAATTAATCAGGAGGGTGCTTGAGGAACACAGACAGATCAAATTTCATCCTTCTCTTACCCTCGTGTCCTTTCAAGCCTGTATGACTTGTGTCACTATGAAAAGATGACACATACAGTGAAAATATTAAAAAAAAAATTGTGTTCCACAGATAAAAGTCATACTTGCGAGTAAATGATGGCAGAATTTTCCTTTTTTTTTTAGCTTCTTTAGACTGTTTATTTAATCTTGCCCAACCTAAAGTAAATAGTATTTTGCTGCTTCTAACATAGCATCTTAAAGACATTTTATTCAGAAGGATTTTATACTGACCCAGAAGGAAAGCACTCAAGTATCCTGCTATTGTTTTCTCTTTAGGAAAATAGAATTATTTAACACGTACATACACATTGTTTTAAGAAAAATATACTTAAGAATCCTGCAGCCTTTTGACAGATCAATAGAGAATTCAGTGCTCCCAAACTTCCCCTAATTCATACCCTGCCCATTTTGTATATGTATTATCCCAGATAGTATGTGAATCTAAGCCGTCCTCCTTTACTAGCCCATATAACGTCCTGGTGTTTTGTGTGTGCTCTCTGAAGCAGTCTTAGTCTGAGTGATGTACTGTGACTGGCTGTCTGGGATGGGTATCATCCACTTTACGTACCACTATGTGTCAGTGCTTGTTGTTCAATCCTTGAATACATACTGTACTGTAGTTCAGATTCTGCAAGGCTAATCTTTCAAATAATTTTTCAACAACCTCACCAAACATTAACCTTTAGCATATAACTCATCAACAGGTAATTTGTCGATAAGACAGATCACGCAGTTTAAAGCAGATAAACCTACAATTTATGTCTGGTAGAATCCATATACAGTGGGTACGGAAAGTATTCAGACATCTTTACATTTTTCTCTCTTTGTTATATTGCAGCCATTTGCTAAAATCATTAAAGTTCATTTTGTTGTCCTCACTAATATACACACAGAACCCCATATTGACAGAAAAACACAGAATTGTTGACATTTTTGCAGATTTAGTAAAAAAAGAAAAACTGAAATATCACATGTTCCTAAGTATTCAGACCCTTTGCTGTGACACTCATATATTTAACTCAGGTGCTGCCCATTTCTTCTGATCATCCTTTCTACACCTTCATTTGAGTCCAGCTGTGTTTGATTATACTAATTGGACTTGTTTAGGAAAGCCACACACCTGTCTATGTAAGACCTTACAGCTCACAATGCATATCAGAGCAAATGATAATCATGAGGTCAAAGGAACTGCCTGAAGAGCTCAGAGAAAGAATTGTGGCACAGATCTGGCCAAGGTTACAAAAATATTTCTGCTGCACTTAAGGTTCCTAAGAGCACAGTGGCCTCCTTAAATCGGAAAACGTTTGGGATGACCAGAACCCTTTCTAGAGCTGGCCGTCCAGCCAAACTGAGCTATCGGGGGAGAAGAGCCTTTGTGAGAGCTGTAAAGAAGAACCCAAAGATCACGGTGGCTGAGCTCCAGAGATGCAGTCGGGAGATGGCAGAAATTTGTAGAAAGTCAAGCATCACTGCAGCCCTCCACCGGTCGGGGCCTGTCCCGACGGAAGCCTCTCCTCAGTGCAAGACACAAGAAAGCCTGCATGGAGTTTGCTAAAAAACACCTGAAGGACTCCAAGATGGTGAGAAATAAGATTCTCTGGTCTGATGAGTCCAAGATAGAACTTTTTGGCCTTAATACTAAGCGTTATCTGTGGAGAAAACCAGGCACTGCTCATCAGCTGTCCAATACAGTCCCAACAGTGAAGCATGGAGGTGGCAGCATCATGCCATGGGGGTCTTTTTCAGCTGCAGGGACAGGACGACTGGTTGCGATCAAGGGAAAGAAGAATGCGGCCAAGTACAGGGATATCCTGGACCAAAACATTCTATAGAGTGCTCAGGACCTCAGACTGGGCCAAAGATTTAACTTCCAACAATGACCCTAAGCACACAGCTAAAATAACCAAGGAGTGGCTTCACAACAACTGTGACTGTTCTTGAATGGCCCAGTCAGAGCCCTGATTTAAACTCAATTGATCTCTGGAGAGACCTAAAAATAGCTGTCCACGAACGTTTACCATCCAACCTGACAGAACTGGAGAGGATCTACAAGGAGGAATGAAAGAGGATCCCCAAATCCACGAGTGAAAAACTTGTTGCATCTTTCCCAAAAAGACTCATGGCCGTATTACATCAAAAGAGAGGAAAGGGTCTCAATTGATTTTAGCAAATGTCTGCAATATAACAGATTGAAAAATGTAAGAGGGTCTGAATACTTTCTGTACCCACTACACTTACATTGAAATACTAGAGCCATATAGTGACCATCACGAACACTGCTTTTTTTGACCCAGAGGTCACTAGCAGCACCCATGCAAGTACACAGAAATGTGCTTAAAAGCTAGAATTACATTCAACATAATATAAAGGATACTTGTTTAAATGCCAATCTATTCTTCTACAAGGACGTGTGTGTGATCACAAATGTACTGTATATAACAATACTGTCCTTCTGCATTTGTATGTTTGTATGCTCATCATCAGCGTGTATAATAGCATTACCATATAGGTGTGACTGAAGCAGTCACAAAAGATTCATTATTCTCCAAACACATAAATACACACGCATGGAACCTTCCAACACAGGAATATTTGGCTTCTGTTGCAGTTATGTAAATATAAACAGTAGGGCCTGCTCTTACCATAAATGTATTGGGAAGTGAGAGGCTGATTCTGCAGTCAGACTACAAATGAATAGTGGCGCACATTCCTGAAGCTGTCATGATTCATTTGAATGGGGGGAAAGCAGGCCACAAACACACATACACACACAGGGTGCTCTGCCAATGCCCATCACACACACAGATACACTTAGACAGTCTGTCATAATGTGCTGACATGAACACACACTCCCTTTGACATGCAGCCCAAACATACACACACAAAAACACATACAGTATAAAGCACAATATTTAAATCCACACAGGGCAACGCCTACCAAAGTATATAAATAGTGTTCTATTATCCCACTTTGTGCTTTACAGTCCCAAAGTAAGCTGTCAAAGTAAGTCTGAACCTTTTCACCATCACCCTGGAGGTCTCTCTAGAGGCTAATAAAAGTTGTTTACAGGCATATATATACTTTGTGTTGGTGTACAGTGTCAGTTCACTCCTGGAGGATACTGCCTGTGTGTGTGTGTGTGTGTATACATGACTGAGTCACAGGAGAGACTCAGATAGGCCCTCTGCCCATCTGTGCTTCCCCCAAACTAACATGGCGGTCACGGACACATTTAGATTCTTCCATCTGACCCAGTACACACTAAGGGCCTCTTGGCTTCTCTACCAGCTGAATACATTATGGAGATTCTGGGGGAGATCTCCCACCCACCATTCAGACTGCAGAACACAATCGGCCGTGCCGCCAGTCGAACAGGCTAATGACAATCTGCTCACTCATGTTCACAAATGACGGACACGCATTTAGAGATGCTCACAAAGCCAGCCAGACTATAAACACACCATCTCAAATTTCAAATAGTTCAGTCCATTTCTGACCATGATTGATTATGGTTTTCAGAAATGGCTTCCTTGCATGACTCATGGAGTTTGTTTTTCCATTCAGTGCATTACATCACTTGGTTAGATTTAAAGTATTATATGTCTAAAGAATGCCACATGCACAACAGGGAGAATATGAAGCTGAATAAATACAGGTTGGGATTTTTGGGAAAGAAAAGAAATATTATATGGCACTCTTTGCACAGAAATTGCTAAAGGGTAGGGGTGAATCAACCATTTGCAAGGTCTTCATTTGCACTAGTTACCTAGTGCTTAGTCATCAAACATTCTTTAAATTTGTAAGCTGTAAATTTGAAAAGCTGTGCATTGCAGTTTGTCTGGTTATGGTTGATGTTGCAAACTATTATAGATGTAAGGTATAAATTAGATATCTCAATACATAAAAAGCCATTAAATTAAATTATTTTTATATTTAAATATATAAATAATAAGTATTCAAGAATGTTGATTCAAAGAGTTTGATAGTTTTATTAACAAAATTGTCTTGTAAGTGAAGCAGGGCACAATGGGAACGTTCATGGGAAAATCAGCTGTAAACTTATTCACATACATGTAATCTTTTCTCTACAATTGATAAGAAATACACACAATTCAAAAGTTTGGGTTCATTGAGAATTAATTTTTCAAAGAAATTAATACTTTAATTCAGTAATGATCCACTGAACTGAACTGAAAGGCATTTATAATCTTAAAAAATTCTAATAAATGTAGTTTGTTTTTAAAGCTTTCTATTAAAAGATCCTGATGGAAATGGCATTTCCACAATAAAATTTACACAAATAAATAAATACATAAAAAAGCATGACCAGATTATGATATAAGAATGATTTCAGACATTTCATTTTAAAAACTATTCAAATAGAAAAGCTGTTTTTACTCTGTATTTGATATTTGATCACATAATGTTCATTGGTGAGCGTAAGAGACTTTTTTCAAACAATCATATATAGTCCAAACTTTTGAAGGGTGTATTTATGTCATTTATTCTGTCTGCATGTTACTTCAACCATTATTTCTAGCTAAGAGATTTTTGGTACATTTGTTTTATATGTATGATTATGTTTCGTATACTTAGTAGTACATACATGTGCACTCATTCAAGCTATTAGGGTAACATACTGCTGAAGCAACCCTATAGTTGAGTAAATTTAAGCTTCTATTTCTCAGTACCATTGACAATTCATAATCTAAATCTTTGGAACATTATCGTCAATAAAGCAACACTATGAGTGTCATTAGGTTTAGTTTATACTGTTTAAATAACAGTCAGGATTCAATATGATTGAACAGGGGTACTTTTTGGCAGGTTTACTCAGTGACGCACCTGATTGTAAACTGTTGACATGCTTGGTTTATTCTTAGCTGCTTGGAGAGGCTGGAAATATCTTGAACGTCTCTTGGCATGAAGTCAAATGGGACTGAAGTAGTGTGTTCTGAGGAAGAGATCTGTGGCTTTTACCCAGAGCTTTGAAAACGCAGAGAGAAGAGAAGAGAGAACAGCCCATAGCAGCCATGAAAGCCATGAGTCTGTGAACCTGCCAAAGAGAACATGTTTTCCAGAGAGAATTATGTCTCTGTGTGTTTCTGGAGAACACTATCCACTGTGTCCACCATTAATCACCCAACCAGAGCCAATTACTTAGAGCGGAAAGAGAAGCAGACAGACTGCACTGGGGCATTGCAACCCTGTAAACCTCTGAGCCTTGTGGTCATCCTTCAGTGACGATGGGAAATTTCATCCTGTGCCATAAAGTTGGGGTGGTGGTGATGGTTGGGGGGCATAATGCCATAGAGATTATTGGAGAAGGAATACACACTCTACAAATATCAGCCATATCCAACTTAATAAGAACAGGCATTTGTGCAACTGTGAAAGAAACAATTGTGAATTAAGTATTTGAGGCTTCTGTAATTGCTTTTAGTTATTTTTAACTGCTTGATGTGGCAAACAGGTATTTCTTTTGTTATTCTAACGGGTTTTTAGGTTACCCTCCACATTGCAAAATAAGGTGGATTCGATAACATATATACAAAATATACAACATTTACTGTACATTTAATATACAAAGCAAACAACAGTCTAATCTTTAATTACAAAAAAAGTAACTTCCTCTCTCCTCTTAAGCAACTTTTCTTTGTGCACTGGCATCACTTGGACCACATGGATTATTACATAATGTTAACCAAATTAATAGCTTCTTAGACGTGGTTTCACACGCAGATACAATTACTCATTTACAAAAAAGCTACTTTTCATCATCCAATCTATTCCTTATCTATACCTTCAAAACTAAGGATGTGTTATTGTTTTGGACGGTGTGAGTATGTTGATGTGGGTTGGTAAGAGTTAAGTCTTACCCTGTTGCTGCAGGGGTGACAGCGTGACAGGCGTTGTGGTGCTGTTTCCCATCACTCCCCCTACACTTAGAGAAAGCACACATATACACACGCTGCACTTCACCGCTGGTCTGGACTGGGATACAAAGTCCTGGGAATATTTTCTTCATTACCCTGCTGGGTAGCTAGGGGTAGGCACCATGTTTACTGTTAACATCTCATCTTCTCTGCCAATGTTAAAGTCCAATGTAGAGCGACGAGGCCGGACAAGCATCACCCTTATGAACAGGTACAGTAGGTCCAGGCAGTGGTTTGATTGAGTGACTGTTTGCATCTGATAACTGCTTTATCTTGTTGTGCATCGGGAAGCTGTGAATTGTACTGCTTTGCAATAGCAACGTATTTGCTGTTCACTTCTTTATTTGCTTTGGTATAAAAGGAATGATTTCTTTAAAATAAATTCTCAGTACTAACCTCTCATCTTTTTTAATAAAAGCATATGTTCAGTTAAATATAGCACAAACACTTAATACTAGATCTAATAAGTGTATGATCTAGACATTAATAATAATTGCCTTTAATTAATTCAATTAACATCATGCTCAGTTAAAATCATGTTTCATATGCCTGTTTTAATTTTTTTATTGCTTCTGATTATTCTTTAATATTTGTCCAACAAACTTTGAATATGTTCAAAGTTTTCTTGAAAAAAGATTTCAAGGTTTGTATGCCTGATGGTAGAAGCAGGGTGGTACAGCATTTCATTTCCCAGAACCCATTGCCAATTGCATTTAAATTCATCCTCCCTTTATTTCAGTTTCCTGTGGAAATTCAATTTCTTGAACTCCAAGGGTGCAAACATTTTCAGTTATAAATTATTTACAACCTTGTCTGGTACTTCTTCAGGGTTTTAACCGATTTAATTACAATGTTTGTAAAGTATCAACCTCTACATTGCATTTTCAACCGGATAACCAAATGAACTTCCTTCTTGCTCCAGTATTTCCAGTTAATCAATCACAGATGTACATTATATGTGTGTGAGAGCATTTTCAATTTGCCAGCTTACAGCAGGGGTAAGACTACAATAGAGAGGAACTAAAAAAATAACATTGTGTACAATAGATCCATCAGAGAGGCAGGGAGAGCCATGGTTTTACAGTGTGTCATGCATGCAATAAAAAGAGGTAAAAAAAGGTGATTAAAATATTTTTACCAACTTCATTCAATTTATGGACATTCTCTGTGAATTCATTGACCACATTCAGTTTGTATGTTCACTATGTATGTTTCATATATGGACAAAACACTTCCTAAAAGCATAACTCATCCGCTCACATAAAAGTGCTGTTTTCAGCATCATAAAGCTGTACTATGGGCAACGGAGGTGGAATGGCTCATGTCGAGAGCCAGCCGAGTTCTGTAGTAGTGCAGAATTCTAATGAGAAACATGCGTGCCGCAGTGCTGAATGCTGGGAGCTGTCAATAAAACCGTGGATGTGTGTTGCATTTTAGGGAACTGGTTTTCCTGTGTTATTCTGCAGTGCATTCGGAAAGGGTTTTTGACGAATGTAGTCAAGTCTTGCTGGTGTGCCAGATCTGGGCAGTCTGGAATGCAGATGAATCACGGCTGCTAAAACAGTACCGCAGTCCTGCACGAGGCAGGGATGAGCTCGATGTGTGAACGCGAGTGAGAAAGTGTGTTAGTTATCGGTGTGTATGTGTTAGCGCTCATTTCTGGAACAAATCTGGAGCACTTGCTGTTTAGCTTTGTTGTGGATGAAAGTTTGCCAGTCTCCTCTAGTCGTGACTAGAGCGTTGTGTGCTCTCAGGAATCTGTTCATCTCGATTTCCGCTCTCTGTAAACGACAGGAGGAAAAAACTAAATGCAAAATAATAATTTACCTTCTGGATAAACTGAAGCATTATTATTGTTCCTTTGCCCATTTTTTCTTGCTGCAGTCTGGGATGAATGAAGCCTTGTTTTAAACGTGTCTAAAAACCACCCCAATGTGCTTTTTCCACTATATTTCTTTTCTTATTGCACATACATGTCTGTCTTTCGTCCCCTCTCTTCTGCTGTGGTGATCCGAGTCCATCCTGATCTCTGACTCTGTCGTTCTGCTTGGCAGGGAGCCGCGGAAGATCCTGCTGCACAAGGGCTCCACAGGTTTGGGATTCAACATTGTGGGCGGCGAGGATGGAGAGGGCATCTTTGTGTCTTTCATCTTGGCAGGTGGACCAGCCGACCTGAGCGGAGAGCTGAGGAGAGGAGACCGCATCCTGTCGGTCAGTAACTTTCCATGACACTCACATTCAAATAGGACAGCATTAAAATGTTTATCTTGTAAAGTAAAGTATCTTATATGTTTACCAGTTTCCTCCTTGGAATAAAAAAAATATATTTATCTCCCTTCTGATTTTTCATTTGAATCCTGTGAATTACTTATGTTCACCAAGGCTGCATTTATTTAATCAAACATACAGTAAAAATATAACTATATTAAAAAACTTTTTTTATTTTAATATGTTTTATACATATGTGACCAGGGACCACAAAACCAGTCATATGAGTAATTTTATACATAATCTGAAAGCTAAATAACCTTTCCGTTTCAATCTGGAATCTGAGGGTGAAAAAAAATACAAATATTGAGAAAAGCACCTTTAAAATTGTCCAATGAAGTCCTTAGCAATGCATATTGCTAATCAAAAATGATATTTTGATAATTAACAGTTGTAAATTTACAAAATATTTAATATCTATTTAATATCCTTACAATTTTTGGCATAAAAGAAAATGTATAATCTTGACCAATACAATGTATTGTTGGCTGTTACTATAAATACCTGTGCTACTTATCACGGTTTTGTGGTTCAGGGTCTCACGTATTTTGTAAAATGCAAGTATACCAGTTTATTATTATTACTATTGATTATTATTTAGGATTCTTTGATGAATAAAAACAAATTTACTACCACTTTCAATCTATAATGCATCCTTGGTGAATAAAAGTATTCATTTCTTTAAAAAAGAAATCGTACTGACCCCAAACATATATATTTTTTGGTGTATATTATATGGAAAGAAACAAGAATAGATTTTTTCACGATTCCTAATGCAATCTGCTCTTTAAATTGGTATGAAGTAGAGCTGGCATTGCATCATGTGATTTGCGTGAGTGTGTGGTGTGTGGGGGTTCTTGTTTTAATCTGTTACCATGGTATTGTCCCAGGTGAATGGTGTAAACCTGCGCAATGCTACCCATGAGCAGGCTGCTGCTGCACTGAAGAGGGCTGGACAGACGGTGACCATCATTGCCCAGTACAGACCAGAAGGTAGAGTGGCTCTTTCAGTGTGTATCCATGATGTTTTGTCACTGAAAAAGAAACTGTGCTCCCTAGAGGACCTAGATTAACAACGATAAGAGATTTGAGCTGATGCATTCAAGTTAGCTTTTTATAAGGTCTTAAAATATGCAATGATTCATTTAAGAGCAATAAATCATTTAAAGTGTGATTCTAAGAAAAGATCACCTTTATACTTAGAAATATTATGTGAGATTATTGCATCAAGACCCCAAACCGCTCTCGCTTTCTTCACACACCCATGTGTGCCTGTTGTGTCTTGCCTGCTTCTGTAATCGCTCCATCACAGCGGCATACTACCGCATGTGCCTTTAAGAAAGGTGAACTACTTAGCCTCGCCTAGTTGTATGAGAAAAAATCCTTATTTGCAAATGGGGACATTCAGTGACTGATGATTGGTTGGCTTTTGTAGAGTTAAGGCGGCAGGTTTTTGTTTGACGTACTCTGCTCAGTGAAGTCTTCAATAATAAAGCTTTATCCAGAATAATGCTTGGAAACAGTGTGACTGCTTTGAAGTTTCTTCGAATACACTGGAATTAATCCTAATTTGAATCGAATCTTTTTAAAGAATCATCCAAACTGGTTCGCAACAAGTTTCAAATTCTCTATCCATCGCAGCAAATTATATTTCTAAATACCTTTTTATAAGATAATTCACATCTGCAACAAACTGAACTAGGATTCTTGGATTTAAGGTATTATTATTAATTTTTCTGCCACACCGGGTGTCCATAATAATTAAATCTGGTTCTTCGAAATGAACTGTTCAATAGAACCGATTCACGGAAAAGATTCGGACTTCCCAACACTAGTTCACCCGCTTGAATGAAAGCGCCGGGATGAAACCCTGCCTGAAGTGGGTGGGACCAACCTGAGAGAAAAAAAGAGAGGGGGGAAAGAACTAAATGGACCAAAAACCACTGTGTGAAGGAAGAGCCTGACTTTTCCGTTTGAAAGCGTGTTTTCGACGCAGGGTTGGGTTTCTTCTGCCGGGTCACAGGAGAATTACTTGGACTGGAGTTATTAGGAATAAACGCGCGCTGGTCGCGTGAGGGGGACGGATTGAAACCCTGCGTCTCGAGCGCGAATGAGACTCGGTTTTAAAGAAGAAGGTGCCGCTGTTTCAATGGGAGGAGCGAAGCAGGACGGACCGAGACATTGTACTTAAACTCTTTACTATTTATTTACCTTTCTTGCCGATTCGAAACTTAAGAAGACGTTGTTTTCCTTATCACGCGTTCGCTAGTTTATTCTTTGACTTCACATGAAGTTCACCTAAAATGTTTTTGGAGTGAGCTGGACAACGAGAAGTTGAGCTGAACACAACCGCCGCCGGGTAAGATCACCTCAACGTCTATACTTAGAGTATTTTCAGGAAATATCTAGTAAATGTAGAGCATAGAAAACACTGTGTGAATTTATTATACGCTAAACTGGCAGTATTGTGTTACAATATACTGTATTATGTTACAGTGTACTGGAGTGAGAAGGGAAAACGTCGCTGTTTGTGTTCACAAAAGGGGTTTGTGTTGTGTCGAGTTACATGTTTAACATAAGTGTAGTGGGTTTAAAGATTAATTTAAGACATTTATGAAGCTGCTCAGCCGTTGGGCTGACGTCATGAAGGTTGTTTCTAGCCTAAATATGTTTGTAGGTTTGAAGGTTTGTGTTGCTGGGCGACGCAGGTAAAGTTCGCGCGAAATGCTTTATTCAAACCATAAACACGTAATGTTAATTTAGCGCGTCATGTTTTGTGTTATCATGAGAAACATGGTGCTTTCGTTCAGTGGGAGCAGTAGGGTGGTTAACCTTTGAATTAAACTTCAGTCCTGTCAGAAGGATCCGGCATATTTGCTCTTCGAGGCCTGACGTCTCTCCCTCGTGTTTGTTCAGTGCGTTATTTATATGGAGCTTCCTCCAGAGATCAAGGACAGGTGCAGGCCCATTCAGGAAGTCACCTAACTTCACTTAAATGCTGAACATTATTGTCATTTTGTAACTCGGTGAAAACTACAACAGGAAACTTTTTGTGTTATTGTTTATCCTATTTATGTTGAATGTGTCGCTGCTGCTTTTTGTGATTTGACACTTTCAAATAATTTCTCTAGTCCAGTAATATAATGTGTAAAAGATGGTGTTAGCTGTGAAGACTAATCAGAAACCATGGATTGATTTGACTGACACAGAGAATAGAAAATCAATTATGGTCCTTGACAAAATTTGAAGTGCCACTGTAACTAAAATTTAGTATGTCAGTGCATAGTTCATTCTCTGGTGTCTATGTGAGCAATGACAGGAATGTTGCCGTGTAAGTTATCTGTTTCGGCACGCTCTCCCCCATATTCCTCCTTAGTCAGACGCTCCTGGAGTATAAATGGCCTGCCTCTCCCTCCCAAGGGCTCATGCGTCTACGTAGAAGTAGAAGTGACACATTAATTTGTGCCAGAATAGCTCATTGAATTAGGTGGGAACCAGCACTATGAGAGACATTATGGCTTCTTACTTGAGTGTGTATGGGTGTGTGTAAGAAAGGGACAGAGTCTATTTGTAGACTGGCTTCTGTTAAAATTTGAACTCCTCTTGTCATACATTAA
>JAUMHI010000055.1:12937898-12959174 GCA_032359435.1 Enteromius unitaeniatus
GTGTGTGTAAGAAAGGGACAGAGTCTATTTGTAGACTGGCTTCTGTTAAAATTTGAACTCCTCTTGTCATACATTAACTTAGGGGAAAGTGATTGAACTTGAACTGTGAAGCACTTGTTTCTAGCAGGGACAAGCGTTCACAACACATTTTCTCATTTGGCCTTGCATTCCACATTAAGCAAATTACACCTTATATATTTTTAAAAAATTTGCTCAGTATATGATTGCGTTTACTTGATTGATCTGATTATAAACAAATTTCTTTGATCTTGACAATGAGTAGTTTGAAGCCCTCATTTGCTTTTCTTTTTTTCGATTATTAATTTCACTTGAATGTATGTAACTATAGAAAAACAAAATCGTCACTACTTCAGGTTGCATCATTTTTATCTAATCAATAATGCACTGGAACACTAAGAGCAACCAAAACTAGTTCTTTTTTTAGGGATTTTTTTTTATATGTATAGTATATCTAATATATTATTGTTTAGGGATGTATAGTATTTCTAAACTGTACTGGCTACTGAATGATATTACATTTTTACATTTTATTTATGAATATTGGTTGTATATCGATCATCTAATGCTCACTTAAAGTTATCTTTAAAAAACTAATAATTGAATGATACTGTTAAATCTAGTCTGTAGAAAATCACAAAATGAATATGCAATTTTTGACATTGTACATCATTATACTAAAATGCCTGTTCACATGCAATTGTGAGATTAATACACATTGCTCATTAATTCAGAGATTGGATCAAATAATCAGAACTCTGTAAATAAAATTTGTTTGTAGTTGTAACTTGCTTGCCTGTTAAGACAGCTGTATTATTCATAACCTAGTCCCTATACATGCTTTCATGTTGAAAGCACATGGCTGCGAATATTATATAACTGCATTGACAAAGAAGCAGCCTGCAGCCAATCCCCACTCCCCAAAAATAAAAGCCCTGCACATAATGAAGGCAAGTGAGGCCATGTGAGTGTGAAGCAGAGCTGGCCCAGATTCTCCCCAGATCTTCTGTTGACGGGTCACACTTAATGAAGACCCTGTGCTTTAGCCTTTGAATGTTGTGAACTGTGTGTCTGACAGGATGTGAGGACCCAGCTGTCTGTGTCGTCTGTCATATGTGTATTGTATTACCCATAGAGTGTCTGACCAGTGGGTTGAATTTACTTTCTGTTTTATTCCTTATCAGATGAGTGCAGTGGAAGCTTGAATAGTAAGCTTTATATTGCAAACGAGGTTCTCTCTAAAGCAGTACAATTAGCTTCTGTTTTTCTTTTTGCTATTATTGTTTTTTCAAGAAGTTTGTCAAACCATTTCCTTCCACCTCTCTGCTGGGGTGTTCCCCTGGTTACAGGCAGGTGGTGTCAGGTTACTTTACTTACTTTGCCCTGTCATTCCAGCATGTTGTTAACCCGTTTGTGATAGACAGGGCGTTTACAGAAGAGCTCCCTGCAGGCGCTGTTTCTGCTGACAGTGAAGTCCAAGTTTCGGCTTTGCGTTGAGCTTTAGACTTGGAGTTACTACCATTTATGAGTTTTCAAGTTCTCATATTCTTGTAAAAATTGGAATTCCTGCCTCAGGTTCTGTTTTTGGAATTTTTGGACGGTAGACTTTTGATGCTTGGACTCAAGGTTTAGGAGTAGGTTAAAAATCATAACGTTGTTGTTATGGATGTTCCATATTGGACTTACAACGTAAATCCCAGTGCATAAGAAAACGATAGTCTTTCCATGGCTATGCTTTATCCTTGTTTGCTCGTGCATTTCAGTGTGTAATTCGGTTGCTAAGCTGGTGAGTTGCCCGACCACACTGCAGCAGAGGTGTACACGTTTAATTAAAAGTCAGCTGAACAATTGGCCATCATGCTTCAGTGCTGCTCCCTAAAACGAGAACCTTGTTCACTGTGAAAAATGATTATGGTCTTGACGTTTGTTGGAGGTTTTCATTCCTTTATACTGAATAGTGCATGTTCTACTTAATTAATATGCATAATTAATTATCTGGCAGGAGATATTAGCGTATAGCTCATGCAGATACATGATTAATATCCATCTGTTCTTCAGGTCATTAATCAGTCTTCAATAAGCTGCTGAGCTTTCTTTCTCTGCCCTGCGCTACAAGCACCTCCACTCATAAAACCTGGAGCAAAGCCTGGAATATCACTGTAAATATAGGTGTTGTTGACGGATTGTGTGCCTTGTCTCTTTCCAGAATACAGTCGTTTTGAGTCCAAGATCCACGACTTGAGGGAGCAGATGATGAACAGCAGCATGAGCTCTGGCTCCGGCTCCCTCCGCACCAGTGAGAAACGCTCTCTCTACGTCAGGTATCCTCTTCATCCTTCAATTCTTTTATTCAGTTCTACTGATAATTGATTGATACCTCAATGTTTATAAGAGTCCTTTTTCAATCAGAGGAGTCTTCATGTCGATCAGACAAGCAGTACAAATCCTAGTAAAAATAATCAAAACGTGTTTTCAGCAATTGAGTATCAGTTTTCTTTCGTTTAATACCAAAGAGGCACCATTTATTGCTTAAAAAAAGTGTTCAGTCCTACAGTTTGGTCATGAACACATAGTTTTGTTTGCAGTTGAATTTAAAGCTTTCAAAATAAATTATTTTTGCTGTACAAAGATATCATAAAATACCTGGATAATATTATTTGTATTCCTGGGAGGTTTTTGGTTTGATAATTCTACCTTAAATAGTTTCACCAGTGTTTACAACTTCATTTTAAGTATTCCCTACTTATTCAGCCAGATTAAATGAAGAGAAGTGCTAACTATAAAGTTTATAGATCATGGGACTAGGGCAGTGGGAAGAAAATTATTTCAAGATTACAATGAAAGATTATGCAACTGGTAAGAACCAAGAGAATATACAAAACAAATCCAAGGTGCAACAGTTTGCAACCACCTTTTACATGAAAATTGTCTTCATAGTAGAAAGTCACTGGATACCTTGAACCTGTGCATGGCAACATAAAATCAGAGTACTGTGAAGTATTTTTTAGAGCAGAACATCCAGGCCTGTGTTGGAGATCTGTAACCAAGGCGTAAGTCATGAGTTCTCCAGCAGGACGAATGAGCCAAATCAGGCCTCAATAAACACATGAAATGGTTGAAAATAAAAGTCTGGAGTCTTCTGAAGAGTTCTTATGAGTTTGAATCCAAGTTTGCATCTGAAACTAACTGTTGGGAAAAGCACCCATCAAACCTGAGAGAATCGATCAATTTGCCTACAATGAATGGGCAACTACAAGCCATTGATGATGTTAAATGACAAGATCTTACATTAAAAGAAGCAGTTGACATTTTGATATCTTCTAAAGAAATTAAATCAATGTCTGATAATAGTTTTTGCATAATAAATATATAATATACTTTATGAATGTGTGGCCTTCTGATGATGGTTTGCACCGGTGAGCTGTGCTTGACGCCGTGTTCAGCTGCTGCTGGTTTGTGAGTCAGCTGACCACAAGTGTTAATGTTAAGTGTGAGATCTCAAGGCGTTTTCACATTCCTGTGAATACAGTGATAAGTGTGTCAGAATGTAACGGGCATGTCTGTCAGTGCTAATCCCACCCTGTGCTGCTCTATCTTGAAACAGAGTCCTGATGTTGTCCTCAATTTAGCTGTGTAGCTGTGTAACTGTACGTGTATGTCTCGGTGGGCTTGTAATAAGTGTGTTGTGGGAGAAAGGTATGTAGAAAAACAGGAAGACTTGCTCCACTGGTTTTCCTCCTTTATAGTTTGATTTACCTGTCTGACAAGGTAAAAACATTCAGCTTACAACACAAAGCCTGACTGTGTTTCTGTACTCAGAGACATCTGCCATCTGGCTGCTCTCAGGATTTTATGTGGATCTTCTATCACTATTGTGTTTGGATATATATATTTTTTTTACCATGAAATCAGTATATTAGAAGGATTTTTGAAGGATCATTTGACGATGGAGACTGAGTAGTGGTTGCTGAAAATTCCCCTTTTTTAATTGCATTATAAAAATATCTAAATTATTTTAAATTGTGATCAAATATAAAACTGTATTACTGTTTTAATGTTTTTTTCTTTCCTCCCTTAATTAAGTGTAGTCTTGATGAGCATATAATATATAATAATTTCTAATTCTGGTTGCTATGCTTTTGGTAGGAGGTGTATTGTAAGTTGCTTTTAGTGAGAAAGCATCTGCTAAACAAAATTAAACAACAAAAAGGTGCAGATATCCAATGATGCACTGTATTCTGTGCATGTGTATCCCCACACCCATCAAACATAACAGATGTTTTTCAATGAAACCTGAATACCCACTCTTCCAGCATACTGTTGATGGTATGTATTGTTTCGTTTGGTTTTCCCAGGGCTCTTTTTGACTACGACAGAACCAGGGACAGTTGCCTCCCTAGCCAGGGCCTGAGTTTCTCCTATGGGGACATCCTGCATGTCATCAATGCCTCAGATGATGAGTGGTGGCAGGCACGGCTGGTTACACCCCATGGGGAGAGTGAGCAAATTGGGGTCATACCAAGCAAGAAAAGGTACAGCACTGCCAACAAACCCAGACGGAATTACAGCATTTCCCCTGTAGTAATGAAGTGTGCTTATTGCCTTTATTTATTTATTTTATCCATAGGGTGGAAAAGAAAGAGCGTGCACGGTTAAAAACAGTCAAGTTCCATGCAAGGACGGGCATGATTGAGTCCAACAGGGTGAGTGAGTCGTCATCCTCCTCCTGTGAACGGCTCATGGGAGCTGCCCCACTTCCCCTGAGTGTGGGAATTGGTGGCTTCTCATAGTAACCTGGAGGCTCCTGTTACTGAGCATCTCATTTCTCACAGCCACACAAACAAAAGCGTACAATTACAAACATGCACTGTGCCATCATAATCAGCTATGATGGTTAGATCAATTCTTCTCAGTTCTGGTCCTGGAGGCCCCCCCTATACTTCACGTTTCCCTCACCTGATTCAACTTCTCTGCTCATTAGTAAACTGCTTTGTAGAACTATTCAAAACTATGAGTTTTGATTCTTATCACCTGATATCTGTGATTTTTCTTGTAACCGTTTGGACTGGACTAACATCTGTGTTTATAACAGGCGTAGGAGGATCAGTTTTGTACACCTGGGCTTTGCAGAGATCACATGCTCTGTATTCATACATTGTGTGTAGTCATTTGGATTAGTTACCATTAGTATAACCAGTTTTACTACAAATATCATAGTTCAGCTATGGCTAGTATCTCAACGCCATGAATAATTAAAGGTAACTTTACCTTCTTTCTTTTTAAACCACGTTTAATTTTTGTACACGAGGGTTGTAAATCATCACTGGTTTTTACAATTCGTTCTGATTAACATTATGTTGATGATATCAATTTCGATATCACGATGCATCACTATTATATCATTTCTATTAAATTATATTAGCAGGTTACTTTTAAAAAATATATAAATCTAATAATAGAAAACAAACAATAAAAGTATTTAACCAGCTAAATATAACTTCAAAGCACACAAGCAAATATGAAATTATAAAGGGGAAAAGACAATACAAGTGATAAACAAAAGTACATTCAGTATCAGCAAGTTTACAGTCAGACAGTCATAGTTATGAAGTTTTCTTTTTTCCACAGCATTATTGCTGTTCGATTACTGATGAGATCACAGACAGTGGCAGTTTTAGGCTAGTAGGCTGCATTCACACTAATGCACAGATCTATTTCGACATCAGCTGTTTTGTCTGAAAACATTTGGGATGGGATTAGTTTTTATAGGATCACAGAGTTTGCTGAAAAACAGTAGGTAATTTGCTCTGGAATTAAAGAGGTTGTGTAAAAAAAAAACAAGTGACAGATTCGGATGGGGTTAAATTTGCTAAGTATTTTTGTAAAACTTATTTCTCTAATAACTCCATGTAAAACATTCCCACACAAATAGGGCGTATGACCTGAATTGACTTTTGTGGGCCCTCTATAACCAGGATTGAGAAACATTTTATTGTATCTTAAAAGGGTAGTTCACCCGAAAATAACAATTGTCATGTTATTACAAACATGTATGATTTTCTTTCTTTCATTAAACACAAAAGGAGATGTTTGGCAGAATGAACGACATAAGGGTGAGTAAATAAGACCAGATTTTATTTTTGGGTGAACTAAACTTTTAAGGGTGAAGTGTGTAGTTTTTTGTTTTTTGTTTTCCTTTTTTTAATGTATTTAAAAAAAAAAAAGTTTCCATATAGCAAACATGTACACTACTGTTTAGAAATATGAGGTTGGTATGATATATATTTAATAATACTCTTGAATGGTGGTGTAGTAGACCTTTGAAAATTTTAGCAGTAGATAAAGTATTTTAGCAAAAATTGCACACTTCACTTTTCCTTTTTTTTTTTTTTTTTTTTTTTGCGTCTGACATCCGTGATTTTCTTCTGCATTTTGTGCAATGAAGATATTTCACATCTTTCATTATGTATTTGTTACATTCACAGTTAAAACGTCAAAATTTAGAATTGACTTTTTTTTCAGAATGTAGCATCCAAGTTGTTTAAATTCATTATCCCCACTTGTTTGTGCAACCACGTCATCTTCGATTTTATTTTTGCATGCGTGCTGTGAATTACATTGAAAACCATTCTTGTTGTTTTCTTTGTGTTTGTTTCATTCTTCATCCCCATTCCCCCATCATCGGCTCGTCTCCACGCAGCCAGTCAAAGTGAAGCGCAAAAAAAGCTTCAACCTATCACGCAAGTTCCCGTTTTACAAGAGCAAGGAGAATATAGTGCAGGAGTTGGTGGAGACAGAACGTAAGTATGAGCGTGTGACGAAAGCTCTGACTCTGTCCTTCATGCTTCATCCTGTCACTGTCACTCACCCTGGAGACAGCTTCTGATTGGCTCTTGACCTCTCTGTGAGGAAACAGCAAATCAGGGCCTCTCGGGCCTTTGTCTTGCTCTGAGGGGGACCTCAGCACTTCTCACAGGTGTGAGGCTCCACTAACACTCAAACGCTGTGCTACATCCATCAGTGTCAGAGCTGTTTAGAGCTGCTCCCTTTAGCATTTGCACTTATTTTGTTATACTGATGAATCTGCATGGGAAGATTCCCCCTTAAATGAAAAACGGACAACCCAGATCTTTCATCGCACAGCAAAATGATGTTAGTATTGCTTCATCCCTTGAGAGTGCAACACCTCTCTTCTCCCAGCCTCTCACTAACCTCTTTCTTCTTCCTTTCTGCTCTCTCTCTTTGTTCTTGCTTTCACCTGTCGGGACGCTCAGGACTTCCCAGGGTTAAGCGATGACTTTTATGGATCAAAGAGTTTGAGTAAGTGTGTGGTTCCTCTTGTCAAGCAGCTGTTCCCTGAGCTAACTGAACCGGCTGTGCCACACACCACACATTTTATTCTTTCTTTCTGTTTCTCTGTCTCTTTCTCACTGAATCTCCTCTCTACCTTAATAGTCATCTGCTTTTTTCAAGTGTCTATTAGAAGCCAGTCCTAATGTGAGTTTGCTTAAACCATTCTTAAAAGGAAAGTTATCGTTTGGTTAATTTTATCAAATAATCTGTATGGCCTAAGTGAAAGGAATGAATTACAGAGGAATAACAAATTATAAGTATTACATTTGGAAAAATTTTACCCTTTAAGTGGTTTGAGCCTTAGAGAGGCATAAATACAAAATTTTGAGGAGTAAAATATGTAAAAATGCTGATATTTATGACCAAACAAATATAACGTTTATGTTAGCTTGTAATGTAAATCAAGAACTTTATAACAGCCTTATTACATCAAATTAAAATATTGTCACTGGTAATTATGTTGTGAGGATGATATAAGTTGTAAGTAACTATAAGTAGTAAACCTAAGTTGCTTCTGTCAGGTAAATGTCTTAGTATTTTTGAGTTTACTTTAGAAAAAAATTAAGAATTCACAGCAAGAGACTCCCAAACTGTGACCTGACATGAACCAAATATTCTTAAATCAAAGATCTGATTGCCATATCACACGCTGAAGTCAGTGCATCCACAGCAGACCTCTTGAGGTCCCATAGTGTCTTCAAAGCCAGCTCCTACTGGTCAGGATTGAGTTTGTTTGGTGTTACATGTTTTAATCATGTTGTCACCGTATCTATGGGATGTTTGTAATTTGATTCCTATAAGGAATCCGACACTGGCTTGTTTGCTTTGGCATGAGGAACAGAATCACTGTCTGATGAACCCAACACTGGCAAGGTCATAGGAAACACTCAGCACGGAATCTTAGATCACTAGGGTCATAGGAAAAGGAAATACTTAATTTCCTATTGCTGCCTCATCCTACCATTTCCCTTCTAAGGAAATGGCAGCCATTTAAGTGCCCCAGAGTTCTCTGTTTGTTTTCCTCTCTTCACTCAGCCTTTTCTATTCTTGGCATGATGGCACGGGAGGGTGTATAGTTTCATTCCGAGCACTGCTGGATATACTATTAATCTTACATATGGGCGAAAATGTGCATTGTGACATTTCTTAACTTCTCTTCTCTTATATCCACAGAATGCTTGACGTCCAACACCAGTGACAGTGAAAGCAGCTCCAGTAAGTGTCTCTAAACCCCCGTTATGTGCTCACTGCATTAAATCTGTACCAATGTATTCTGCAGGGGTGCAGCATTCCATTTGTTATTAACCTTCTAAATGCTTAACCTGATTCGTGTCACCTACAAGTTCATTCCAGTGCTATTTCAAGTGGATCATTTTTGTATTGAATGATGACAAATGAGACCTTCATATTTCAAAGGGATATTTGTATCTTTTCTCGTCATACAGAGGGTCAGGAAGACACAATTCTATCATATGAGCCAGTAATTCGACAGGAGAGTAAGTATTCAGAATATTTGTATTTTTTTTATAGAGCTAGTAATTTAGCTTTACATTACAGATTCCCAATCTCACTCTGACCCTTAATTCTGTTTTTCACTGCCCACATGCCAACACACAACAAAAACTTTTTTAGTTTTTTTGCATTTTCAGTTTTTTTGTTGTCCTACAGTCCGCATTTCTATTGTACTCAAGTATACATGACACAAACTGGGTGTGTTTGTGTTTGTTGTAGCAGTGTGATCTATCAAAGTTAAACATTATATGTGTATATTTCTGTATGTAAATAACCTCAAATGTGATCATTTGTACATGATGCTGTTTAAATTTCTTAAATGGTCTTTGTGGACCGGTGGAGGGAGCTCACATTACATAAGAAAAATCCTTTTTTCCATGATATGTACTCCATGAGGAAAGCCAAGAAATTATTCTCAAGGCTGAGGGTTTTTGACCAACATTGATTTGGTTTTATTTTCAGTTCATTACACAAGACCGGTGATTATCCTGGGTCCAATGAAGGACAGAGTAAACGATGACTTGATCTCAGAGTTTCCCCACAAGTTTGGATCCTGCGTCCCACGTGAGTGTAATAAGAAAAAGCCATGCTGGCTGCATGTACAACATGTTTATTATCAAATGTTTTAGCAGTACTTGTAAAAGTAACGCAAGACATACACATACATTTTCAGATACGACTCGTCCTCGACGAGAGACTGAGATGGATGGCCAGGACTACCACTTCGTGGCTTCAAGGGAGCAAATGGAGAAGGACATTCAGGACAACAAATTTATCGAGGCCGGCCAGTTCAATGAGAATCTCTACGGGACCAGCATCCTGTCTGTCCGGGCAGTGGCTGAAAGGGTCAGTGACTCCCTAGTGTAAACATGCCAAGATCTGAACTCCTGTTTAATCCTTAAAATAAAAATATTTTCCCTGTGGCAATTACTGTGTGCAGTAATAGTGTGAAATGGGATAAAAGGGTTTCTTTAATCCTCTTGTAGGGAAAACACTGTATCCTGGATGTGTCTGGGAATGCCATAAAACGACTGCAGCAAGCACAGCTCTATCCAATCGCCATTTTCATCAAGCCAAAATCTGTGGAGGCCCTAATGTAAGTTTGAAGATTTTGTAAATTATGTATATACACTACCATTCAAAAGTTTGGTGTCAGTAAGGATTTTATTTTAAGAAATATTTTATTCGGCCAGGATGCATTAAATATGATTAGTGCTGGGCAACTACTAATTACACTTATTATGTGTATGTGTGTGTATATAAGACATACAGTACATAATTAGAAAATTATTGCATGATACATTTTTTAAACGTATACATGTATGTGTGCATTTTTATATATATATGCATATGCACAGTACACACACACAGTATGTGCACAAAGGTTTTATTTTTGGATGTGATTAATCGTTGGCCAGCACAGTAATGGCTCCTCTGTTTTGCATCACAGGAATAAATTCAATTTGAAAAATATATTAAAAAAGATATTTTGAATTGTAATATTTCACAAAATTGAAACAAGCAATGCACTTCTTTGTATTTATCAGGGAAATGAATAAGAGGCAGACATACGAGCAAGCCAATAAAGTCTTTGATAAGGCAATGAAGCTCGAACAAGAGTTTGGAGAATATTTCACAGGTAACCCCCACCATCATGTGATTTCTCTTAACTGTATCCGGAGGGAATCTTTTAGTCCAGCCCCTCTGTTACTGTATAACAGCGTACAGCAGTATGACTTTTTCTCTCTCTCTTTCTCTTTCTGTCTCCACAGCCATAGTCCAGGGTGACTCACTAGATGAGATCTATAATAAAATCAAGCTGATCATAGAGGAGCAGTCAGGCCCTTACATCTGGATCCCGTCCGCAGAGAAGCTCTGAGCTCACCGCCTCCACGAAGCCCCCACCTGACCCCCGCACCCACTCCCACCTGACACCTTTCCTTCCCTTTCACTGATATGTTTCATATCAAGTTTTAGTGTCATCATTATGTTACCCTCAATTGAAAGACGTCTTCTCACCATTACTGTGACTGTGCACACCCCTGCATGAGTTTCTCAGCAATTCCATTCACGATTGGAAATGCTGTTCCTAAAGAAATTTGTCATGTAAAACAAAAAAGGGAAACCTAAGCGAACCCTTTTCGTGCGTTTCGGACGAACTTGAAGATGAGCGTGTCTCAACGGACGAGAACGGGGAGCCGGGGAGTTGGAGATGGTGGCACGAGCGGGAACCTTGTATATGTTCATTCGATTTCATGGAAAAAAGACGTTCGAGGATGCTGTGCGAAGTTTTTTTTTAGTTTTTTTTTTTTACGAGGACTAGATACAGTTCAAACCTGCTGATGGTACCGTCACTGCTCGTGTTTCTAACGGATAAACTTCAAAACAGTACTCACAAACCAGCTCGCTTTATTTGACCGGCCGCCTGGCCGTTTGTATGGCGACGCTTTTGGAGGTAGAAAATGGAAAACGGGGTTTGAGTCTATACATTTATATTACTGAAATCACATGGAAAATAAAAACCCTACAGAGAGATTTTACTACATAATACGGTACACATTTTACACTTCACTAGAATTGTCTACTCGGAGGGCTGTTAGAGTTCATTTACTTGTCTTTGGGTTTTTGTGTTCTTTCTTTCTTGTGGTTTTAGCTGCTCTGTATTAAAGATGGGGGTAGAGAGGTGTAACTGGGCTCTCTGCAGACCACCAAACTGCCTTATGATGAATAAACGCTTCTGTCAAATTCCTATTTCATGGGGGACACAATATTCAACCTATCAGTGCTTAGAGGGAGACTTCGTTTTAGTTCTATTTGAGAGTTTCCCATCATCCTATTGGAGGCCTAACTTGTGAGTGCAATAGACTTAAGTGTCTTACCTCTGTGAAATCCTTTTTTGCAAAGCTTTTTTTTTTTTTTTGTCTTAAGCAAAATCCAATTTCGGCCACCATTGGAGTTGAAAAGCAGACAGCCCACTTGCACTTCCTCTGCCTTCCATGACTATATTCTCTTCAGACTGAACGGTAACAAGGTACTGTCCTGTTAGCTGCCCAGGAGCGCAGCCTTAAAACGGGTAGAATCAAGACAATACTTGTATTGGATGTCCTTCTTGATATTAAAGCGTTAGTGGAGCCTGAAATTGACCGTTTTCCCCAGAACTCGACGATGGTTTGATTAAATCTGTTCTTTGTAATGACAGCTTTTAAACGATTTTTTTCCCTTCTGCTCCTTCATTTCCGGGCTGATGTTTACTCCACTGTGTTGAGCCTTGTGCCGGGGCGAGCTTGGCGAGCTCAGGAATCTGATGGATAATTACTACAATAATTTATTTAATTTTTTTTGTACACAACTAAAGGGCCGCGATCGTATTGTGATGGAATAGAGAGAGTATGAACTCGAAGGGGATGCTTTTCTCTCCTCTAACTGAACACCCAGACATGCTGATATATTATACTTGTGTATTCTAAATATTTAGTCCTCTTTCTTTCTTTTTTTATTTGAAATACTTTGTAAGCGCTATGTCTGTGGTCGCCCTGGGAGAGAACGGGATCGCGACGGATGGGATACAGAAGTACAGTACTTCCTTTTGGTCTTTTTTTTTTCTGTATCGGAAAGTCTGGATCCCGCAGGAAGCGAGGGAAGTTCCTGGGCCCACTCTCTTCCCCCCGTCCCGTCCCGCCCCGCAGGCATTTTCTAAACAGGTGCGCTCACCTGCCGAGCGTCTCTGCAAAATCAGCTGTCATACCTGTGTCAAAACCAGAGTTCAGGGAATAATCGAAGGGAACAGAGCCATTTATAAACTGCTTACAGACTGTTTTAATGGGTATGATAGCTGTAAAGTGTAAATAATCCCCCTCACTTGTGCTTCATGCATGTGTGATACAACTGGGGCAAACATGTTTTATAAATCACAAATGTCAGGTAAGTAAACTTTGAATTTATTCTGAGATTAAATTTCCATACAAATGTGCCGTAACGTTGGTATTTCTCTATAGAAAAAATAATCTTCAGCTGCCTATCGGAACATTTTTTTTTAGTGAGTCGGGAACCAGCTTCCCTACAATACGGCCTGTCTACTTGTGATATCTTGTGGAACTTGTCTGAGTGTATAGATGAAAAACAAATGTAAAAAAAACATATATATATATATATATATATATAAATATATATATAAAAAGACATGCGGACAGCAACCCATAGAGTGATATTAAAGTAAACCAGGAGCTTAAATGACTCACTTTAGCGTAGATCTGGTCCTCTGAGGTGATGAGCGAGGAAGCAGCTGACTGTTCGCACTTGACGTTTCCGGTCAGCCTTGTTGGTGATGCCCAAAGAATTTTGATTAATTGTACTATATTTCTAATGAAGCGGATTGAATCACAGCAGCTCTGGTGTACTAATGAGAGTCTCTGCTCCGGAAGGCATGAGCGTGAAATGGGGAGGGAATGGGTCTGATTTGTCTTTTTGAGTGAATATGAGTTATTGATGTGACAGCACACCTGTGCAGTAAGTGCTTGCAAATAGGAACCCTTTGATTGTACAGTAGTGTCCTCCCCATGATTACAGGTGGTACAACCCATCAGGACACAAGGAAAACTGCTCTTTTATATCCTGGTCAAGAGGGAACACAGTCCTACCGATTATTATTATTATTTTTGTTTTGTTTCGTTTTGGGTTTTCTTCCTTTTTTTGGACTGGACAAGAGTTTATTTGTTTGGAAATAAACTATGTGACTCTGTTACAATTTCAATGCATGCATTTTTATTTGTTTTGTATCGCAATGCAGATGTTTTGAACTCATCGACCGAGAAAAGCTCAAACAGATAACTGGGTGACAGGTAATAAAATAATACTGCCAAAACGTATTTTCAGATTAAATGAATGTATGAACCATTTCATAACCAAACCAACAAACCCCCTCATCTCTTAGCTTCTCAAAAACATGCACAGAAATTCACACTACATATTAAACACGTGCCGTTAGACCTGAGATCTCCATCTGCGACTGAAGCCGCCATCATTCACTCCTCAATAATGAGATTCTTCTTGGCTTTATCCAGCCTGTCCAACACCTCACTGTACAGACCTGCCATCTGGGGAGACACATTTCATGTATTTTATTCACACCTTGCCACGTTTTCTTTTACCAAACATGATGAACAAAATGTTTTTTATTGAATATTATCTTGTGAAATGCCAAACGACACATATAAATGACTAGATCAGCTACTGTATGTTGCTTTGAAGGAATAGTTCACCCAAAAATGTAAATTCTGTTATCATTTACTCAACCTCGCGTAGTTCCAAATCTGTATGAATTTCTTTGTTCTGCCGAACGCAAAGGGAGATATTTTGCAAAAAGGCACCATTTTCAGTCACCACTGACTCCTGTAGTATTACTATGAAAGTCAATGGTGACCGAAAACAAAAGAAACTTGGAGTAAACGATAACAGAATTTACATTTTTGGGTGAACTATTTCTTTAACAACCAACCCACATAGCTGTAACCAACCCTGCTGCTCTAATTAAACCTCCCACTGAGGTGATGAAAAAAGCAGCTCGCGCACCTGACTCGAAGCAAGGAGAATATGAAACATGAAAATGAAATCCAGCGCCTTGAGTCGAGCGTTCGAGCAGCTGTAACTCCTGCAGCGTTACCTGAGTCTGATAGCTGTCCTGCAGGGAGCCCAGGTGCTTCAGGAAGCTCATTCCTAGCCCGCACCACCTCTCGGCCTCGGGATACTGGGCCAGACTGTAGAGCAGGATTCCCGTATTCCACGCTCGGGTCAGCAGCCACAGGATCTCCAGTTCTGGAAAGTCCTCGGGCTGTGTGAGAAAACAAGACGCCCGTTAGAGATGTCATGGAGGAATGGAGCAGATGCTATAATAATAGCTGCTGAATTATATCTTGCGGTTTCATATCGATGGTGTCGTGAAGGTCACGAATTCAGAATAGCACCCTGATGCTTATGCAAGTTTATTGCAAATCGAGTTCAAGATGAAGGACACAGGCGAGATTTCAAATTAGCATCCAAATTGGCAGGAAGAAGCTGGTGAATGGAGCATCTGCTAACTGAGGCATAACTAAAAGCCCATTGACAGAAACAGGAGATTCTTTCAAAGATGGGGATAATTGCGGGGCTGAGCTGCAGCGGGTCGTGTGTGACGGCTGCTGAGTCATGGTAACCAACTCACTGCGGTTGATATGATGGAAAGAGCTTCCTCGTAGTAGCCCCACACTTCCTCCAGCACGCAGGGATCCACCTCAGACACACCGCTGGGCAGGGTCAGCTGAATCAGGCTGTGTAAACAGTTACTGGGACACACACGTGTATAAGGTGTGTGTCATATGAGGAACATTTTGGTGTCACTGTGCAAGTAACCCTCGGCTAGACTGACCTGCAGCGTGTGAGGTCGACCTGTGGCTGTTTGCGGTGCAGAGACAAGGCCATTCTCAGTGCTTTCTTACACAGAACGGGGAAATGAGCCGGGGCTTCCATCGCCAGGACTGCAGGCAAAAAGTACAGGACCAGCAGAGCTTATAATGTCATTTAACACAGTCACAAAGTTTGGGGTCACTAAGATTTTTTTTATGTTTTATACTTAATCAGACTGAATTCATTTTTCCAATATTAAGTAAAAAATATACTAGTATAAAAAGTATTTTATATATATATATATGTTTGCTATTTAAATATATATTAAAATGTAATTTATTTGTGATTCAGCAGCCATTACTCCAAACTTTAGTGTCACGTGATCCTTGAGAAATCATTCTAATATGCTGATTTAATGCCAGAGAAAAATCAATGTTGAATACAATCAAGTTATATTTTTTCAGGATTCTTTTGATGAATAGGATTAAAAAAAATACAAATAAAAAAATCTTGACCCAAAACTTTTGAACAGCAGTGTATATTCAGTCGGAATTTCACCATACGTAATATATATATATATATATATATATATATTAACAATATATAAATATTTAAAATGGAGGTTCTGGAAGCTGACCTGCGATCATTTCTAGCAGCTTGGTCTCAATGCAGTCCAGTTCTAAAACTGATTCTAGCACAGATTCAATCTTTGGATCATTTAATTTGGCGCGGGCTTCAAACTCGTACAGCAGCAATAATGTGTCTGTTTTGTCTTTGGAGGAAGTGCCTAATGAGGAAAGAATGTGTCAGAAAGACTATTAAGATCCTTGTCGTTCTGGACAAACAGGTCAAATCTGGAATCTGTAATAGAATGAAAGTAGTAAGTGACCTGATGCTTTGACGGTGGTCCAGATCTCTTTACAAAGTTGAAGGTGCTCTAGAGTCTGGGTCAGGAGCTCAGTCTGAAAGCACAGCAGATATAATACACTGTGCCCTCTGCTGGTTAGTCATAGTAGCAGGAAAAGCTGAGCTTGGAGAACATACGGAGCAGTGCTTCTCAAAACTTTCCAACTTTGAGATCTCCCATTGTCAAAAACAACATTGGAAAACCACCTACATTGGCTTTAACAAATTCATTAACAAAATAAAGGGCTGTCAGTATACTAAAATAATCAAATAATTGATTATAATAGACTTATATGAGTAAATACATATTTTAATGTAAATATTGCATATATATATATATATATATATATATATATATATTTTTGCAACCCCTAGAAAAGTGGTGTCCAACGATGGTCAGGCAAAATTCAACTTTAAATAGTTTAAAATAGGACAAAACAAGACTTAAAATAAGCTAAATGAATTAAAAAGTAAGATATTTCTTAATATAAATCACCACCCCAACAATTGTTTGATTTTCTTTGAAAAACCAGGGAAAAACTGGATTAATTATGTTGCCTAATTTTAAAAGTGGGATTCCTTGGCCTGGACAAAAAAGTTTAATTATTTAACAAATAAATGATTACAATTCTATAAAGATTTTTACAATACATTTTTCTCTAGCTTTCCAATTAAATGCATATTTTCTAGTTAAATGCCAGCTATATTTTTAGGGATTGGGGGGTAGAAAGTGTGAATGAAAAATGATATTCTTTCTCCTAATCTTGTCCTCTGTCACAAATGAATGTGAAAGTCATTGGTTAAAAATAATGGGAATAATGGTAATAGTTTACCCAAAAACTACAACGTTATCATCATTTACTCACCCTGATCTGAACAAAAAAATTACATTTTGCAGAATGTTGGTAACCAAAACATTGCTGGTGTAGCCATTGTGGAAAAAAATACCACAGAAGTAAATGACTATCAGTAACTTTGGTTACCAACATTCTGCAAAATATCTTCTTTTGTGTTCAT
Source organism: Enteromius unitaeniatus (assembly GCA_032359435.1). NCBI lineage: Eukaryota > Metazoa > Chordata > Actinopteri > Cypriniformes > Cyprinidae > Enteromius > Enteromius unitaeniatus. The sequence continues at coordinate 12,955,083 of JAUMHI010000055.1, forward strand.
AAATTTTTTTATTCACTTTAAGAATGTTCAACTTCTGGAATCCAGAAATTTGTGGACAATGGGAGGCCTTGCAGTAATGTTGAGAAAATACAGAGACCCACTACTGAGACACTGCACATGGCTAAAAACCACTAATGTGAAGAGTCTGCAGCTTAAGAAAGCAAAAAGGAGCATCATCTTGAAATGATCCTGCTTTTAAACATACGACTTCAGTTTATATTCAGAATTTGTACAGTGTCAAGTTTCAAGGCTCCACCTTGTCTTTAAAATGCAAGCAAAACACCTCTTGCTTCCTGGTTATTGTTTAATCAGATGGAAATGATGAACTGTAGCTCAGTGTGATCCACCTGTAGCTCAGTGTGATCAGAGCTCCTGCAGACCTCCAGAGACGCAGCGGCAGCCATCAGCAGACACGTCTTCTGCCCCATCAACACACCTCGGTCTGGGGTGCACAGCTGTGACAGCTGCCCAGCCAGACAGAACATCACACACCTCACTCACATGTGATTATGAACTAGCCTACTGCAGCTACTAAGAGGAACTGTGCTTAAACTTACCTGGAAGGAGAGAAGGAAGAAATCCCTCATCTTCACAGGACTGTTCTCACACTGCAGGGCTGAGTTCCACGCTGACACACACACACACACACACACACAATCAATCAAACACAACCAACAAATACATAAATGTTTCAAAAGCTGGAGATTTAGGAATAAAGCACCGATTCTCCTGAACCAGTTGGCGTCTTCTGAATGCTGCTGTGCTCCGTGGCCATGACTTATTTTTGATAATTTCTCAAGAGCTGTAAAATCAATATGCATACAGTAAATCAGTGTGGAGAAATATGACTGATTAACAAAAGAAAGTGTAATTAAATATTATGGGTAAAAAGTACCTGTTTTCAGGTATGACAAGAGGATATCCAAGTTGGGACTCCTGTTTTAATAACAGACGTGTGTGTGATAGATAGATGGAGATGCAACTTTGCTGAAAGTGAGCCACTGAATCAGTGATCTACTAACCTGCTTTCACCACTGATGTTCTCCATTGTTGTGAGAACAAGTCGTACTAAACACCTGCCAAAGAAAGATGAGGAAATGATGCAGAGACACCTGATGTGCCCTTTTGTGTGCTGCTAATATAAGCATAATGGGTTGAAGCTTAGGGTCAAAGGTAAAAATGAGTGTGTGACTGACCGCAAGGCAGTGAGGATTTGAGTAACATCTTGTGATTGCTCACACACACTCTCTAGGGCTTTGATGGCTGTTTCCTGCTGCTCATGCTGTGGTGATGTACCAACAGTTATGTGGTTTATTAACCTGCTGCCTTACAGTATTATTGTGTTGAAATCTACAGGATAACTGGTAAGAAAAAACGAATCTGGTATGATATGGCCAACCTCGAGGGCGATCTGTGCAGCCAGGCTGAGGAGGTTAGAAGCAGCGTTCTCAGTCACTAGCAGTCTGTCCTCGCTGCTGACTGGATTCTGAGCCAGAGCGCCAATCTCTCTCAGAGCCACGGCAGCTTATTAACACGTCAAAAACAGACATTCACATCCATTTTTATCTACTGCATTTAAATCACTCAAAAATCTGGGGTCTGTAAGATAATCTTTTTGAAAAGAATAATCCATTACCTTTCTCTGCATTGTTTTCCAGTACAGCGATCTTGTAGATGTTGAACTGTGTGAAAATGTTGCTTGGATCAATCCTTGCTGCCTTTTCTATAGCCTCTTTGGCCTTCGACAAGAATTGAACAGTGTAGCATCTTTCACAACAGACACGTATGAATACTTGTGTCCGTGTAATGAGATGTGACCTTCTCAAGCTGATGCAGGTGCAGGAAACAGGTGAATCGGTTTCTTTGCAGTTTAGCAAGGTTTGGATCTAACTCATCTGATCTGTAGAAGCTCAGAGAGTAGTTATACCATTCCACAGCCTCACAATAGTTCTTGGCCTGAGCAAGACAACAGACATGACAGCTGTCTCACTAAACTCTAACTAACAAGCTTTTACTTACTTAAACTATACAGTACTATATAAAGAAAAACATCCCCACACATTTTCTACCCTAATTGTGAAGGGAATTCACTGTGGTTAAAAGCTTGGAGGAAGTATTGTATTTCTTTTTAAAGAAATGTATATTTCATTTCACAGTATAAAAACTAAGATGGTGAAAAGAAGACATCATTCAATCCAAAGTATTTATTGCATTTCTATAACTGATGTTGTACCTCAAAGTTTTTGGAAGCTCTATCCCACAGAAGAAGGTGGAGGGATGACAGAGTCTGGGGTGCTAGCTGTTTCCCAGTGTAATGTCCTAGAAAATCATTATTAAACACACAATTCAATGCTGGCATGAAACACATTTTTGGTTACTATCACTGAATGAAAACTACCCGTGATAGCATCCTCAATCTTCTGCTTGGCCAGCAGCTCTTTGTCCCGCTGCAGCAGCAGCTCGATATGCATGAGCAGAGCCGAGCCCAGTTCAGGAGACGACTCAAAATGCTGACACAGCCTCTTCAGGAAGTCAAAGGCCAGAGCCTCCCTGAAACAATAACATTTTAGCGTTTCTGTCATACCTGGCCTTTTCAACAAAAGAATCAAGAAGATTTTTTTGTGCCTGTTTACAGAGCCCTGTTGAAAAAAAACAGCATATGCTGGTCAGGTATGTTTTAAGCAGAAGCTTAGGAGCAGTTTAAACCAGCAGCCATCCTTCAAAACATAACCAGCATATACCGTTTTTCGTTTTTCAACAGAGCTCATACCTGTTCTCTTCCACGAGCAGTTTCACTGTGATCAAGCACACTTCCAGAGGAACCTCACAGTGCAGCAGCTCTGACAGCCCTGATGTGGGAAGAAACATGCTAAGAAGGGACACATGTGTGGGGTAGAGAACATACCCACAAACTGTGATTTCAGCGGAGATACCAGATTTTATTGCCTCATCTGGACTGCGGCTTCTAATTAGGATACAAATCTTCAGATGCAGGCCTGACAAATGCATATGCTCCTGAAATAAAAACAAGGAAATGGCCAAGTGTAACAAAACCACAGTGTGTGCTACAGCCCAATCTGATGGGTTGCTTTGTCAAGAGCTGGCTGCTTTACCTTATTAGCCAAGCTCACGGCATGAAGAGCTTTCTCCAGGTATTTCTGACAGTCCCAGTCCAAATAAACCTTTGCAAGAAGTCTCAAAACTTTGGCCTGAAGGAACGGGAAGGAAGATTACAGCACATTAAGGTAATGCAGATCTTGGATTAATTTTTTCATAGAAACAAACAGAGAGTTTGGGCTTTGACATTAAATGTCATTACTTTTCACCTTCATTATCTCGCTTAGATAATCTGAAGTATATACATTTCTAATGATCCCACTGTTCATTTCAGTGTTGACTAATATTTCTTACTTGCATCTCTGATCCTGGAGAGTACTTCACATTCATCTTGCCTAAATCATAACTTTGGCTGAAATGCAGAAAAATTACATATTTAAGTAACAGTGTAAATAATAATAATATAATAGTAACAATAGGTAAATGAACATTTTAAATATACAAAAATTAAATATAATAAAACGGTATATAAATATATATAAAGATATTCTTACCTTAGCCAAAATGTGCTCTCTTCATGCTTTCCCTGACTGTAAGTGTCGACCCCAAAGTTGTAACAGATGAGAGATAGATAGCCGGTCTAAAGGAAATTTTTACAAAACAGTGTTTTTATTTTTATTTGTACAAGTCTGCATATTATGAATCTCTCTCAAATGAAAATAAGCAATGACAACACTTCGTCCACCTCTTTAGGCAGACGCAGAAGCATTTCTTTACATCGCTGAATGCATGACACTGCCTCTTGATGTTGTCCTTGATAAACTGCCTATTGAGACAACAGAAAAATACTTAAAAAGTATGATATTTCACGAGTTGTACTTGTATTGTATTTACTGATAATTAATATAATGCAAAGTGTGTTTAGCGTGCTGTCCGGGGAGAGGGCTCAGAGCTCGGCGGACTCCCGAGCCCTAGGGTTATTAACCCCAACTGGGCTCAAGGAGCAAAACGGCTCACCGCATGGCACAAACCCTG
>JAUMHI010000055.1:12959274-12980558 GCA_032359435.1 Enteromius unitaeniatus
GGACTCCCGAGCCCTAGGGTTATTAACCCCAACTGGGCTCAAGGAGCAAAACGGCTCACCGCATGGCACAAACCCTGCATGCTCCCCCGAGAGGAACAATGAACGAATGCCAGAGTAGACGTGGAGGAGGGATGCTAAGAACGAGATGCCCAGGGAAGGGGCCTTGTACTATTTATAAGACGTATCGTAGCCACCTGAATCATTTGTTTGCAAAATTCATCATCATTTGTGCAAATTGTAAAAGCATTGCAATAATCTGTTAAATCTCAAATTAAGTGTACACATTAAATATGCTCATTTGATCCAGTGGTATTTACAGCAGACATTCACTTAAGGCTCACAGATTCAGCTTGATATGACAAAACCCGCAGCAGGTCTTTCTCTATGTCTCCCTTTGGTGTGTTCATGTCTTCTCCATGGGAAGAAAGTCTGCTGTAAAGAGTCTCCAGGCTCTGTGAAAGTATCATTTTAAGTTTCTTGGTATACATACAGTCTACTTTAGTTTTCTTTACATTCATAATGTACCTACTTTGACAGCGAGGCTTAAAAAATCATCAGCGACTTTGGGTTTTTTGCAGTCAAGCCATGTTCTTCCTGTTTTACTTGCCATCTGAAGAAGACATTTTATAATCAACCGCTGGAATTTACACAAGCTTGCTAAAATCAAAACAAAAACTAATTCTACAAACCAGTATCTGCTTGCGAACAATACTCTCTGATGGTTTCTCAGGCCCGCATAAATACAGAAGGCTGCATGCCACATGACGGACTAAAACATGTGCAGCGAGTTAAACAAATTTGTAGTTTATCAAATAATTGACATCTGTGCAAACATCTGGAGATAGACTTTTAAACTTTTTTGCTTGTACAGAAATAAATAAATACGGAAAGACAGAGAGATATATGAATAGACAGAGACAATGATAGACACCTTTGGCCTTTTGCTCTTCTGTAATAGTTGAGCCAACACGTTTGGTCACTGCCCAGTTCCACAGCTGTATGGCGCTTTCCTCCAACTACACAAACAAGTGCACTGCTTATTAAAGATTAAACCAATATTATAGTTTATAGATGCAACTATTTCTTAAAGTAGCTTTGTGTTACTTTTCAAAAAAAAAGTAATTTACTAAAAAAGACTTGATGTCTAGTGGCTTCAGTAGACTGTAAGTGAGGTGGTCCTTGCACTCACCTGTGAATCCTGTAGTTTTGCTGCAGCATCTAGAGCTGAAATGGTTTTGAAGAGAGTCTGGATCAGCTCACCTGAGCCCGAATCGATCCGGCTGTGGAGAAGCTGCTCTGACCAGTCTGTGAAACACAAAATCAGCCTTCACACACCAAACTACTGCGCCCAATCATACAAAGGTAAGCTGAAATATTGACAGCACATAACACTAATATTATGTGACTAATAATATCCTTCAGAGATCATCTTATAAACGCGCGTAACGTTAATAGCTGTTAACGTTAACCCTTATCGCTAACTTCCACAAAATACGTTAACGTTAGATTCTTACTTTTTACATCGACAACAAACTGCTCCATTTTACGCTCGGGTTTCTGTATTTGGATAAACAAGTCGATTAACGTTCATTTAAAGGGTGGGCTTGTGTGTGACAGAAACACGACCCCTCTGCACTTCTGCTGTATGGCCACAAGGTGGAGTCTCACACACGGTTATGTGTTTATTCTCCTTTACCTCTCCCTCACATATTTCACGCGTAGATTTAAGCGAATTTTTTAATAATAAAAAAAATCTTATTATTGCTACAACAGTAAAATAAATTATGTCCATGTTAATTGTAAATGTTTTGAAACTGAGTTTTAGAAATCTGCTTAATTAATAAGCTTTCTACTGATGTATGGTCTGTTATGAAAGGACAATGCATAATTAGCAATGCATATTACTTATCAAATGTAAAAAATATATATATTTATGGTAGGAAATAAAAAAAAATCATCATGGAACATTATCTTTAATTAATACCCTAATCATTTATTTGGCATAAAGATAAATTGATCGTTTTGACCCAAACGATAGCTATTGTTACAAATATACCAGGGTCACATTTTTCTAACTTTTTAGTAATGTATACATAATTAAAATGTACGCTCTTTGTTTGAAATGCCTAATAATATTTACATTAAAATAAAATATAAGGGACAGACATAGCATTTATACTGTAATGTACTACTCTTTTCATGCATGCATGACTGCGGTACTGTATATTCAGAATTTCTGACTCTGTACTGAAAGATTATGGCATTATTGTATAGCATTGTTTAAGTATAATATTCATCACCTTCTGGTAGTTAGAACCTCATTTACCTCCAAGAAAGTATGTGTTGATAACGCTGGAGGTTTTGTTTTAACAGGGGAGGTTATTGTTGAGCTGAAGGAAAGAGCTCAAGCTGCGTACACAGAATCGTTTGTGGACTCTCTTATTGTGTTCACTGCACTAGATTCAAAAATAAGATGTCTTAAAAGCCCACTCCTCTCAGTGCTCGGCTTCCAGCAATTGTTTCTGCCTGACTCTTATCTAGCCACCGTTGCCGGCCTGAGGGAAATGTGATCAGTTCAGAGGGCTTGATTGCACAGGAGAAAGAAAAAAACAAACATGATCCCTATGACATGTGGTCAGAGAGATGCACACAAGATTTCCTAAAGCCTGCTACATAAATAATATAAAAATAATAATAAACAGACATATTTATACATTTGTGCCAGATGTAAAAATACTTCACCTCATAGATCCACTTTGGGATGCAAGGTCATTAGTTGGTAGTCCAATATTAGAGCTAAAAATCTAAATCAGATGTCTACATTTATAACTTTATATACTTTTTATTATATATGACCACAGCAGCAAACTACAAAAAATAAATACAAATAATTAACATTATGCGAGGGTGTTTCTAATGCAGTGCCTATGGGAGGGTGGTAAATTTGGACCAGTCATAATAGTTTAGAAATCTGCTGAATAAATAAGTTTCTAATGATGTATGGTCTGTTATGAAAGGACAATATTCCTTAGCAATGCATATTACTAATCAAAAAAATTTTTTTAATGTATTTATGGTAGGAAATTTACAAAATTTCATCATGGATACATGACGCACCCCACTCTTTCTTAAGGTTGTAAAAACTCTATTGTGAAGCATTTCTTTTGCTATTTTAGCCAATGGAAATGCAAAAGAAATACATTTGTGGTATTCTCACATTCACCCAACTACGACTTTCGCAGCTGAGAAACCTGGAAATGTGAAAAACTTCATAATAATAATAATAATACAGTTATTACATAGCATTGTAAAATAAAATATGCTAAATTTACATCAAATCTCATCAAAAATAGTTGAAAATATACAGATTTGTACAGTATACAGAATATACAGTACAATTATAAAGTACAAAAAGTTGAAAGAAATATGCAACATTAACATTAGCAGCTACCTTCGTTGTTTCTGAGTCACAGAAGTAAATAAACTGATAAACTATTATCAGTGGCTCTTATATTCTCACGTTAATCACATTTTCCTAGAATCAATAAGAAGAAAACCTCATCAGAAAACCTCACGCCTCATTTAACCTCATCAGTGACCAAGTGTAATATACTGTAATTTGACACAAGATATTATATTTCTATTTAACAGATTTAACATCCTGTGCATTTGAAATAATTTAGATGGAAGGACATGAATGGACAATGCGATGCTGTATGTTGTGGGTAGCGTGTCCTCATTCATAACATCAAAAAGACAAACGCTCGGTGGTGCATCCACACACCATGGGGTGTTGGAAGGTGAACAGATTATTTGGAAGATGATTATTTACTTTAATATAAAATTAGCTGCACCTCCTGTTGCTTAAGTTAAAATAAACCCTGTAAATATTTTCCCAAGGTATTTTGACTGATATGTTATCAGACAATGCCTGTTTACCTTTGCACCTAGATATTTTAGGGACTGCTAAGGCTTGATAGATTTTAGTTTGAAACCAGACTGAAAGCCTCTTCACATGCATTTGGGTGGGATCTAATCTCACAGACCTAAAATACATCTTTCATTTAATCAGACAGAAATAGCAGAAAGATTTAATTGATTTAGATTAATACTAAACAAAGTATACTTGTAGATAGCAGGGGCGAAGCCAGAAATGTTTAATTGGGTGGGCCTTCATAAAACTGGGTGGGTCAAGTTTGTTAACTATAAGTTTTTGTTTTTTAAAGTAACGACCAAGCGGCCAGCAGCAGAAAGTGAGCTGATGTTTGAACTATGTTTGATTAACTTAGCCTTCTGAAATCATCAAGACATGCCTAAAATAAAATCTATAGATATACTAAAACAGTTCAAGCATGTAATGTTTGAACGTTAAATCTGCGCTATAATAATAAATGTGTAATGGTATATGATGGTATATCCAAGTTTTGCAGGAAATGAAGGCAGCCGCACAATCACTTGCGTTTTATTCAGTTAAAACAAAATAGTTTACGCAGTCATTTTCTCTGATGAAGGTGAGAATGATACATCATTTGGAACTGTAAAGGCTCTGCTTTTATTTGTGTGCACTGACAATATCAACAAATTGTTGTGATTTTCTAAAATAAAGAAACAAAGATGATGCTTTCTGCCTTTTCATCTTGAACAGGAGCGCTTCACGAAAATTAAATGAAACTTTATTTAAATAAAAAGACATTATAAACATATCTATAAACTGTAAAAAAAAAATACTGTGATTTTAACTGTAAAAAAACGGTGAAAATGCTACGGTAAAAACCTGGTAAAAGGTTAATGGTAATTCTGGTTAAATTTACAGGGAAAACTGTAAACTGACATTCCCAGAATTTTAAATTTTGTTTGAATTTGATGTTTTCTTTGAAATAACTCTGTTTCTTCTTAGTTTTTCTGTATCAGTTATGTTTATTGGGGTTGTATGTTACATGTAATGTTGTTAAATGAATATTTATTGCACATTTCAGTTTAATAATTCCTACCATGATGGTGTTTAGTGTTTGGTGTGAATGACACCGATCACTGATTAAAGCTACTTGTGATGAGCCTTGGTTCATCATGTGATAGTTATCAAGGGTACAAAATAGATTTGACTACTTTAATAGGTTGGTATTTTAACATTATATCAGTTACAGTATTATGGTTTATTATTAGAAATTACAGTATTTAACTGTAAAGTTCACATAAAACCAAAAATACTATTACTGTATTTTTCACTGTTTTACTCTGGCAAACCACAACTGCTGTTTTTTTACTGTAAATTTTAAGATTTGTTTTTTTTTACAGTGTAGAAAGCTTTACCACTTATCAAAATAAAAATAAATAGACACGCGTCTAGGGTGAGCCAGGAAATGCATCTTTGCGGCACGTACTCAGAAAGCACTAATTTATTAAAATAAATATTTAAAATATCTTCCTACTATTTCCCCCATACATTCATGGTAATTATTTTTGGGGGGGCTTTGGGCAAGCTTTAGCCTATTGTGTGCATTTGATCTCAGAGCTCTTGAGGAGCGCATAAATGTGCGCAGCTGCAAATATCCAGTTTGTTGTGCAAAAGAGTTTCTAGCACAGCGTTTCTTTCCACATAGAACTTATCTGATAAATGTACCTGTGCTAATATGATTTTTAATACATAAATGTGTTTTTTTTTAAATGCATATATACTATATTTACTATTGGTCGTTTAATACATGTCATTAATTTAGAAAATGGCCATCTTCTGATGGGGTGGGCACATCTGAAATCTGTGCAGGAAAAGTGCGCTTGGACTGGAGTATAGCTGCAGGGTTACTATGGTGACGTTGCGTCCTTCCGTCCCTGCTTCACTCGTATAAAGCCTTCGAGAGGGAAAACCCCAGCAGAAAAGCCAAAGTCAGGGTTGTGCCGCATCAGCCGGTTGGCATTAGTTCTTTTCATCGTTATTTTATTGTTAGCGCTTCTTTACAGAGTGTAGTTCTCCGAGTTTCATTCACTCAGTTTTAGGAAGGAAGAGCACTCGTCGCACCTGCCCTCGGGAGTAGTTTGGCGCACCGGGGCAGGAGCTGGACCATGCGATACCTTTACACTCACTGAGAGGCAACGAGAGCGGTTTCATCACTGAAAGAACAGCTCTTTAAGCGTCCAGCGAGAGAAAGAACAGTGCTTGGACTGTTAGAAGTGATAAGTGACAGCTGATTGCACGGAATACCCTCATTTTCACGGACGACATGACCTCAGTCAGATGCTTCTTCACTTTTCAGCTGCTTCTCAATCTCGTCTCGAGCGGTAAGTGCGAGCTTTTGGTCCTTTTTCTGCTCGTTAATTGAAGCGATCTTCGGCTTTCTGTTGAATGCTGTTGTATGCATGGAAGAAAAAGCAAATGTGGATGTGATGATAAAAATGTTTTGTTATCGTGCTTAATATTACATCTGACGCCAAGGCAACTGTTTATTAATAGATCTATTAATAGGCTCTTTTCATTCTAGAAAATATATTACAATATGTTTGGTGGTCGTGAGTTTATTGCACTTTTCAAACTATTTGGACTTTAATTACTGAAGAAGGCATTGTTATGAACATTAGTGTGACAAATGAAATAGATGGGAGCATATGTTGTTGATACAATGATGCCTTTTGATGGAGTGACTACATTTTATGGCGTCTTCGTATTAGAAAAATATACATCACCTATCTGAAGGCATTAAATGTAGTGATTTTATAATAATAATTGTATAGAAATATTCAAATATAGTTTTTTTTTCTCTCATTCTTTAAAAGTAACCTATGATATCTTTGGCTTTGTTTCTCATAACTGAATGTGCTGCCTATGTCTATACACAGATTGTTTGGTACTACATTTTGGGGATCATATGTGCCAAGTGCAGCCTTCGAACCCATTTCAGGGTACCAGATTTTGTCTAGGTAGACTATTCACTGGGTTTTGAGACCCGGTCATCAACGGTCTGCTCTAAATTAAATTCTCATGAGGTGCTCTCTCCCTGCTGGGTCTTAGATCTTTTTCCTCACGTTTGCTCATTTTTCTGGGGAGCCCAATCATTTCAGTGACCCCCAGTCTCCTCCACAGCTGATGATGGAATAGCAGTTGGGAAGTGGGCACTTCCTGCATTCCTCCTTCGTCTGGGACTAGTTGGTTATGATAAGTCATTATTGTCTAGTTATTCCAAGAATGAGCGCACATTGTGTTTGAAATATCAGGTGTGTTTTTGGTAACATTCAAACAGTTTATAGTGAATGGGTAACATGGGCACATCTCCAGTTCCAGTGTTGTTCTCTAGTTTGACAGGAGAATACGTGTTTACAAGAGAGAGTATATTGTTGACTCTGGCTGCTTGGACTCCTGGCTGCATCTCCTAAACACTAAACAAGATGGATAGTAAAAGATGAATGCCATTGTTCATTGTGACATAGTAGTTGTACACTACAGATACAGGTCTTCCTCCTGCTGTCCAAACAAACAGCAGCACTTACTCTGATCCAAACAGAGGAAATACTGCTCCCCCCATGACTTTTTGGGTCTTCAAGCTTTGTCTACAAGGTCTCCAAGTAGATTTCCTTCGCTGTCCTCGTGCCGAGCGTGGGAAAGACACATGAAGGAAGCGGATGGAGAGGCAGGAGGCACCCTGGAATTGTTCTGGCAGTAGAGGTCACGGAAACGTGACACGCTACCTGAGTAAAGATTCCTTCCCCAGACTTCTTGCTTGCTCCTTTACTCCAAATGTGTGTCAGTCGCCCCACCTCAAGACAATGGTGGTGCGGAAGAGCATGCCATTATATTTTATATGTTAGGAGTGTATGGTTAATCCATTAGACAAAAATAGCCCATGGAGACATGAGCCGTATCCCATTTTTTGGTGGTTATGCTGTGATTTTTACAATTTATCCATGTGGTGCAACTATATATCTTGTCTAATATGTCACATGATTTCCTAAGAATTAAAACTTCAGTTAAAAATGTTGCATTGAAAATTCAAAATGAGTCAGATCCGCTAATCAGACTCAGCACTTAATTGGACTTTAGAGAAGTGAAACACATTTTGACTTGGCTGTTAGAGGTTACTTGCAGGAATAAGAAGGATTAAGAAAGAGAAATATCCAATAACGCTGCTCTGTAGAGAGATATAAGACATCTTGAAATGATCCAGATATTGCCCAGGGCTCTGTTTTCAAATTTGGCTGAATCATTTAAAGGTTAAAATACTCCAGGAATTTTACACATCTGAGAAGCCTCTGCATTACATTACATTCCAGAACTCACTGAAATCGTGCTAGCCAACTCATACTTGCTCATCACAACTTTTCATTACTGACTTGAAAAATTAGGTCTGTTTCACACTGCATACATAAGACGCACATAAGCAAAGATGAACTGCAAGCTCTCTTCGTGCTTTAAGTCTGGAAAAATGTATCCTGTGTAATAGAGACACGGCTGTATACAGCAAATAAAATTTGTTCTAATATCTTGATAACAGACATGCATAACAGACAGGAGTTAACTATTGAAAACTATTGCATCAAGCCTGACATGTTTCTCAAACAGTGGAGTAGTTATTTATGCTGCTTAATAAAAGTGTACTGTATATTGCATCTGATTTAATCAGTATTCTGCTAAGTTCAGTGCACTATTTAGTCAGAATAGGTTCAGTACCGAAACACAACTTATTCAAGCAGTGTAACTACTTTAAGATATTAATACATATGACATAGTTGAACGTGCTATACGAGATAAACCTGGTTTAAACTTGCTCGGTGCAATTTCTTTATAGATTACATTTTATTTTCCAGGCTCAGGAAGAAGTATAATTTCCTTCTGAACAGTCGTTAGACAGTAGTGCATGTTGGGAGGAATACAGTAGGTAGGGGTGAGCCAAGTGCAATTCAAGGTCATCCACTCAGCGTTGGGGTGGCCTGCAAGTACAGAGTGTGCACAGACGTCCTTCTTTCTTTTTCTCTTTCATGATTTCTGGCTTGGTTTCTTGATTTGCAGTCTTCTCCATTTTCTCCCTTGATTAAACATAAAAACATAATAGAGATATAGCAATTACTATATTTCAGCATCTACACCAACGGAATAGTAATGTTCTGTTTCATAAAAATCTGCACTTTAAGTGCTTTTGATCGGCTGTCAAAGATTTTACCTCAGGCGGTGTGCTTTGAAGACATTTAAGTACCATGTTTTTAGTCATGGGTTATTTCCCCTAAATTGTCGTTTCCTTTAGACACACTAGTTAGTCTCTTTGCAGGCCATGATGGCTGTTCATGTTGCGTTATATTGCAATTTCAAGGACAGTCTCCAGCATGGAGTATAGCACAATCCCCTGAGCTCCAGAACTTATTGTGGAAGCTTATGGGATTCAAATCCACTTTTGGTTCTTTGTAATTCATGGTTTCAATATTTGATCAAATATGACCAAAATTACCTTACAGACTAGCCAGCTTATTTCATTTTTCATACAAGTTGTGTGTTTGTTTTTTGACTCCACCATCCAAAGACCAATCCAGGAACTAAAAAAATCTGCATTCTCCAATGCTGTTGTCTTAACCTTACGACTTGGCAGGGAGCAGTAGTTGTAGCAAAGGGACTTGCAACAAGAGAACACTTCAATGAATGAAAAGGCAGGCAGCACAGTTGGAGGTGTAGTAGCAACTTAATTGGAATGGTGGTCTCTAATTTTGTTTAGGAGTTTACCCTTCAGTATGTCATCAGCTTCTTGAAAATCTTGTGAATTTGTTTTAGTGTTTAGTGCAGACTGGACTATTATTAAATACCATTGATAATGTAAAAGCTGTAATAACCACTATCAAACTACCACATGAATTGTAGTAAATTAACAAGCATATTATTACAGTTTGTTATGGAGCTCTTAGGTACACTTCATTTTAATTTTATCCTACAGTATATATGCTCATTTAATACCTGTACAACAACAACAACAATAGTAATAATGATAATAATGAGTCCCACTTTATATTAAGTAGCTTTAACTACTATGTACTTACATTTAAATTAATAATTTGGTACAGTGCATTTATTACATACATGTTTTTACACTTGTATTAAAAAAAAAAAAAAAAACACCTCAATGGCAGCAGAATTGTTTTGTAATAGAATATGAATACAATATGTGTATATATGTATTGTTTGTACTTTAAGTAAGTACATAGTAGTCAAGGCCACTTAATATAAAGTTATCGTATAATGCACAGACCTGGAAATCAGACTTGTTTTTTTGTTTGTTTGTTTGTTTGAGGAGGGCAACAAGGAACAGCTGACTGGACATTACCAGACATATTACATGATTTATAATATAAAGTATATAAATTACATAATGAGGGAAAATTTATAGTCACTGTATCTCTTGTCATGTTATGTCAGCTTATATAGCCTTTCATAATTTCTGTCTTGCAAAATTCCATTATTTATAGTTTTATATGTCCCAGAAGTGTACTTTTTCTTCATCTGAAAAAGACAGGAAAGAAATTAATGTGAGACTGGTCGCGTGCGACAGTTGCCTGATGTTTTGTTTATGTGCCCATGGACACGCTTACTATTGTTTTACGTTATTTTTATTTATCAAGAAGCCTGCGTTGCTTGTAAAGCTTTGAAATCACAATGGATAGTGCGACAAGGTTAAATGATTAATAAATGTGTATTGTTGTGTAAGTCCAAAAAAGATTAACCCTGCCCCATCCTCAGAGACCGCTTTACCGGCACTGTGCATCACATGGGTGGACGGGAAGCACAGGCAGTCATGTACCAGCCACAGAGTAGGGAATTCCGCATATTATGACTGACGCTTACTGGGCAGCGACAGGATTTCCTCTCTACACAAGTAAATTGAATTACATCTGTAAAAAAAAAAATAAAAAATCTAACTCGAGCATCATCTGACTTCATAAGTTCCAGCTTTTTAACATCCACCAGGGACCTGTGACACATTATTGTTGCTGAACAGTTTGTGGTCAAAATGTTTTGCAACACAATGCTTATGTTATTTATAGTTCTAAGTCAGCTTTCCATGAAAGCCCGCAGTTTCATTTCAGAGTATTTTTTTCTTTCATTTCATTCAACATTCAAACCCATCATCTTTGTGCAGACTTCTCTGCTCGTTTGGACGTGAACCATCTCTTATTCTCACAAAACTGCAGACATCAATTAGGACGCCTGATGGACTGATTGCATGATTGTAGTAGGTCAGGACGAGTGCAGCCTTTGACAGTGACATGTCTTTTATATGTTCCCACGAGAGGCACGCAAGCTAATCATGCTGAATAAGGCAACCCACGTAGCATTAGAGCTGTGTTTTTTCCATTCATCCATGGTTGTCGTTTATTTTTAATAGGCTTTAATGGAAACCAGGTCCCAGGCCCCTTGAAGCACCACAACAAGCCTCATTTTTGGCATTTTTCAGTCTCTGTGCTGGAGGAATGCAGTACACAGCTGGCGGAGAGGGGGGTGAGGGGGGCGAGGTGCCGCACTGAGGTCAGCACTGGGCAGACATCAGGGGCAGGTGGGGGTCTCTGAGCTGTGGGAATACGTGGGTGTACAGGGACAGAGACAAGAGGTTTTTATGAGAAAGTACTCTTCTTAAGTGGGCTGCTGGGGGCCCCTGCTGAACAGGGCAGCTGTGAAGACAGTGAGAGTTGTTGGGTTTTATAGGATGTGATTCACCGCTCGTGTTTGCATGCAGGGGTACATCTGTGAACGAGGCTCAGAGGAAAATAAGAATATGTGGATGTCAGCAGGAATCAGTAATTCTCATAAACACATATTTGGTATGAGACCAAAGCTTCTGTGTGGTAAGCATGCATTTCAGAGCAGTCATGTCCAGTTTGACTCTGACTAATATCTCTTTGTCTTACAGTGTGAACAGCATCTTCTGTAACTCTTATGTAATGGATTAAGATGTACAGTAGTGTTCCTAAAAGAGCATTACTCATAAAACATGTGGAGAAAATGTACAACACATGAGCTTAGGAAGTTTCATGATGAATAGTGTTTGTCTGAGACAGGAGGTGGACCTGCAAAGTTACTGTCTTTGACAGAGTTTGGTCTGCGGCTTTTTGTCATGATTTATGAAAGACGCCAACATCACAGTGAAGACATTTGCAATGTGTGTTTTATTTCATGTGTAAATGTAAATCTACAAATCAAATCTGTCTAAATATCTACAGGACAGATTTGTAGTGCAATTAAGGGAGTCACCATAGGGGAGGGTATTTTTTTGAGTTGGACATCTGCGTTTGTGTCTGGTTATGTCTGGTTATGTCTCATCTGGTCAGAGGGTAGTATCAAGCTGATGTGTACTTTGCGTGAAAAGCTCTAGTTACATCCGCTCCCCTTAACTAACCTTGGACTGTGAAACAACAATGATGTTGAAGCATACTGAGAGGAAGTTCATATGAAGTGGCAGTGTTGGTGTAGTAAGTTAATTTTGTGAATGCAGCTGTGTCATGTGGCGGGGGGGATACATGAGTAATAGAACTTGACATTCATTATTAAGTAGTAATCGTGTTTTATCAGAAAGAGAGAGATTAATATGGGTGTTCAGGAAAAGAAAAGAAACTTTATGTAATGTTGTTATCATCCTGATAATAATCCGATTTAGCTTGGGTTTTGGACTCAGACGCCATATTACAGAACGTTATGATCTTAAAGTTAAGATCTGACTCAGTTTCCAGATCTATTTTATGTTGGTCATGCTTCTTTTAACTTGAGATGGTGACTTAAGAATGAGATGCACAATATGTGAGGCACAGAAAAACAGAGGATGTCTGAAAATGCATAGAAAGACAATAAAAAATGCAAAGCAACTATTACATTTTATTAGTTTTTTTTATGTAAATGTTCACTAGATGGATGTCTTTCACCTTTGCATCACTTTTTAGTGTCTCACTGTTAGCGTTTTTACTTTAAGGACTGAAAAACTGGTGATCTGTCACTAGATGTTGGTCCACTGGTTAGACCAGCTCGGACCAGAATCAAAGTTCGTGCTCATCTAAGATTGTGTTTTTCATGGTGGATATTTCCCAGAAGGCTGTTCTTATGCCCGGCAACACAAATAACCTGCATTACAATGCCACAACAGAAAGCATTCAGGGAGTAAGTTCAAAAGAAGGAAATCACTTATGAGACGAATGCAAAGGGAATGATACCGCTTCCTGTCCCGAGCAAACTCATGGCTCCTATCATCAGCTTTACCTGGCCCCAGACCAGCAGTGAACCTTCACTATAATAATAGCTCACAGAGAAGATCTCGAGAGATCTGAGTAAAATTAAGCTCTTCATCAGAATATAAAAAGGTGGCATTATGCAGAGGGCAAAAAATAGGGACTGATTGATGTGAAGGATGTGTTTAAGGACATCTGATTCATCTGGGGTCTGCCTTGTTCTCTCACACACATGCTGACAGAGGTGACCCCTCCGTGGGGGGCACAGCTGTATCTCTGGCCTCCTTTCTCTGATCCAGAATGTATACACACACTCAAACGCACTTTTTCCACATCTCTGCCAGCTCAAACCTGTCCAGCACAGACAGTTTGGCTCAGCAGAAAGGCTTTTGCTTAACATTCTGAATCACAGTCTCCAAATGACAATGTTATGAACTTGTACGTGCTTAGAGCATTTAATTTGTGATCCACAGTTTAGCGTTGTGTTTGCATTACAGTGCACCAGAAACTTTCAGTTTGACCACATTGTGGGATGTATTTGCTATGTTAGTGTGTCACTGATTGTGTGTTCTGCTGTATTGTGTTTTTAGGGTTGGTAGAGGAATCTCATCTGGCTGACCCACAGCTGCTTCCTACTGGAGACACACACCTTAAGCATGTTGGTGACAATCTCACACTCATCTGCAGGTATTGTGTTCATCTCACACAAACAGATTTCATGGATGCTATACAATTAAGCATTCAAGTATTCAGACAGAATACAATTAAACTCAATTGAGAATAACATAAAAGTAGCAAATTATTTTAAATAACTCATTTAAATGTCTTCTTTAATGTTTCACAGAAGAAAGTTATACAGGTTTGGAAAATAGTAAATGACAAAATGTTTATTTTTGTGTAAACTATCCTTTTAATTCTGTGTAAGCATTTGGGTGACATCTGGTGTGTGTCCATGCACACTGATCTCACAACATAACTCTTCAAAACAAAACTCATTTGCTTTTGCTTTGACATGGGATGAGAGGCTCTCAGAGAGCAATATAGTCCCAAAATAGCTATGTCATCTAAATGTAGCGGAAAGAGAAGGGGACGGGGGACTTCTGAAACATACATATTTTTAGACGCTGAGAGAGCATTCCATGCAATTGCAACCATGCCAGGAATGCTGACCCGGAGAAACTTAACTAATGTAACGCTTCCCTAGAAGGCCGTGTGAGCCAGAAGCAGATACAGTCTTTGGCTCTGGACAGAGATTTGAGGCTGAAGTTGCATGACCCATCATTCTAGAGGCTGCAGCAGAATGTGAGATCTGTCTGATTCTCCATTGGGGTCCTTAAAATGTGCCCTTTCATAAACAAACTGTTTGAAACATTTGAACACTTCCATTCAATAAATACCTGTTCCCACGTGAAAGTGGGAAACTAAAAAACCTTCCAAAATAAACCCACTGGGAATGTGGATGAAGAATCTGACATGTTCTCAGAGTTAAAACTCATTTTCAGTCATTCAAAAAGAGCTCTTGTAACTTTCAAAACAACGTAATCAGGATCCGCAGAAGGATCAGTCAATGAAGGATTTGTTTTAAACCCTACTTATGCGTTCTAAATTCTAAAGTTCTGCACAGGATGCCAATTTAAAAACATCTGCTGTCGATTAATTTCAGTTACTTTTAGGATTACGTTTGTAATGTTAGATAAAACTAAAAGAAGCTGCTGAATGTGTTTGTGTATGTGGTTGGTTGAGTAATTTTCCTGATTTAGTTTTTTAGCTCTATAATATATGACGTGAATAGCTAAAAATCTAATGTTAAAGCAGTGGATACTCTATGCAATTATTTTTTGATAATTTATGATTATTTAATCTGGCATAAGCCTACTTGGCTATGAAATTGACCTTATTGTTTCTGATTTTTTCTTTATATGGTGTGACTTACATTAGAGGATCAACTTCCCTGCACTGGAAGCTGGCTAAGAGAGATGTGTCATCGGTACAGATTGAGCCGTGTAAGGAGAGTATGCACAAGCACTGCAGCAAGCTGGTCATACAGAACCTGATGCACAACGACACTGGCTTCTACACATGCAGTCACCAAAATTCTAGCAATCATGAGGTGTCCACATATGTTTTCGTTAAAGGTAAGACAATTAAAATACTTAAGCATAGACCCAGTGATTGTGCAAAATTGGTTTAGCAAAATAAAACGTCTCTTTGGATGATTTTTTTTTTGTTTGTTTTGTTTTCTGTTACACATGATTCCTGTGGGATAAACCAAGGAAGTCTGCCTCTTTCTTTTCAATTAATTACCACAAGAGATGGTCTGTCTGTGTAAAACAGGACCTGGAAAAACTCCAAGCCATTAGAAAAGCTTGAAATGAAGTAATGAGAAACTTCGCCTTATTGTACACCGGACTGAAACTAGAACAAAGCCATAAACCTGTTAGCTGGGCAATGGAGCTAGTGACTATGCAGCTGTGACTGCACTTACTTAGAAAATTTGAATCACTGACAGCTGGACCGTATCTGCAAGACAGAACCTAGCTGTCATAAGACTAGGCAATAGAAAACCAGTGACACAAAAAAAGGAAGGATTTTATATTAAGCTGGATGTCTTTAGAGTTGATTGTTCTGGAAGCCTGGTCTTTGATAATTTCCTGTTTGAGCTTCTGCTTAAAGTCTTCCTGTGCCTCCCGACAACTGCATATAAGCTGTTAACATTTTAAGCGAAGAGGTTTTTTTTTACATGTCCCTCGAAAGAGATTGAAATAATGAATTGAATTGTAATAATATTTCACGGTATAGCTTTTAATCAAATCAATTCAGCCGAGGAGTTTATTTAAAAAAAATCTTACTGACCCTAAACGTTTGAACGGTAGGATATGTCCAACACAACTGATTTGCAGGTTATCAAAAGCTGAATAAAACCAACTGTTTTATTCAGCAGACCTTTACCACTGCGGCCTTCTGCGTATACAGCTAGTTTTAGTACCTAAAATTCCCCTGGTTCATTTCACTATGTGATTCCACTTTTTATGCGAGATAAGTTTGTTTAAAAATATATTTTATTACATGAACACTGTCAGCACACAAAAGATCTTGTTTGTTTAATCACGCCAATTTCACAACATAGCTGTACAGTAACATTGCTTCCTGCCAAGCGGTTTCTGTATCCAGCAGCCTGTGTGGCAGTTTTCTGTTTAAAGAGAAAAACGATCTGACTTTATCTGGGTTATTTAATTGCTCCTCTAGGCTGGATGTCTAGGCATTGCCTGATGTCTAAGAATTCATTGATGATAGATTAAAAATGCCATTTTAAAATCATAAGTGAATTAATGAATTGTGGTTGGTAAGTTAGCTTTGTGTTAAGCAAATTGTTATTATTTTGTGTTTACTGTATTCTTTTTTTTTTTTAATCATAGATCACAATCACCCTTTTGTGGAGGCTCACAGGAGAGCAGAACCGATTTATGCATATCGGGAGGATCCTTTTTTCGTGGTCCCATGCAGAACAACATCCCCGAAATATCATGTTCTCATTCAGACTGTGAGTATTTTTTTAGGTTAATGGCACCGTTTTCAAACCCACTGAATGTAAATATTTTAATATATACTTTATAGCCACATGCAGCGGAGGTGAATTTTTTTATCCGCTTTCCATGCCTTAGAAGCCTTGAATACAAAAAAAAGAGGATGTGTTGTGTATGATCTGACATTGAAAAATGTCTGGGCGTCTCAGAGTTTCTCACACCATTTAAAGCCTTGAGCATGTGTATACAGATAGAGACAGTGTGCCTTAGACTCTGGGAAGCTCAAGGAGGCCTAAGGAGTCACTTTGTCTGCTTCCTGTAAGAACAGGAAGGTAGTGTTGTACTGTTGTTTTTCACTTAAAATAGAAACTCAGGTTATAAATAAAACACCTTTTTTATGAATCATGTCCATGAAGACTGGGTTGGAGAAACAAACTCTACTTAAATAATAAACTTCTGTTCATTCACTAATTTTTGTATTTTATTTTATTTTATTTATTTATACTAGCAAGTAACTTCTTGCATAATATATGAAAGTAGATTCAGTACTCTAAACTGGCAGGGGCAGTTTTTTTTTCCTCGATGGCCGTGCAGTTGGTCTTTGGTCATTTTTCACAGTTCTTTGCTATGGATAAACACTTCTATCTATGCCAGATGGCACAGATAGTAATGTAACCTTCCTGCCATTGGAAGATCTGTGGCATTCGTCCTTCCGGTTTCCTTCCTTCCCTTCTTTCCTAGCAGGGCACTTGGACACAGAACAAACAAAAGAAGCGAGATTGGGTATACAACTCAACCATGATCAGTTTCTCACAGACAGCCCTGTTTTTCTCATTACTGGATGGGCTACTAATCATAGGCAGTAAAATCTTCACACAACTTACTGTTACTTAAATTGATTAAATAAATTCTCTCCTCTTGCTCTTCAGATAAATAATCCTATGAAAGAACATGTAAAAAGCAGGGTGGAGTGGGATCCAAAAAGAGGTTTCAAGATTCCTTTGGAGCCTTATGACAGCTATCAAATGATAACGTGTAAAACCAGTGTGGATGGAAAACAATTTTCATCAGTCTACATGCTCTTAAGGAAAAGTGAGTCATTTTAATTAAAGAGAAAATCCCAGTTCCGCAATTACCTATTGAAATTAAAAAAGCTTTTTTCATGACATAACCTGGATTCACATTGGTATCTCCTGTTCTCTGTGCCTAGCGGTGGAGTTGAAAAACATTGCCACCAAACCAGAACGACCAAAAGTATTGGCCGGTGACACCTTCATCCTCAACTGCACTGCAGAGACCACTTACAATGGCATAATTGATTTTGAGTGGCAGTTCCCTAAGCTTCGGGTGAGTTATCAGGAGATGATAATCTGCTAAAGACACTGGAGTTTTACCTAATGCCATTCAGCATTAGATTAATTTTGTACCCACTCAGATCTGCTACCTGATTTGAACTGGCGTTATGTAAAACTCGACCTAACATCCTCTGAATTTCCTGTCTGTGCTTTCAGATCAATCACACTCAAAATATGAAAAGAAATAGGGTCCAATGTGGTGATATCGTCTCGATGAGTAGCGCATTAATCATGCATAATGTGACAATGGAGGACAAGGGCACGTATGTGTGCACAGCATCAATTGAAGACAAAAAGCTTGAATATTCAACTAAACTAACTGTATACGGTGAGGATGTAATGTTGTGCTACTACCTAAAAAAATGCTTTTGTTGAAGTTTACTACATTTCTTGGATTTTTTTCTGTTTGTGTCTACAGAGCATCCGTTCCTCAATGTGACCCATAAACGCGCACACATCTCTGCTATAGAGGGTAAAAAGGTGCAGCTTGAGCCACGGGTCAATGCCTTGCCAGCACCAGACAGAGTGTTGTGGTAAATTTATGCTTTCCATTAAAAAAAAAAGAAAGTAAAATGCCATGAGAGGAATTTAATTTGTAGCAACTATGTACTAGTAATCCACTGGTAATAATTTATTGTATGATTATTGCTTTGGTGGGATGTAGGTACAAGGATGGAGTTGCCATTTCAGAAAATTCCACATGTTATGAGACAGCAGGCTATAGCCTTACCATAAAACAAGTGAGGCAGAAGGATGCTGGGATCTTCACTATTGCTCTGTCAAACCAGGATAGGGGTCTCTACAGAAACCTCAGCTACAGGCTGGAAGTCAGAGGTAACACAGAAAGCCTGTAATGCAATCATCAAATAGTGCTGTAACAACTAAACACGTAACTAATATATATATATATAACAGCACAAAATCAAGTAGTTTTAGTTGCATTTTAATTGTATATTAATGAAGCTAAAGATATTCTTTACCAAATGTTGAATGTGTTGGGAAGAAATCAGAGTAAGCAGATTAACTGATATGCTCATCTCAGAAAGGTCTGGAATGAGCTGTCAGAGCTGGGATTTTGATTATGTGCTGCCCAAATTTCTCATTCCCCCAGATATTCCTGCAATGTACACAACTCTAATTGCCTTCCTTGGCCTGATATAAAATATTTATTGTAATGAGTCTCTGTCCAAGGTCAAAAACATTGGAAACAGTATTAAGAGATTCCTTGCAATTGTTTTTGGCCATCGTTCATCAAATTTTGTAATCTGCCTGATGCTAAATATTCTAATGTAAATATAAATTCAATGAAATCCATGAAAGCAATATTGCTCCCTTAATAAATAAGCCTGGATATTCTTCCTCTTCCATTTACAGTAGGAGTTATGAGGTGAAAGTTTTTCTCTGCAAATGATCTGTAGACTGACCGTTTAAATGACTGATGATCTGTATGTTCATATGCAGTGAAGCCAAAGATCTTTGAGGAGGATGTGGCTTCAGGAGGCCCACAAGCTTACAAATATAATGAGGGGCACCAGCTCATCTGCACTGCATTTGGGATTCCCATGCCAAACATAACCTGGTTTTGGCAGCCGTGTGACCCCAGCCATGACCTTACAGAGTAAGTCCTAATGACACTGTTTCAGCTCATATTCAAATTGACTTTGAATCAACATGTCTACTCTTTAGTATTTAAATCAGATTGCCTTACTTCTAATCACATTTCATTGTGTCAAAAGTCATGACAAGGGCTGTTGTTTTTGGTTTGTGGCTCCATAAAGAGTTGTCTCCCTTCTACATGGAAGATCTTTTCTCTTGCTGAGGTGTTAAAGTCAGTGATTAATGCTGGCCTTTACCCACAGCTCTCATTATTCAAATGAACTGCATCCGTTTCCTTGACATTGGTCCAAAATAAAGTATGCTTATTGATGAAAAATAGACCCAGAAGTACATTTAGCAGTTATTGGCTCTGTAAATGTGAGGACGATTTATTGTTCACACTCCCCAAGCCTGCGTTGTGCTATAATATAAGTATTGTAGTGTAAATGCCAGCCTTTTAGTGAACCTTTATAAATGCTACAGATGTCCACTGAACTTAGTTGGTGTGTCATGACAAGATTTTCTCGTAATTGAGAGTAATTATTTGTCAAGGGCTACTGCCAAATTTGTGACAAAAATACTTTGGGCTTTGTACCACAGTGCCAAAATACCACTTTGCCTGTTCTAAATATAATCAGCGGTGGCAGTAAACACAACAGCTCAGAATATAGATGGTGAGAAGACTTCATTTTCAACATCTAATGAGAGAGGTACATTGGAGGGTAATTGCCATGCCCTAGTTGGAAGAAAAACAGAACAATCCTTCTTTTATTGTCAGTAAAATGAATTTATTTGTTTGAGAAGTGACCAAAAAGAAAAACCGCCAGATCTGGGAGTTATGGGAGTGAATCCCCTACATGATCATATTTTTGTTAATGTGCCATTAAGCATCCATTAAATCAGTGTTTCCCAGGATCCCATGTTAGAGATATCATTATTGCACTCGTGAAGATGATCTCTCAGAAGTCTTCTTAATCAAGGGTGCTATGAGAAGTTATCAGTGGTCCCTTGTTGACCATGGAGGTCTGGGATCAGCCTTATCTCAGCCGGCCAGAGAGTGGGGGTGTTTCCTTTGAACGGTGACGCATGACTCAGCCCTTCCTGTCACGCTTTGGTTTCCTCTCCGACCTCGACTCTCATTAATCCGATTGTTCCTCCACTCAGATTGATGCAAAACAGGTCTTTGGTCTCCTGCCGGTTCAAGCCATAAAACACATGACTTGATACATGGCCCTTAAATTCAGAAAAAAAAACAGATTGATAGATGTTATTACAGAATTAATTACAGATTTCATTACATATAGGTATTTTTTAAAATACAAGTACAGTGTAAAAACATATGTATACCGTAAGTACATTTTACCAAATAATTAATTTAAATGCATGTCCATAGTACTTAAGGTCACCTAATATAAAGGTTGATAAATGAAAGACTAAAAAGGTTTATTTGCACAACATTTTCCCTCTGTTTTCTGTTTTTCACTGAAAGTAGAAGGTATTTGCTGAAATCTTATGACTGTACGACTTGGTATTTCCTTGTGTACATCCTGCTTTGATATCAAAAGGCACAAACTTCCTTTGTAAACTCCAGAGCAGAAATTTCACTGCTTAAAAATGTTGGTTCAACAAT
>JAUMHI010000055.1:12980658-13002549 GCA_032359435.1 Enteromius unitaeniatus
TGTTTTTGTGTGATAGGTGCAGACCTTACACCGATCCTCTGCCTGTTGGAGACGTCACTGAATCACACAACCATTATCCTCATAATCTGATTAAGGATGTCAGGAACAAGGCTGAATTATTAAAAAGTAAAAACAAGGTATGGATTGCAGTATGTGCAGTTTTGCTATGTAATAGTAAATGTTTTTTGCTTTCAAACATGCACTTATTTTTGTTCCCTTAACTAAGTTTTATGCATAAAGCAATGAGTATATGTTTGGAAAAAGTTTAGAAAAAGTACACTCACGTGAGGTAAAACGTTATTGCTCTTATAATAGGAATGCTGCATTACTTCAGTGGTGTTAGTAACTGAAAAATTTGCGTGATGCGACACCCACATAGCTTGGTGTTAGAATATTGTCATACTGTTGATGACAAAAATAGTGCTAACATAAAAAGATACTGAGTGTACCTTTAAAAATGTAAAAGATTTGTTTGTTAAAAATACACGTTCCAACTGTAAATGGAATAATTAAGTGAAAACGTTTTAAACAACGTTAGAAACCACAGCTTTTACATAATGCAGAAACTGGGTTGCTAATCCAGATTAATTATACTTTCAGCTTCATTTTGGTCCAAAATAGATGACCTGAAAATACCGCATTTTATGTTCATGGAAAAATGCTGATTTTGAAGTGAACGGGAAGAATACAAATCTGATGTACAGCATGCATCTGTCTTCCATTTAAAACTCATAAAGTTTATTGAACATTCACATTACTAAATTGCCCTTTTAGAAATCGTTTTGAGAAAATAGATATAAAGAAACCACAAAAAAGCAACAATCTGCATTGTTTCTATGCAGTTCAGTCTTATTTGACTAAAGTATCAATATATTAGTGAAGAATGACACTCAGTGTGTGCATGTGAGTGACTATGTGTGTGTTCTCTCCTAATGGAACTGATAGCTGAGGCTCATTTAGCTCTGCTGTGAATTATACTACGCTTCAGTCACCTTCAGTGGAGAACAGAGGCCAGTAAACGGGGCAGCTGCTGTTTAGACTGGTGCCCCAGGACAGAGTTTATACTGATATATCAGTCCATCTTACTGAGCGCACTGAAGCCAGTAAAATCCTCATAAACAGAAGTTTCTCCCAGAACTATACATGCACTGAATGTTGATTGTTTCAGGCCTGTTTTTCAAACCGTGAGATGACTTTAAATGCAATTAATGTACAGGGCAATCATTGTGGTCCCTCCAATGTGTGGAAATCACATAAACGTGTGAAAAACCAGACTGAGCTTTGAGAACACCGTAGAGTTCACAACGACCCTGTTTTAATTTGACCATAGCACTTCAGGGATGAATCCAGACTGCTACAGTATCCAGAGTTGTTTTCTTAGACAGATCTCCTATGTCTGTCACTCTATCATCCTTTGATGCAATGCCAAATGGTACAGTGAACACTGCATACATTATGGGAAACATCCCAGGAGGCCTTATTACCAAAACCATTCACCCAAAACTTAACGAAGCACAGATTTTCTTTTGTAGCATTCCTCTGCAATTCAGTGTGACTGTACATAAAGCCGCTGTAACCTACCAGGTCAAGCATGTATTCAACTGCAAATCATCAGCTAAAAGCCAGCAAAAAATATAAACTTACAGCAAGATTTTCCTTTACAGCAAGATTTATGTGACGCAGTATATTCTCACAGTAGGAATGTCATTTAAAACCAATCATGCCTGCCCTCCCTTGTGCTAAGAGGTTCGTTCTCACTATGAAATAGGTGTAAATTTTGAGGTTAGCTGTATTTAAAGGCTTTTGTGACAAATAGATGATGCTTTGCAGGGATAAAGCACAGCGGTCAGTGATAACAAGGCCCCGTTTAACAGGGTGGGATTTGTTTAGGGTGAATTCCTTTCTGTCACCTCATATAAATTTTCCAGCACTGTGAATAACAGCCTGCTAAGAGTCCATCTGTGATGGTTCCTTGTAACCCCAAAATAAGTAAGGGCCGTCACAGTAACTAAAAGACAAAATAGAAAGGTCAGTCCGAATTGCTGACTACATCATCAGATTAAGAGAACTGCTAAGTGTCACTCAGGAGTTTATTTAAAGCATTGCATGAATAATATATATTCTATAATGAAAATACTTTTCATAGAACAGAGTATGGCAATTATGCGTCTTGTTTTTCAGGTATATTTTAGCGCAGTGTGCCAATTAAAATCAGCTACATGGAAGACTAAACAGCGACGTTACAACAAGTCCACAGATTTACATTAACCGAGCTCCCACCTCATTTCTGTCTGTACTGCTGCGTGATGTTGTGTACAAAAGAAATCCTAACCTTTGTAAAAGATTCTTTTGCATTAAATATTACTGTACTACGTCTTAACAAACTAAAACAGACAAAACATTTAAATACGTGTTGTTCAGAGCCAAAGCCATGCTACATAAGTTTCAAATACGTCTTATAAAGAGTCTGTGAACCCCAGGAAGTAAGCTGAAAAATGAGTATATTGCTCCAGAAATACACCCGGAGTGTTTCATACCTTTGATGTGACGGCCAGGAAAACAGATGTTGTTTGAAACTGAAAACAGAGCTCTGGAATCTGGTCTTTTGCCAAAAATCTGCATTATTATTATGTCTACATAAGCTATTAATGAGTTCCACTTGAATGGTGACAGCATTAAGCGTGGCATTTTAAATGTGTATCAGGAAATGAAATGCAACACAGACACACCTTCTGTTCTGTACTCTGTGCGCTGCATTTGGCCTTAAAACTCTACAAAATGTGTGAGGCTGAGGAGTGTAAAATTTAAAGTACAGTACCTTAAAGTTTAATGTCATAGGTACTAAGATGACCTGATACTGTGTTATTCCTGTTAAAAGAATATTGTGTTATGTTTTCATTCCTAATGGTCTTCATCCATTTCTTTAGACTGTAAGCATTCTGATGGTGGAAACAGCTACTGTGTCAGGAATCTACTCCTGTTCAGCAAAGAATGAACTTGGGAACCGGACCATGAGAATCCCTTTCTATGTGTATAGTAAGTGAACCATTTTAATCTACTGAAAGAGAGAAATCAGTTTTTAAAGATTTGTGGCAACTATTGATTTGATTTCAATTTTGACAGTTTTCGTTTATTTCATTCTTCCACAGTTATCCAAAATACCATGGAAGTACCATGGTGCTTTTACTACCTTTTTGAATTTTGATTTTGTTTTATATATATATACATATATTAAAAAAAATGTTTTTATGAAGATTAATAACATACTACATGATTATGATTGGGAGGATAACCGAAAAATGTTGTACGGTATTTTTATAAATACATATATATAACAGAACATTTCATATTTTTAAATGATCTAATAGGGTTTCTCAAAAACCATCTTTGTTTTGGTCCAACTGCCAATAGCGTATTAACACTGTGAAATTAACACATTTTATTACATGGTGAATTCTGGCTGGCTTGAAACTTGCACTGGGAAGTTAACATGTGTTATGCTTATGATAGCACAGTATTGAAACAATTTTGCAGTGAAAAAAGCTCCTCACTCCAGGCAAAGTCTGCTCGCCGTTCTGCTCACATACTATGGAATGGACTGTGGTACTGAAATGCAAGTCTCTGTTTTATAACGAAACACTGTTATGTGTTGCTGACTGGGGTCAAATGTGTCTGAAATGAGAAACCCATTCACTGAGTTACGTAATGAAGAGTGTGTCGGCTGTCAGAGTATTCAAAGCTGCCTAGATTAGAATGGTGAGGAAAAACGAGCTGGAATGAATAACAGCCGAGACTCGGGAAGCGTGAAAAGTGAGAACTGTGCAATAAAAATGGAGACAGAAGATAAAATGGAGGATGTCGAGTGGCATGTCTCCAGAACAGAACTGGAAGCCCCAGAGAATATGCTGTGCTATGCACGAGGTGAAGATGACTTTGTGCACAGGAATGCTGGTCAGAGATGAAATAGTAATAACAGCTGTCTCCTCTGGTGGGACATATATTGCTGTGAATAAACAAGCGTTTTGCCGGCTCCCTGGAGGCCTGGCCTTTGCCTGGTTTCTATTGTAATGCTTCAGGTCAGCCATTGCTGCCGCCATTCGCCAGAAACATGCTTCCAATTAGGAGTGATGAAACAGGAAATAACTGCAAATTTGACATTCCTGGCATGGCAGCATACAGCTTTGTGTTTGTAGAGCAGACCAGAGTATGGCGATCTCTTTCAGCAGTACGTCTATAGCGTAGTTTCAGGTCCCTCATGAGCTATATGTTTTGTGAGTTAGTCACGCTTTCACTGATCGTCGATTTACAGATTATGCATGAAAAGCACGCAATAAATGCATCATGTTGACTGACATGTTCAATGAATTGTTCTTTTCCATACTGCTTCTTAATGTCTTATTTTCTTTTACCTTTACTAGATCAGACACAGCCGTTTGAGATTGGGCCCTCGACAGCTGTTGCAGGAGATGACGTTACACTGACCTGCACAGCCACAAGATACCTATACGATAGGTTGCATTGGTATGGACCACAGGGCCACAGAGTGCCCAAAGGCCAGACAACTTTTCAGATCGAGCCCTACACCATATCTTTGTCCGTCAAGTTGCCCAATGTCTCTAGAAACCACACACCGGGTTATGAATGCCAGGCTTTTAACATCAACTCCAATAAAGTGGTCAACGTAACATCTCTTTTGACTATTAATGGTGAGTTTGAACTACCAAGAACCAAAGAATTTTGTCTTTATGAAAACATCAGCATACATCATATGATGTAATGTCAGACCCAGCTTGTGTTACTAATCAGTGAGAAACAAATGGCAATTGAGCGTGAATTGCATAAAGAGGGGTCGTTGTTGCAATACAATACAAATTCTAAATATATATATATAATTATCATAGTTAAAAGGTATAAAACATTTATAATCAAATATACACTTAGAAAATTACTTGAAATAAATATAATTAATATTGAGCATTAAGGGAAATACTGTTTTTATGATAATAAGCAACTTCTCGTTTTCATTACTGTCATTTAATTAATATACTTTGTGAAAACAATTTAGAATCAAATGATTGCATTTATTAAATTAATGTTATGTTTTACACGTATATTTATTTAATATATTGTTTTTTTAATTGAATTTAATTAAGTTGGGATTAAAACGTCATCAGAATAGATCAATGATGTTGATGTGAAAGATCTTGGCAGTGTTCTTATAATTCTCCTTTGTGCATTAATTGCTTATGTTGATGTCTATAATCAAAGAATTTTATAGAAGTGTGGCATGTTAATGAGAAAAATGTGCTCCCTGTTGTCTGACACAGAGAGGCAAAGGCCCATGCTGATGCAGAATCTGACCAATCAGGATGTGAACAGCAGCAGCACCCTGACTCTGACCTGCTTGGCTGAAGGTGTGCCAGAACCTGATATCAAATGGTACAAAGACAAGATTCCTGTCACAGAGGGACCAGGTGAGATTTATGTGTGGTCACAGGTGATCTTAGCTATATTACAGTGACTTTAAATGTATATCATTCTATCAGGGATCTGGATCTGTTCTATATGTTGCATCTTTCAATGCTGCTTTCAGGTATCGCTCTAAAAGATAACGTTCTGATCATTGAGAGGGTGAAGAAGGATGATGAGGGCATTTATGAATGCCGTGCCAGCAATGATAGAGGAGAAGCAAAAACCAGTGCGGCCATTACTGTAGTGGGTGAGTACCAACTTTTCACCTGCCTTTATTTCTGTATTCATCTTTCATATTATTATAAATGTGTAAATTGAGAACTTTCATTTTGATTCAAAATCTTGTAAGCGCTGATTTTCCAATGACAACTGTTCCAGTAAACACAAAAAACAGCCTTTTTTGGCAAAACTTTGAATAACTGCTGAATGAGAACGACAGACTAAGGCTGCCAGAAATACCATGCAAATTCCAGACTTTTATGATGGGGCTCTGGGATTTTAAGTCATGGTCCTCTCAGAAGGGAGTTGACCTCTTCATAGTCTTTGAGGATATTCTTTAATGACTAAATGTCTTTAAAAGAAGCAGGAGGGTTAATATTAACAAAGTTCTTGTCTCTGCACTCCTCAAAATCAACTGCAGCGCTCATCTCAGTTGTGCAATTCAGTTACACTGTAAATCCTGTAAAAGAACTGATTTTACTTGATTCAACAAACCCAGGCCCAACACATTCATTCAAGGAGATCAGAGTGGGCCTTGAGTACTTTCTCTTTCCTCTTTTGGCAATCAAAATTCCTTTTGCTGTATGTAGTATGTGAACACTGAGTACATTATAAATGAGAATGAGATGAAATCCTATCCAGTGGAACACTGCAAAAACATTATAGATCAGACTCAAATTTAGTGCAGAAGTTTTCCTGCATAACAAATCCAGTGAATATTTAATGAAATGTGGTTTTGTATTTGGTACACTTGGTACGTTATTACATGTACAAATGTTATTAAAACATGATTATCGGTGCATATACAATTTGTCATTTCTAATATGTATTCTGCACACAGGAGAAGAAGGTAAACCAAATATTGAGGTTATCATCTTGGTGTCTACTGGAGCAGTAGCAACGTTTCTTTGGATAATGCTTATTCTCTTTATCCGAAAATTAAGAAAGGTACGGTAACTATACATGAACTGCACCTGAACCACTAAAAGATGTTTTTGAAGCAAAGCTTCAAAGCTGAATTTTTAGCAGCCGTTACTCCAGTACTTTGAATGTTTACTCTGAAAACTAGTGTGCACACTAATGCTTATGTAACTTAAAGGGATTTGTTGTTTTATCTGTTACTTAGTCATGGTTTTCTCTCAAACTCTCAAAACCCTTGATGATCTGATCAGAGCCCCACGGCAGTCATGCAGCTATATAGGAACAATGACAGAATCCTGTTCTAATGTTTCTGAATATTCTGATTCAAGAAATATTCATTTATTTCTACCAGCCAAGTTCAGCAGATTTAAAGACGGGGTACCTGTCTATCATCATGGATCCAGACCAGATCCCTCTTGATGAGCAGTGTGATCGTCTGCCCTATGACAGCAACAAATGGGAGTTCCCCAGAGACCGTCTCAGGCTCGGTTAGTTCAAAGACTTTTTAGTCACTTTTACCAGCTAAAAATGTTATTTTTCCTCTGAGAGCAAAGCATCTGATATAAAACAAGAATGAACTCAAGTCTTTCCTGATTCAAAAGTTCATAGCTCATTAGACTCATAATTGCTTCATTTAAGTTGTAACTTTTTCATTATTTTCAATATTTTTTTATATTCAGTCAATATAGAAGGCATAGCTCTTAGTTTTGGAAGAATTTAATTTAAAATGATTGATTAATATTGAGGTCTCTGTGGTACTGAACATGTAAAGAGCCATAAAATACAAAGACAACCTTATCCATACACAGCTCAACACAATTGGCACTTTCTTGCCCTAATCCTGAGGCCTATTGTCTGGGAGCGGTGGGCATCAGGGTTGTCCAAGTTTTCAAAAGAAAATATTATGCTTTTATTTATCAGCAAGCCGCTTCTGTCGTTCAGTCTTAACTGCTTCATGAATTCTCAGTGGAGGGTCAGTCAAGCAGTCCCAACCTCAGCAGGCTGTTTTAATTACAGCCTCACATCTTTCCTGACAGGGCATCGTGCCTGATTTATGAGCCCCCACGACACGGCTTGCTCATGCAGACACTTTCTCTCTTTCTCTCTGTAACAGGTAAAACTTTGGGCCATGGAGCATTTGGAAAAGTTGTAGAGGCCTCTGCATTTGGCATAGACAAGATTTCTACTTGCAAAACGGTGGCAGTGAAAATGCTGAAAGGTAACAGCAACATGTTATGTTTTAATAGGCTTCAAAAACCATTACAAATTACAATTTGAAAACTGACATGATTGTTGACATCAGCTGCATGATTTGGATAGTGACCCAATGGGCATTGTGCTTCAATGGAAGAAAAACATCAAACACAAACTGACTTATTCGACTAGTGACCTATAATAGACCACCAGGGCGTTTCTTTGTTTAAAATCTCAGCTTTGAATTTTATTTTAATGACCATATTTTGATTGTGGTTTCAGACTTTTAGACCTCACAGTATAATGCTATCAGATCAACAGAAACTAAAGTAGTTCTGAATGTAATCAACATTCCTGTAAGTTTTCTCACATCATAAATTTGCTCTATTAGACAGAAATGTAAAGGCTTTTTTTGGCAGCATTGAATACACTGATCCAGTATATTGAATGCAAATGTAAATCGGATATTGAAAACAGAAGTCCATAGTGGATCTTTTGGTATTCATGCATGTTTCTTGAGTGCATATGAAGATAATTAGCAGCTGTTCAGGGTATTGCATGCTGCATGTGATAGTCCACAGATATAAAACCTTGGACAACAACATACGCAAGTGAACTGAATGTGCAAATACTCACGTAGCATTTATCTCTGACCCATGAACAGATGTTTCTTAGATAACACCAAACCAGAACCAGCATGCTTCACATAATTGGTCAGTGTTTGCTATTTTATCGCTTATTTCCAAAATGTCCACTGTGATACAACAATATCGAGTCAACACAGGGAATTTGTGTTATTATGCATTCAAGTAAAACAAATATTTGGTCTAGTAGGACTGTATCCTCTTGCAATTGTATTTGTTTAAACTCTGCCCGTCTGGTCAACTGTCTGTAGCATTTGGTTAGTGATGGTGTGTTCTTGCAGAGCGATGAGCGCCGCTCTGGTGGTGGGGGTGTTTTGTCTTCTCTTGATGAGGATAAATCACTTGACACATTAGATTGCGTTCCCACTAGTGTTGTTATATCAGTCCTCCCTGTGCATTAAGGCAAGACTGATGCCTCCTTATGCACCAGAGGTCAGCTCTTAATAAAAAGCAGTTCCTTTCATTTAAAATAATTCTAATCATCAAATCTACTGCCTACATGTATTTTATTTCCAGAGTATGATATGGGCCTCCTAGATAAGCAGTCAGTGTTTCATTATTTGAATGTTTTTATGACCCAAAACTTGAAAAATCTCAAATGCAAAGGAAAGATTTGTCTGTCCCAAGTTTGATTTCATGGTTTAATTCCTTCCTCTTCTTTGAAACAAGGAGCGTCAATATTCCTCTCAGTAAAAGTCACTGTGAGGTATCCTTGGTATGAATCATGTACGAATTACTGCTCAACATAGCTCTCCTGTGTCATTTTGATGGGTCTAAACCACAGGAAACCTGACGTGTTAAAATAACAGCCCCCCAGTCTGACTTCATGACCTTAGAAGGTCACCAGGATAGTGTTCCTGACCACATATCTCCCTAGAATGATGTACAAACTACCAAGAAACCGAAAAAGTGTTGTTTCTTCCCTTTAGACAGCTTATAAAAATGTTGCCGCCAGATGTTGATCTGTCCACTATAATTTATGGCATGCATTATGTTGTCTGTTTAAGGTTTCTTTAAACACAGTGACAGGCTTTGAACTTTAATTTTATACTTTCCACTGATTTCCATGTGTGAACCTGATTATCAAAGTGCTGATCAAACTGTTTTTGGTGTGGTTTAATTTTTCCCCTTTTTGTTTATTTTAGTTTACAAGTGCAGCTATAAATGCCTTGTTCTTGAGCATATATATAATGTTTAATAATTGTATTTTCATACTTAATTAATGATCAGTTTATCATTTTTTAAATTATTACGTTATTTACAAACCAGTTATTTAGGAGTTGTCAGTGTTTAATAAGAATATTTAAGTCTAAGTAAATGATTAATAAATTATTTACATTTACATTAATAAATCTTATTATTTAGACACATGATAATAGTTGTTCAGGGTGTTAATAAATGCTTTATTAACACATGTTCCTACTGTGCTCATGATTAAGTCAGGTAGTTATAAAGCATTTAGTAGTTGCCAGACGTCTGTTTTTGTGAGCTCATCTAAAGTGAGGCCTATTTATAGCTTGTAAAGCATTTATAAAGCAGATGTAAAGGCTAATTTATATTAAAGTTAAAAGTTCAACTTTATCGATAGGAGTTTAAACAAACACGATACAGAGGGATACAGAACACCAGACATATTTTTTCAAGATGTAAAAAATGTAATCATACAACAGTTTCATAGAAAAAAAATTAAAGTGTACAGTTGTATATTTTTTTGCATCTTGAAATGAATATTTCTGTATCCCTCTGTATCGTTTGTTTATTTTTTATGTTAGGAAGATAACCGAGCCCTTAATGAAAGACATTCCATTAAAGAATTTTCTCTTATCCTCTTCTCCAACTGCTCCTCTTCTTCTCTACACTCAATAGCTGGAGCTACAAATAACGAGTGGAGAGCCTTAATGTCTGAACTAAAGATTCTGATCCACATTGGTCATCATCTCAACGTAGTCAATCTGCTAGGAGCCTGCACAAAGCGTGGAGGTAAGAGGAAGCTGACATAGAAAATCCAAACATGGCGATGTAAGAAATGT
Source organism: Enteromius unitaeniatus (assembly GCA_032359435.1). Lineage (NCBI taxonomy): Eukaryota > Metazoa > Chordata > Actinopteri > Cypriniformes > Cyprinidae > Enteromius > Enteromius unitaeniatus. The sequence goes on from JAUMHI010000055.1 coordinate 12,991,139, forward strand.
AAAAAAATGTTTTATGTTTTTCTTCTCTGTTTTTGCATTTGTTTGGTGTACGCTCAGGTCCACTAATGATAATCGTGGAATACTGCAAGTATGGAAACCTTTCCAACTACTTGAGAAGTAAGCGGGGTGACTTTGTGGTTTACAAGGTATGCAGAACACATCTGGTACATTTATGGAATGATTTAACATGATGACGCATAATATTGATGGGAATGTATGCTTGATAACACCCACAGTCTCAGGACGGTAAGGCTCTGCGTTCCAGCTCCGGGTGTGATCTGAGCGAGCTCATCAAGCGCAGGTTGGAGAGCGTGGCCAGCACCGGAAGTTCAGCTAGCTCCGGCTTCATTGAAGATAAGAGCTACTGCGACTCGGAGGAAGAGGAGGAAGGTAGCGACTGAGTGTCTTCCTTCCCTTCTCCTCTCCTCCCTCTCAACCCCTGCCTCACCTCCACCCCACCCTTTCTGCTCTCAAGGCTCCGCTGATTGTTTTTTTCCCCCCTCAATCTGATCTGGCTTCCTCAGGGATTCATAAATACAACTGATATTTTGTATGAGCCACTGTCACCCACTGTGCGCAGAGCTTTTTCTAATTTCCTTCCCCCAGACCAAAGCTAGTCCACTGTGGGTAGATTGGGTCGTGCTGTCCCATGCCGGTTATTTCTGGTTTGATAAACTGTTTACTCAGGTGGATGATCCACCCACAAGCCCTTCGCTTGAGTATCATTGACAAAGTGCACGTCGCAGTCCGCGTCTAAATAAAGAAGCCACGTTTCATCATGCCTCCCTATCGGATGTGTCTGTAGTAAACAGGAGAATTAAGGAGGCGGAAATATTACAACTTTATTAAGCAAGAAGGGACAGCAATCAGAGATTCTTGGAAATTCTGTTTCTTTTTTGCCTGCCAAAACTTGCATAACGAAACAATGGTTTTGATTTAGCTAATAGCCTGTTACCCTTTTCTTGCAGAGCAAGAGGATTTGTATAAGAAAGTGCTCACACTAGAAGACTTAATTTGCTACAGCTTTCAAGTGGCTAAAGGCATGGAGTTCTTGGCTTCAAGAAAAGTAAGAGTCTCAATTTTTTACTCTTTTAATGCATTATTTTATTCTTAGTGTGTTATGGCAGCCCATTTTAATACTAAATTCCTTTTTAAATCATTTTCTGCCTTGTAGGGGCCCCTAGTTATCTTACGGTAATGTAATCAATCTCTGTAGTTTGACAACACTTGTCCAAAACTCCAGTATATGAAACCCCATATTACTTTATTGATCCAACACACTAATTCACACATATCCAACAGATGAGATTAATTGCCACATACTAAAGATGCGGTTTAGCATATGCGGTCTAATCTCACCTCAGGTCAAAGTTTCCCTGATGGCAGTCCCATATGTTTTACATTAACACAGCTTTCCATCATGTGCTTCATCTGACAGCGTAATGCCACACATGGTTCAAATAAGACACAAAACGCATCTTCACTACGGTCTCTTTCCCTGGTCAAGACCCTGAGAGTAGAAAGAACATACAATCATATCCCGCTATAGCAATAAACTGATGAAGTATGGTAAAACATAATGTAATAGGATCTCTCTTTTACTCCTCCAAGTGTATTCACCGTGATCTGGCTGCACGTAACATCCTGCTGTCTGAAAACAATGTTGTGAAGATTTGCGATTTTGGACTCGCAAGAGATGTGTACAAGGACCCAGATTATGTCCGCAAAGGAGATGTAAGTGTGGACGATAATCCAGTTACTTCCTGCTGCAGTTAGGATGTATAAGGCACACAGTGTTTCAAAACTACTTAGTGTGATGGACGCAAATGATAACGGCCCAAAAACCACAGACACCGTGAATGTTCATCTGGAAAAAGATCAAATGTTTCTGTGCATGCCAAGAGTCTTTGGCATACTGTTAATCATTTTATAAGACCTGATAATATTATTCAGGTCAAAGGATGTTTTCTTGTGGTCAGGTGTGAGCCAAGATGTCATACAGATTGTATAATCAAATAGACAGCGGTTTATAAGCTACACTTTGTTGATTGTAAATTAATATAGGGAGTTGTTTCTTAATAGGTGAGAGTAACATGGTCCACTTATCTTTTTTTATAGGCCAGACTTCCCTTGAAGTGGATGGCTCCAGAGGCGATATTTGACAAGGTCTATACCACTCAGAGTGACGTGTGGTCTTTTGGAGTGCTTATGTGGGAGATCTTCTCTCTTGGTAAATATCATCGCTGTCCTCTTTATTCACCTATTCATTGGAGACCCTTTTGCAGGAACGTGTAGCAATTAAAAGGGTTTAAAATACTCATTAATGATTTATTTTATTATGACTGTTATCACACACAATCTTGATTCGGTATTTTGGGGCGATTCAATTATGAAAGATCAAAGTACTACTTCCAGCTTTTATGATTTTCAGGCGTTCAATTCTTGTAATGGTGCTTTCTTCTCCAATTGTTTTCCGTGAAACAAACTGTCGGCTTTTCCTTCCTTTCTTCTATAGAGACGTCTCTTAGACTTTGTTTGTTTGCTTTGCTGGTTCGGTGCATTTTACACCAAAGCAAAAAGCCCAGAAAGGATTCAGCACTCATTTCAAAGTTAAACACATGAAGTAGGAAGGCAACTCAGCACATGCTGCGCTTCATCCAAATAGAAATAAAACGAATTCGAGGGTCCTCAATCAAAGACACCTGGCACAAAACAGGCTGCTCATGAGGTGCCCTGCGCTATCAACCTCCTCCAGATGTGGAGGGCTATAACTGTCAGCTGCTGTGAAATTTTCCTTTGGGATTAAAAAGGATTTCATTGTCAGCTTGAAAAAAACAATTTTCATTTCACTAGTTCAATCTTTGAACTGCAACAGTGTGTTTTTCTTGATAACACAGTGCAAGGTTTTTACTAAGCAGCCACTAAACTGTAGATTATTAATGTGGTTTCAGACTGTTGAATATAAATGTGTTTTTAAAGATTTGCCTTGTAAATGCATAACGAGTAAACCAGAAACAACAGTAAAATTCCCCCAAATCTACATTCACACTGGGTGCAATGAACTCTGTGGGAAAATGGCAGGGAGTCATTTCACATGTTAAAACAAAGCAACGTTTATAGGAAAACACAATATAAATAATCCATTATCAGAAATGTAGAAGGAATAGGATCTTAACTGATGACTCTGAGCTGTCACAACCACTGGGCTCCACTGATTTAAGTTGGTGTCAAATAGACTAACATGAACAGTTTAGAAAAATTATTATTGCTACTTGATAGTATCCATGGGAGAAAAATTTGCACCGCACCCAAAGTACACTCTCATGTTTTGTGTTGTGGAATTGAATTTCTTGTCCCTGTTTTTCTAGGCGCTCCACATCTACTGCACTCTATTCCCAAAGTTGCAGGAGATTTCAAGCGCTGTTAATGTATTTGTTTTTAATGACTACCTAATCTATGTCAGAAGAGGGTTTAGATCATACTTTAATGAAAGATTGACCTTGTCAGAGATTCACTGTTATGATCCGCATATTTTAGTGGTTATCAGATATTATTAAAAGGACTTGACTCAAGTAAATGAAAATATTGTTTCATGAATCATGGTTTTTGCAAGTGCGCAGCAAAGCCTCAGCAGTCTGCAAATTCTTAATAATTAAGTGTTTCTGGAGAAAACAGCTTTGCGCGGAGTTTCCAAGTTCAGTCAAATCGGCCCCGCTGATGCTGATTGTGCCGAGGTCTTTCCATTGATCTCTCTGTGCTCCCAACCCACTTCACAGTTTAGCGAGTTTCTTGTCAGACCCTTTGAAGTGGCCAGAGCTCTATTTCATGGAAAAGTCTTGATAACCCCATTATTCTCTTTCTTCTCCCCAGGTGCCTCCCCTTACCCTGGCTTACACATTGATGAGGAATTCTGCTGCCGACTGAAGGAGGGCACCAGGATGAAAGCTCCTGAATACTCCTCCTCTGAAATGTAAGTCACTCTGCTTGTGTCACTAATGTCAGGCAGTCCTGATTTGAAAGCTCTTTGTCAATTATACATGCAATTGCTGTGTAACAATTGTTATATTGAGTATTGATGAGTGGTTTTTGAAGCTTTATTGGCACAAACTGTTTAGTTTTGTTGTGAGAAATAGCAGGTTAAACAATGTTAATACATTAGATAAGCTATAACAAACCAATAATCTAGCGTGAACACCTGCCTGCCCCACTTTGAATGTATCAAACAATTACAAACATGCATGAATCAATTATTCATTATTTTCTCATAGTATGTTGAAGTAATATAAAATATATTCTTGATAAACCCTTGTTTAATTATAGTGTTGAAAGCATTCACCAGTCTTAACCTTCAACCCTGTTACCCATTATATAGTAGTAAACATTATATTATATATATATATATATATATATATATATATTTGCATGCCTGTTACCTATTCTAGAACATCCCACTATACTAAAGTTTGCTTGGACATTTTTCAAGGGATTTATTTCAAGAAGTAAGTTCCTTCTGTGTGATCCCAAAACTTTTAAACAAACTTGAAGTGAGCCCAAAATAAACCTCACCTCTCTCTGTAACCCCCCTACAAAACTCTTCAGGGTTATTAGCTGAAATCTGCACTCTGGGGAAAGAATCTCTTCTCCTATCGATAAAGTTGAAATGAGCATAAATATCTAATTTCGTTGCTTTGACACAAGACTAAAGCCTTAAATGGAAAGAGATCAATTATTCACTGAGTAAAAGAAAAGGAGCAGCTTCTGATTGGCAGCTAGTTTATAGTGCAGTCGATGTGTGCTAGGGATCCATTACTAACTTGCACCAATGCAGCTGAAACTCAAGCTCACATTAAAGGCTTCAGTCTACCTAAGCAGCAAGGGGTGGCCAAACACAGTGGCAGGGCCCCTGGGCATCAGACAGGGAAACCCGCCAGCAAGATACTCCCATTGTGATTACAGGGTTAGAGAGCAAGCCAAACCAAAATCTGAAAGTTTAAGATGTAACAAGATATGAGAGAAGAGGTCATGATATCAGTTTTAAATGTGGAACGGAAGTGAAGTGGACAACTTTAGATCAGCGTTGCTTTTAAATAGGTGCACAGAACTGAATCGCCTCATTCTCTGAAAGAATATTCTCAGCCTATTCCCAGTAACAACCCCTGCTGCTGTCAGAGAAGTGCTCTACTTAATCTAATTTTTCATATCTTATATTCCGTAACACCTGGAAACCTGAAAAGAGCACTTATGTTTTAAACATAGCTCGTAATGCGAGTCTAACATTTGCAATCACACACGCCAATTGAACATAACAAGAGGTCATGAAATATGGTGATTGGAGGTGACCTACAAAATGCAGTCCAGACCTCAGACCTGAATTGAATTCGGCTCCTTTAAAATACAGCTTTTCTGAAGCCATGTCCTCAACACGCAGAAGTCTTTCCATTCAGCTTTAAAGAAATTGTCAACTAGCATTGCAGATAATGGTCAATTTAATGTACTGTATCACCTTTAGCACTGATAACACTGTTCTTCAAGAGAGAAAAGACAGTGATCAGCATATGTGCTTTACATAACTTTATTTCCAACCATGAGAGTCCCTGACAAAATTTTTAGTACACTGAGCTAAACGCTATTGGCTGTCATTAATGTATTTTCCATTTGCATTTCCATTAGTGTGAGCACAACATGAGAGGATATAAAACATCCTGGTATAACATTGATTTTAAAGGAACCCCCGTTTGCCATTTTTCTGAACTTCCTGTTAGTTTAAGGAGTCGCTCCATCTGGATTCATTAAAAAAACCATTTTAGAAGTCCTGCTTCCTCCTACTAATCTACACAGCACACAAGAAGAATGCCTCCTCTCCGATCACTACCTCATTCAAACCCAGATGGACATATTTTTTGATTAGTTTAAGGAAGTAATGAGTCATCAACTAGTACAGTAATTTTTCCATACTTCAAATTGCCCAATGTTGTGCTAATCAGACGGGATCAGAGAGTTTCATGGTTAACAGGCTTTATTTCTATAAGGACCTGTGAGTTCAACACCGTAGTATAAACAGGATACAGCTCAGTCATTGCCAGTCATCATTTACTCAAATGCCTGGTTGGTGCAACTGAAACTTAGCCTCCAGATAAACTTAACCATTATAGGCCAATGCAAAATCCAATAAAGGACCCCAGACGTCCCTTGTGGAGAGAGATGCTGACAGCTCGTGTAAAGCAGGAGGAAGTTCCTCTCAACACAAATTCTCACCCCGAGAAGGGTGCAGTGAAAACACTCAGCCTCACTCCTCTTGTCACGCACTGGATATTATTGATGACTGTAAATAATTGGATAAACCGGATTTGCAGACTAACCTAGAGGTCAAGGCAAAGGGTGTAATTCATGAGGGTTCATGTAGCTGCTGAAGAATTGCAGTTTAGGATTGTGGCGTATTAAACACTCTTTATGTTCCAAGGACATTCTTTAACACGTGCATGTGTCTCTTTGAAGATATCAAACCATGTTAGACTGCTGGCATGGAGAACCATCCAAGAGGCCCACTTTCACAGAGCTGGTAGAGAGGCTAGGAGATCTGCTACAAGCTAGTGTGCAGCAGGTAAGAAAGTGTCATGAACTTGGAGGATTTTATGGGATGAGAGATTCACTGCCATTACACAGGCAAAAGCATGTTAGACTGTCACTGCAAACTGTGTTTAACAAGTAGTTATAGATGAGAGGTGAATATTTCATGAATGCGATGAATGGAAAGATTTCAAGTAAGTTTGAAGTGACTGTAAAGAAACAAGCAAAGCCACTCATGAAGGAAAATACATGTGTACTCTACTATTTAAAAGTCTACGGTTTATGAAGACTGTTTATAATGTTTTTAAAAAATGACTGCTTACCAAGGCTGCATTTATTTAATAAAAAATACACTAAAAACTATTATTGTGAAATATTACAATTTATAACTGTTTCTTGTTATGGTAGGGTATGTTACAGCAAATAAATGCAGCCTTTATATATATAAAAATCTGCAAAGGAATGTGTGAATATGTTTTATGGAGATATGTTTTATTTTTATTAGGGGCAGTCTGGACTAAGTTTGATTCCTCATGTGAGAAAGAAGAATATTTGATGGTACAGTGTGCTCTGAAACATTTTCTTAGTTGAAGAAGAAAGTAAGGAATGAATCTGATTTCTGATATGGCTTGAATAGAAGATGTGGTCTACACTACACAGCATAGAGATCAAAACATATTCCAAGCCAACTGAATTGGAAGCCATCCAAACTCCTTCTTTCTCACATGAGGAATCAAGCTTAGTCCAGACTGCCCCTTATAAAATCTCCATAAAACATATTCACACATTCCCTTGCAGGTTTAAATACAGATTCCTCCAGAATCCTAAAAAAAATATGTGCGGGGTGATGTCCCAGTTATAAAATGAGCTGAAAGTTTAAACACCTTGTCTCTCTTAGGAGGGAAAACACTACATTCCAATCAACACCACCCTATTGACCAAAGCAGACCCCTCAAACGTGAGCCCCACAGAGGTGACCTCCACCAGGCCCGCCTCTCTTAGAGACTCCGGGACTGCTTGGTAAGATAGCTTTATCTTATCCATTTAATGAATATATGCTCAGACTGATTTGTTTTTGTAATTCAGTTGTTATGATTCACTCGGGATGACAATATTAATGAGGACCATTTTAGAAATCTGTTTTTTGCAGATAAAGTCTACCATCTATTTTCTGGTTTCCATAAATTTTCCTGTTTCAAACAAGCACTACACTTCATCCTAACAGCCTTGAATGCCTGAATGGTTTAAAAATGAAGGAAAGCACTAATTGGATGTTGATAAGAAACGGTTCTCATAGGCCCCTCAAGGAATTTCCTCTTTTGCCACAAATGCAGTTTCAGGATTTATGCCTACTTAAGATAATATTTTTCCAACCCTTGTGTTTCCATATGTCCTTCAAGTATATTTGTAGAGAATAGTATTGAAATGCTGCAATCCCTGTTATCCCTAAAGCTGAATTCAAGAGCTATCGCTTTTCCCTGCTGCACAAAATTGAATTAAAAATATTTCATCCAACACAGTATTGAGCTTTTACATGGAAACTGTAATAACGAACACATTCCTTTCACTGTAATGTGTTTCGTGTATTTGTTTGGATCTGCCAGACATGATGTTATGAGAAACCTTCCACACTGATCTGATATGAAGTATTTGATGCTTTCAGGAACATTAAGATCCGCCCGGCAAGTGTGAAGACCTTTGATGAAGTAATCATGGAGAATGGAACCAACAAGATCCATGAGGTGAAGAGCTGTTTTTTCACACTCTCCCCTTCATAAGAAAAGGTACATTGTGAAATAATGCAAATACATAGTGTCTGTGGTTAAATCATGTTTGGTTATTCACAGGGAGGCCAGTCAGACAGCGGAATAGGTCTATCTTCAGATGACCTGAAGACACTAAAGCGGCTGGAGTCATTGGCCAGACCCAGGAGTTTCATGTCCCGAGTGTGAGTATAGTACATTCACTCCTATTTAGACTTTTTTGCCTGGACCACAGGAATGGGTAGGTCTGCCGGCGTATGCCCTGGAGACCCTCCCACTGGGCTGGAATGTAGATGCCACAATTGTCATACAGTACCCCCACCCCCTCACCCCCCCCACCATCTCCACACGACTCCAGCCACTACCCCTTTTCTTTAGGAGACGTGCCTGCGCGAGAATCTCTCAGACAATGACACAGTGGAGAGATATTGCCTAAGGTGACAATCTCAACAGCCAGACAACAAAAGCAGGGCTGGGCGTGTGACTTGTTAAAGCTGGCTGTAAGGTCTGGTGACTAGCATCTTTGTATGTGGGTCGTAATAGCCTCTGACTCCATCACTGAAACATGCTACAGATATGGCACATGGCCATCTCATAAAATAACATGCCTTTATTGTATTTAGGAAGTATTTGAGAGAACGAGTGTTTAATAATATTAGTGATTGCGGTGTATTCCAGTTAGGGTTGTATTATTTCAGCTACACAATGTAAGCTGTGAATATATTGAATGCCTAATAAAATATTAAGATGATTCCCTTAAAAACACAGTATAACACAGCCTAATAATTTATTAACCACAGACTAAAGTGTGCTGGGGTCTGAGACATCATTACTTGTTCATAAATGGGCCCCAGGGCAAATGGCGCTGAAAACTAAAGTGAAGGTGGCCTTTTAAGTTATTAATGGCAGGCCATTGGACTGGATTAGCCTTGGTTTTGTTAAAGCGTTTGAGATCTGAGACTGCATTTATGGTCTTCCAGTGCAGCAAAGGCCAGGGTTAATCTACAAAGGTTATCCTCTAAATTGCATTCAAGGCCTTGTGGACTATACGACATCCTAATATTTGAGGCCAGCGGTTTGGATCACCAATTGCAGCTAGACAAATAGTGATAATCTCTTACTGATTGGAGGTTTATGACTTAGACCTGGAGAGGCAAAGTGGTTAACTGACTAATCATGGTCATGCTGTTTAGATGTGTTCAGTCTAAATATGTGATTGGCGTTAGATAAGGCCAGCTGAGTGCCAGGGCTATATTAAATTAGCTACAAAAAGTTGGGGTCAACATGTTTTTTTTTTTAAGTAAATCTATGGAAAATAATCCTAAATATGAAACGATTACACTACAAGAAAAGATACTGTCAACTTAAATGTTCGAATATGAGTGTGAGCGAGTCCACAGCATGATACAAAAGACACATGAAAGCAGCACCAAACATTTGACCGCCGAATGCTGAAATCGACCAATCAGATTCAAGTGTTCCAGAGAGCAGTGTAACAGGTTTTAATAACACCACATCATTTTTAAATTCCTCTGCTGCTATGACTGATGAGCCAAGTTTAATTACAAGTGAACGTGGTCAACAGGTCTTGATTAAAAACACTCCGTCTGGCCTCTGTCAGCACTCCCCTCACTTTCCCTGTCCAGTGCCCTCCTCATCCCAACCCGTTATGATGAAAAGCTGGGCACAGCCTGCAACCAGCTGGCAAATCCATGCACAAGTTGCCATGGTCACAGGCATGGGAAAAAAAGAGCCACTTGGAGCATGTAGAGAAGGATGTATATATTGTAAAGAGGCGGCCCCTGCCGAGGACCCACTCAGTCACTGTCACCTTTGACCTTTTGCAGCATTACTGCTATGTCCAAGATTCTCCCTCCACATTGTGCCTCTAGATTCCACCTGGTACTCCCACATTTAGTATGCACATATGTGAAGTGCTTGGCACTGACAGCTCTGCTGTGTACTGTGTACAAACCCTAATACATGCCATTTAGCGTAGACATTTACTGCAAATTATTGCCCCTTGAGAGACTGTAGACTAAAAGCAATGCTAACTCACAGACTCCCTCCAGGCTGTCTGACCCGTTGACCCCTGATGAAGAGTTATAGCAACACACAGAGCAAAGTACAACAGAATAATACTGGAATAACAAATTTAAATCGGTTTGTTGCTTCCCCAGGATGAAGAGCAAAAGCAAGGAGTCCGTTCTGCTGGAGGGTGAGAAGGAGAAGTACCCACCGCTTGTTTCCTCTCTGGACTTGAGTCTGGAGGACTCCTCTCTCGACCCTGAGCTGGAATGTCATAGCCCACCTCCAGACTATAACTATGTGGTCCGTTACTCCACACCACCCGTCTAAGTTCATCTGGACTCCTTAGCCGCCAGGAATCTCGCCTAGTTTTGGAGGACCTGGTCCATTTTGTCTCTGCACGTTAGATCCCTTTTATTTTCTCGTTCAGAGTTTCACGTTTTCTCTTTCTGTGCACTTTTCATTGTAGTGTGTGAGTACAGTGGGCTGCCACTCATATCATTGTGGCAGTCTGACATACAAATGGACCACCTCAGGTATTCCTGCAGTCCACTGTGAACACAACTAGCACATTTTATTACAATAACGGCACTCTTTTTCCCAGCAAAATAGCATTTTTCATACAGAATTGTGGCTAATTATGAAATCATTTGTTCAGTGGTTAGAACGAGAGGACAAAGGCAATTCTTATTTTATTTCTAGATAAATATTTTATTGTAATGAAAACTGGAATTTTGGTTATATGGTATTTTATTTTTATTTTGCTAAAATTATTTCGGAGCTCACTAAAGCTCTTTTTTTTGTTTTTAGGAAAATATTTTTCTTTAGAATAAATTTCACTCATGTTTTATTGTAAGACGCAAATGTCAAACAAAGACCACAGATCATGAATAATTGAAAGTGCGGTCTGAAATTCTTTCCCAGAACTCAGTCTTAAATTGCATTGATCATCAACGCTGTGGATGCACATTGTATTTCCAGGTTCTGTTACTTCAGCCTGAGGGCCGTTTTCCTGAGTCTTACTGAATGAAGATAAAATGAATCACTTTTGTT
>JAUMHI010000055.1:13023295-13038561 GCA_032359435.1 Enteromius unitaeniatus
AAATGCCTACAGTGGATTAAATAATATCAAAATTTAGGCTAGCTTTTAAATCTCTGCTCCATGATTGTTAACAGACTCAGTTTTTCACCTTGTTCTTAAGAGACATCTCTTCTCCAATAACAGACGTGTGCATCAACTTAAAATCCAGTAACAGTTGTTGGAGTCAGCCTAGTCTTTAAACCAGGCTGCCAGGCCATGAGACCACGGTCAATGTGACTTTGTTCTTCTGCAGTTTCAGCATTGGGATCAAGGAGGAGTTATTCATGCCAACTGTAGTGACTCCATTCACAGCAACAATCTCATCACCGCACCTGCAAGGGAGCACGAGGGAGTCAAATCATCAAAGCAACAGAGAAGTATAAAAGAGCATGCTGCATCCTTGCTAAATAGAGTTTTTGTTTTTCATCAAAACAACAAAATCTCACTGACCCCAAAGTTTTGAGGAAAGAGGAAAGGAAACTCACTTCAGGCGCCCATCAAAGTGAGCTGGTGTTCCAGGCACTATGGTCTTAATGAAGAAGGGCTGCTGGCCACGACTCTCCTCATATCCTCCCACGATACTGAAGCCCCAGCTCTCACTGTTGGTCTTCATCAGCATAATATCACGACACCAGTGGATGCAACTTAGTATTAAAAAGATACGGTCAAATGATGAATTTGCTCATGTTTCAGCACATACAGCCATACACATGTCCAAAAATGACAGAGGACATCAATTTGTATTTTTTTGCACCCAATAACCAATATCTCAACATAAAAAAAATAATACATAAAGTCATACCTGGGCAGGCCCAACCAGCGGGTCCAGAGAGGAGCCCAGTTAATGTCGTCCTCTTTGGGTCCCTCTAGTGTGTCCATGTCTTCTCTGGTGCTGGATTCTCCATCTTGTTCCTCCTCTTCTGCAAAAGTTTGGATGACTCGCAGTGTTACTGTGTTCTGAGCAGCCTGAGTCTTTAGGATGGTCACCGCTTCGTTGTAGGTCAGATGGGTCAGGTCGATATCATTGATACTCAGCAACACATCACCTGCAGCAGCCGTGACATCACAGTTAATACAAGCACTGCACGTGACACTCAAGCAGAGCATTTCAATTGGAGGCATGAAGATGACCTGTTTTGACGGTGCCGTCTCTGTGCAGGCAGCCCACTGGTTGCACGCTAGTGATGTAGACGGGCAAACGGCTGCGGCAGTCTCTGCCCCCAGCGATGGTGATGCCTAGAGAGTGTCGAGGCTCCTTCTTTAGACTCACTGTCTTCTCTTGACTGGAGAACCCAATTGGAGGCTCCTGAATCCAGATCATGCACATTAAAACATTTGCACATTACAAACATAGTCAAAATGTTTTTAAAAGATGTCACTTGTGTGTACCCAATTTACATTCATTTCATCCAAAACACAACTTAAATAATAATATTGTGAAATAAAAATAAAATTGTGAAATAAGTCATTTTTACACTTTTTTCAAACTAAAATTCATTCCTCTGATGGTAAATCTTAATTTTCCTCCGTCATCATTACCCTTCACATGATCCTTCAGAAATCAATCTAATGTGCCTATTTAAGGCTTCAGAAACATTTGTGTTGCTTTAAATATTTGTAGTATGGTTATAGTTGTGTCATACACACTTAAAAGACTGTACCCCAACTACGCAGTTCATAGCAGATACATTGTAACTGTGCATGTAAGCATACTTGATTAATAATAGTGTTTTGAAAAAGGGGATGGCTGAAAAGGGAAAGTTTCTGACATGTGCCTGGCTCCTGCAGTGAAAACAATTGTAAAAACTAACATCCCAGATCCTGCTGCGATGCAGAGAGATGCGTTAACGTGAGTGGCTCTGACGCGCTGCCATCGTAACTCATAGATTGTGGCAAAACGCACTCCTGTTAGCCATCTTCTCCCAGTTTTACTGGAGTTTCCAGGAGTTTTCCTCCAAAGGGGGAGAGTGGCCTCTTCCTACTCCGCAGGGTGGCCCTTCCTCCCAGCATGAGCTCAAGCTTCATCTCCACAGGTGAAAGCTAACTGTCACCAGCTTTGATCCCCAGCTACAAACAAACACAGTGACTGCAGCAGCTCAGAGAGCAGCACCCCGGCCTTTTGATCAGGGACGAGTCCAGGAGAGAGAGGGGGGCATCTGCTTTCATCTCCCACTACCCAGTCGGTTTTTGCTGCCTCTGCCTTCAGCTGGTGAGGAAGTGTCACAAAAGCAGGGTGTGACTGGTCTCTGGGTGAAAAGTCACCTTGCGAGCACACATGTGCAGGCAGCACTAGCCATGAAACACGCAACCAAGCTTTTGCCAGCAAGTCAAATTATACTTACAAAACACCCTTCTTTTACATTTTGATCCATTTACATGACCAGGTATTGTATACAGTGCATTCAGAAAGTATTCAGACCCCTTCACTTTTATTAAGTTGCAACCTGATACTACCATTTGTTTTTGTTTGTTTTTTGTTAATTTTCAATTTATTTTTCTTTTCAATTTTAGTTTGTAATAAAAATATTTTATAATATCATTGCTTTTAAATAAAAAAAAATAAAATAAAAAACCCAAACGTGTGAATAGTGCATACATTTAATTTATATGAATAGGACTGGAAAATTTGGATTTAGAAAAACTATCACCCAAGTAAGCAAAATGATGGCCACAGCTACAACTATTTGTGCCCGTCAACACTTGCGAAGCATGCTTTTTACCTTCATGTATTCGGATCGGCGCTTGAAGTACTGTGGTTCTGGGACCCTCCTGGGCCCTCTGCTCTGGCCCTCACCACCCTCCTCTGAGGGATCAGGAAGCCTCATCACTACGAAGTTCACGCGCATTTCACATGCCTGCCATAAACACAACAAAGCATAAAAACAACAAAAATCGTACTACATGAAAATCTCCATCTAAAAAAAAAATCTGAAATCTCAATCGAGTGTTGAAAAGTAACAGACTCTATTAATAGTAGTTTGAGACTTCCTTTGTTTCTTTGAAGTAACTTTGTCTGTGCTGTCCATTTGTACCTGTATGATCTGAGCTGCGCTCTCTGGAGTGCCATGTCTCAGGTCCTGTCCGTTGATGCCCAGCACTTTATCATTGTTCCTCAGTTTGCCATCATTAGCAGCCAGTCCCCCAGGGAGCAGGTCCAGGATGAAGACTCCTGGCTCCTCAGACTTACGAATGAGTTTGATGCCCAGCGGCTCAGAGCGCTCACGCTTCACCAGAGTGACCTGGATGATGGTGCCATGGTTCTGGTTGGGATTGGGTGACTGTGACAGGGAAGAAGCCGAGAGTTGAGCAAGATGCTCAGGCCGGGGCTTGAAGCCCTTCTCCTGCATCACAGTTAGCCGGACACGGGAACATGACTGCCGAAGCACAGCAATGGCACGACTGTGGGGGATGGATGCCAAACTGACATCATTGACCTGCAAAGATCACATGCAATGAAAGTAGTTAAAGATCAATTCTTCCATATTGTCCTGTACAGACAAGGGAAGCAGATTATCATCTGTCCACCATTTATTGTCTGTGTGGAGGCAGCTCTAAATGCATGTTAATGAGAGGGATGGGGTTTATTTATGTGGATTAAAAGATTGGAGAAATCTGGTATATACCACCGAAGAGAAGTCTGTAGTTTCACTTAAGGATGAACTTTAAGTTCATTTTAAGTATGGATGAGTCATTTACAGCAAGTTAAAAAAAGATCCATTTAGGAAATAGATTAGGTGATATTAAAACTGCACCAAATTTACACCTAACACCTAAGAAAGTCATTTGGATAGTCATTCTGGTTCATTATGTGTCATGTTAAAATGCTAAAACAACACTAAAATAGGAGTCTAAGTCAGTATGAAGTAAAATGATTGCCTTGATAGCCATTCTTGTGGGAATTCAGGTTCATGTTTAACCTTTATTTAAGTTCCAGGCAGTACGCTTTGTTCCCCCTAAAGAACACCATACTAGAAGATCCTAAAATAATGCTGTTATTTATGCTTCTAGACCCAAAAAGTGAGAGAAAGTCTTCCAGCCTGAGGCTTGGAACAGCCCTTTGTGATAATCAATGCTGTGTTGAAATAGAAGGGGAAAAGAGAGATCCCATTTCAAGAAATAAGATATCTAAGCCATCCACAGATCTCTTTACAGGCCTTAGTTCCCTTAAAAAAAAAAAAAAAAAAGAGAGAGAAAGAGGCTCAGCTAGGGATACAGATCATTCTAGGGTTGACAGTTGACCTCATTCAGATTTCCATATATATGATCTTAGAGAAGACACTGGAGGCATGCATTAAAACTCAAGGTTGAATTTGAATGTGAAGCCAGTCGTGCTGGTTCGCTTCACTAAGGCACTGCATTCCAGGACGGCCAGGAGCAACATCCTAAGAGAGCGTAGGATTGTGGGAACAAGAATGTAAATTTGCCTAACTGAAGTGAATTGTAACTGAGGAGCATTACTGTGTAACTGAGCTTTTTAAAGGTGAATACTGGAGTTTAGTGCCAAGTTAAAATGTTTTACAAATATGCTAAGTTAAAACCTACAAATAAAACAAATACACTGTGTTTTTGTGAAGAGTCATCTGAATAGTGTTACCTTCTAAGGATGAAGACTGTACAAATTGTTTTCACTATGTACTTCGCCATTAGTTGAAATAACGTAATCCACTGTGGTACTTAAAGTGAACAAAGAACAGCGAAGCTAACATTAGCTAAAGAACTACTGAATGCTCCTTTAATGTGAAACCTGAAACTTTAAATTTAACATGAGAATGACTCTTCTCCATCTTCCATGTGGAACTACACTGTAAATCAGCTAAATATGACCAATTACTGAAAACTTGTGTAAAGTAAGTAAGGTCTTATAGGACATGTATTGAACTAAATCTATGTCCTATGACAGAATTTGTCAACTGAAGTGAAAACAGCTACATTTTTATATGGTCAATAATATGCCAGCCAATGGAAACAGGGTCTTGTGACCTTTATCCAGGGATGTGACTGCAATGTAAACACAATGACGCTGGGGTGTGTACACTGACAGCATGAGAACTTGATAGAAAGAAAGATTATGAGAGATAAAACCAGTGGAAAACATCTAATGGGTTCAGATCCATAGTGACTGACAATCTAAAACAAACATAATAGCTCTGCGAGCTGAGATATACCTCACCTCTAGAATATGATCTCCAGGAGCCAGCTTGCCATCTCGTGCAGCCAGCGAATCACGCACAATCTCCTGAATAACAATGTTGCCCAAGGGTGTGTCCTTCCCTCCTACTATACGCAATCCCAGATCCTCGTCTGGATCCTCTCGAAACAGCTCCACCACAGTCGCTTCTGCAACAAGACTGGACCTCAGAGGGGTGTCTGGAAAACCAAAAGACCATCAGGAACCCGCTTTTACAAACGCTTAAAAACCAAGTAGTTCAACATATGGCAGTAACAAAAGTAGTTTGCTCATGGCTGCTTTGGAATGAGTCATTTTTTTTGGGAAGCACACAAATGTATGATGTAATATTCCCAGGAGATATTGAGAGAGTTGCTAGGTGACTTTATGACTAACGGCATTTCCATTAATCCATATGACAGGCCCAGACTCCCCCTTGGCTTTTTAGAGCTTTAATCAGAAAAAAGTTCATATGAATCTCCATGAGTGTACATGTTCTCAGACAGTGATGATTGTTGGTTTTAACGCCACAAGTTATTTTGATGCAATATTAATAACATCCTGACACTCCTCAGCCATCTACTCACAAGACTAAGGGCCACATGAAAGTTTCCCTTTGTTTTGGATTACCTAAAAGTAAACACAGCTGCAAATCAATTTCCTCAGCTTTTCACCGTCTGTGCTACACTCTTCTCACCTTCACTCCTGAGCTACCACAAATCAAAAACATGTTACAACCATAATTCACCCCCCTCCCAAAAACAAAAAAAACAAACAAACACCAAGAACGTGCTTTTTTTCTTTTCCATATATAATCCTTACCAGGTGGTGTACAGTACAGAAATATAGATATTATACAAATATGTAAAGAGATTGCAACATTGAATTTTACATAAAATTTACAATCAATTAACAACAAATTTATTATTTTACCTAAATTAATATAAAAACAAACCAAAGAAAGTTATAAAAATGTTATAAAATGGGTGTTAGATGACAGCAAAGCCAGTCTAGCAGAAGGGAAAGATGAATTAAAAATTAAAAAGCCACTACTGACAAATAAATGAATAAATACAAACATCAGTATTATCTGATAACCATTTTGGTATGGATGTTACATAGTATCATGCACATACTCCTGTTTTTCATTAAATTTGGAATATCATAAATATTTAGGCATCCATCCGCTGATGCTCATACCCCCGGTTTCAAAGATAAGGCTAAAGCCTAGCCCTAGACTAAAAAGTTTGCTTTGTTCAGGCGATACGAACTGCCAAAAACTCCAAACAAACTTTGATTTTGTTCGAAATGACGTCATTTCAGTTCCTTCTTTGATTTCGTTTGAAATATGTTTAAGACATGTCAGTGGTTTTGTTTTTTCTTAAGATACACACCAGTGATGCTTTTTCCTAAGGCATGTTTATAAAAATTACTTAATGAAACTGGGTCTAGTAGGGTTTTGTAAAAAGTAAATAAAGTATTGCTATACCATCTTCACCCTCTTCAAAGGCCGGATTGACCAGTCCAGGTTCTGAGGGTCCACTGAGTTGACCTGTGCGTGCGATCGGGGTAGACTTGGCATCAGCTAAATCTCCATCTGATTTGCTTCCCTTTAACTCATTCCAGGAGGGTCTCTTTTTTCTCTCCGCCTCTTCCCTGAGTCGTCTGAATGCAGGACATCTGAGGAAGAGAGAATTGGAGCACACCGAGTCAGAGAGAACTTCTGCATCATTACTCAGTGGTCTGCTGTTAATTAACCTACAAGACATTCATTACCAGATGGCAGCATCAGTAACTAAAAATATCCTAAACATGCACCAAGGCTGACTATACCGCTCTGGATCTGCCATATTCAGGAGTCAGCAGAAAACAGCAGCGGAAAACAAATCAATGCTTAATCGGTTCGGTGCGAAGCTACATAGCATTTATCTATTAAAGATGAACTTGCTCAGGGAGTGTGAATTCTCTGTACGAAAACAAGAGGAGCTATGCAGATGAAGACGCTAACAGGCTTTTCTGCTGCATTGCAGAGATGGAGATGGTACAGGTCAAAAAAGCAGAATCAGGTCTAGTCTGGGTTTTCACCATGTCAACACCACCCTCCCCATCCCACAGCTGCTCTGACTGTGTTTACACTGGGCTGTCCCTGACCACGTGATCTATCGGCCAAACAACCTTTAGACCATGCTTTACATCACAGTAGATAAGAATATGATAAAACGGCAGAAAGAAAACCCATGCAAGGGAGATGAACGCTGAGGCACAGGGTCATTGCAGGCAGTGTTCCAACAACAAAGTCATGGGTTTTTTCCCAGGGGCTTTTTTCTTTTGCATACCATATCACCTATATCATAAACCATGGCTTTGCATTCAGTGAATCAATCATTTAGTGAATTCATTATCGTATACTGAAATAAAGAAACTATAAGTTTGTGCAACTAAACAACTGTGAGCAAGGTTAAACACTTAAACTGCTTAAATTCTTTTTAAAAATGACACGCGTCCTGACAGAGGTGACGAGGCTGAAATATCTGCACACATTCTATAGTAATCACTCATGTGATTCCTAAGAGTGTCACCCTGTTCGATCACTAGTCGGTCATACGATCCACTCATGTCTATTTTTTAATCCTGCTCAGCTCTTTCAAATCTCTCTGTTCACATGAAACCTGGATAAGTGGAATTCCACGAATTTTTCAGCAGCTTTCTTAATAGCCACGTGCATATTTATCCACACTCATCTCATAACTGATTTAATTTAATTTCTACAGAATCATGTCTGCATTCGCGATGTCTACATCTCTTCAACTTTATGCCATGTTGCTTTAGTGATAGGTAAACATTTCCTTGGTGACATACACTAACCTGTTGTGAAGATGGGGCTGCAGCTCGCAGCGTTGCATGTTTTGCTGGCACTCGCTGCCGAACGGGCACAGCACGGCCAGTTTGTCCAGCAGGTTGCGCACCAGCAGGCTGGAGGCACGGCATTGTTGTAGTTGAAGCCTCTGGCGGTCAACAGGGCAGAAGTCCTGGTCGTGCAGGAAGTTACTGAGGCAGTGGAAGCAGTACGTGTGGCCACACGGCGTGTCCATGGGCTGCAACAGGGGCTGGAGGCAGATGTGGCACACCAGCTCGTCATCCACCTCGTCCTGATATTCATACAGGTGACTGTCCCGACCATCATGACACTGTCCACATTCCTTACACACCCGCGCCCACGTTACGCCACCTGCTGCTGGAGACGCCTTCGGCTCCGTCATGGCCTGAAGAAGTTCAGCTGGACGTCCGCAGGGCTGGAGAGCTTATGGCGCTTTCTCAGCTTGCAAACTCTACATTGACTTCATCAGACGCAAAGCAATCAAATATTTCCAATCCAGAAAGAGAACAATCTGCTAGCCGCTTCATCTACACCCAAGTTTCTGTTGGAAAAGAGAACAAAGAAAAACTAAAGCTCACGTCAAGCGTTCTTTTTTTGGCTCATGCCGGCTGGACAGGAAATGGCATGGATCCACTTAACCACAACAATATGGGAAAAGAGCTGCAGCTGTATCCTTTCTGGGAGTTTCCTTGCATAACAACAATTTGAGTTTGGCTCAACAACTATCATCGTTCGAGTCATTAAACGGGTTAAGCTCTGTGAAATGACAGGAGGGCAGCAGTCAAAACTCACCTACTAGGGCGAGCAAGAACTCAAAATGAATAGTGTAGAAATTACAAGCATGTTGTTAATGACTTCATGCCCGATCAGTAATGGGCCACTTCCCTTTGCGAGCCACATAATCTCTGCTAAACCCATCCACAATGAAACCTTGTGTGTCGTAACCTTAAATACACTACAAATACACAAGATGCCATATGGTGTGACCCCCTGAAAATGTAAAAATATTTTAGTAATTAATAATTAAAATGTGTAGTCACATGTATTGAAAGTGTAAGTAATTACTTTTCAATTAATTACTTTGAACGATATATTTCAATACAATCATTAAAAAGTCTTTTGAAACCAACATCAATTCAGTGCATGTTTTTAAAATTAGATTCCTCTTTTAGGCTTTTTATATTTTGAGGGTACTCGCATATATCAGTAACCTTCATAAGAACACAAAAAAAAAAACTAATTTAGAATCCTATAAACACAATGATAATACTACACCAAAACTACAATTCATTACAAACATTTGATAACACAATGCAATGACACAATTTACAAACTGGCACTTCAATGGATGAGCAAAACAAACACACTGTCCGCCATGAATGTGAGGTAATAAATCTCAATCATTATTCCAACCCACCTCAGATGCTGGCAGTGCAGTCAGACTCCCAGCAGCCACTGCATGAAAACAAGAAACTCAAGCCCAACAGCTGTGCTAGCCGCCTGCAGCCTGACTGAAACCAGAGCTCGTCATCTCAACTCAACTAGGGACAGAGTGTGTGTTTGTGCGTGCGAGTGTGTGTATGCAAGGACATGCAGTTAAAGGAGACCTCAACAGACTGGAGAGAAGCGTTCAGAGTCCGTCTGTGCCGACCCAGGAGGAGGGGTTGAGAGCGTGTGTGTGTGTGTGTGTGTGACGGAGGACGGGGGGGAGTGTAGACTGCTGATGTGGTACTAGTACAGGCAGAGCATTCTAAGAACCAAGCTCAAGCTCTGGCCAATTACACTGTGAGTTATGCGTGTGTGTTGTCAGAGGTCAAGCAGGACATATTTCTCTTACTCACTGACCTCCGTCATATGGTACTGATAACTACCTGGACATAACCAGGCGAGTGTAATAATTAACACAAAAAAATTCTTACCACTACATTTAAATCAGTGGCAAGTCAAGTAGATTTAACTTAGCACTTTAATATCATTGAATGATTTAAGAACTTCCATCCGCACATCTACACATTTTATATATAAAGACTTTATAATGAAAAAAATAATAATATTACACAATTTCTAGAGTTTTTTTTCTATTTGATTTATTTTGTTTAATATTATTTTTTTATTTATACTTACATTTCTAAATATATAAAAAAAATAATAATATACACACACACACACACACACATATTATATATATATATACCCCTGATAGTATACATACACATATATAATTCCGCTATTTTAACATTGTTTTTAACATTATCCTTCCCATCATCTAATACTTATTTAAAGTTAAGCTTTAAAACACCATTCTTTAATAAAATAATTTAGTAACACGGTTAAATGTCATTTTTATCTTATAACAAAATCCTATTTTAATACTGTATATTATCACGCTGTACTGTTCATTCCCTTAGAGTATTTAAAACATCTGATGTTAGGTTTATCTATTGTTTTAGAGACAATATAATATCAGCCATAACATGAAAATAACCTACCAGAATTAGTATATTGGTTCAGCCCATGACTGCTTAATACACACTGTAGATAGAGAAACACTGATTGATGCTTAATTCTAGGGTGCAAGTGTGCTGCATTGACTGATGATATAAATATAAAACAATATTCTCATCCTAATATGGGATTTCTGACCTTTCAATGAAAGTACATCTGCACAGTAAATAGTAACAGTGCCTTACTAACAACACAAACTAAGAGAAGCCATGATAAACACTGTAAAACCCTGAAACTTAAGATTTAAGATGTTGAAGTGTTTTGCTAGAATTACCTCCCCACTTGTCCACTGTAGCTGTGACCCTGGCTAAGATAGATGGATTCACCCCACAGCCTCATGGGAGTATCTTACACACTGGAGACAAGCAGCTTGTCAATCTCTCCTCTCCTGTAATGATACAGAGTTTGTGAACCTCTCAAGGTTGTACTCCACTACAAAACCTAACAAATCTAAGTCCACATAGCTCCCCGAGTACACAATGTGTCATTTACCTGATTGTGTGCTAAACAGTCACTGAACATTGACTGTTTCAAAGTCTATGTAGTTTCCAGATGTTAAGATTACCAGGGTGCTGATGTCATAAATTAGCACAATTCCTGTCCTGTCCACCGCCTACAGAACAAATGGTAAATCAAAGAAAACGTGAACACCCAGTCTGAAATGCTCTCACCTACCCAACTCAAGCAGGGGCCATGAATCATTCCCCATTGACACACCCTTATAGAATGAATACATGGGCAATAGCACAGACTGAATGACTAAGTTTGGAAAATATGAAAATATACTGCTGTATAGTCACCTGGAGTTCCTCTTAACTGCCCTCCTAGTCAATAGGAACAAGCAAGAAGACGCTCTTCCTCTAATCAACATTTCATTTAAAGAGACAATTCAACCAAAAACCGTTTCATCATTTACTCCTCCTCACCTCATTCCATACTTTTCGCTCTTCTGTGAAACACAAAAGGAATAAGACGGCATAATGAATGGGAATGACAGCTTCAGTCACCATCCACTTTCACCTCATCTGTATGCTGTCAACATCTTGCTTTGTGTTGCATGCAAGAAGAAAGTCGTACTGTACACGACGGAAATAACAACACTAGACTTAAATAACCACCGAATTGTCATTTTCTAAATGAACGATATATTTAACCCTAGAACAAGTTTGAACAACACGCTTTCTCTTTTACAGGAATATACCAGCTACCTTAAACATAGACACCACAAGCAAACAACCAGAAGAATGGGATTCAAAAAGAATAAATCATATTTGTTTGCTTTTGGAGGTGTGTTGCAGTTGTTTATTCTGAAAGGAGACTCCACCTTCTCTAGGGGGTAAATTTAACCTTTTTATGCAGTCCTGGACTAATATTAACAGCATGCTTCAAAAACATACAGCATGTTTTACTTTAATACCACATATGATCACATAAGCCTAAAAAAAAAATAGTATTTTCCAACCTTTTTTAATTAGTCTCGTTGCAGGTAGATGTGACACACGAGAAAGAAACAGCCATAAATCATTCATCAACCAGCTGACAGGAGATAACCTGGACAACCAAGTGCCCTTGAAATACATGCTGGATAAAAAGCAACACAAATAACGCATGTGTTTCTTCGTTTAACACGTTACCTGCTGAAAACACCTACAATGTGTTCGAGGTGACCTGTTATGAAAGAAGCGGTGTAATGGTCGCTTAACTGTCCTTTTAACCTTCATTTATTCACATTCAACGACAATAAGGCAACAACAGTAGTTTACAGAAGAAGTTAAAGGAAATGTTGTGAGATTAGTTTGTTGTGTAAGAAAAGAGACGCGCTGGATATTTCGCGCTCGAGACCGAAAGTAGTCTTACCTGTGCGGATTTTCCGGAAGTAATAAAACAAAGACGCGGTCGAAATATAAAACATACACCGTCTCGACTTCGTCTAAACTCTAAAATATAAGCATTTAATTACTTCCTTCCCCATGTTTTAATAACTGGGAAACACGGCAGGTATGAATAAACCGTAGGCGACGCAGTCAGCATGAGTTTCAGGCAAACAAGTCGTCTCTGACGGTTTCACAGGAAGTTTGCGCAGGTACAAAACAAACTCACCTTTGGACTCAGCGCGTGTCGTGCAGGTGCAGAGCTGTGTAACGCGGGAGAAGTACTGCATTTATCACATTTAAACGTGGTTTATAAAGTTTTTATTATGCACAGCGAAGTAGTTGTCACACTGTAAGTTGCCACAGTACTAATAAACAGTATTTAAACGATAACATGTTTATGAAATACTAAGAAAATCCTGAAACTGGAGGGGGAAAATGGAAAGGGAAACTTACAAAATTATCAAAACTTTGTTTTGTCCAAAAATGTAAGATCTATGGTGTTGGGAAAGTGTGTGCATGCCAATAAGTATATAGCCTACTATAGGCCTAAATTGTGAAAACATTTATTAAACACAACCATTTTTAAACAGACCTTACATTTATGACAAAACCCCTCATCCTGATAACACAATTCAGTAAAACTTCATTATTAGCCTATCATTTTCATTTATTTGAAATTTTTCTGGTTAGTTTTCTTGTGCTCATCTGTTTTATAATCTGTTGTAACAAAAATTCTACTGACATTTTTATTTGAACGAAGTTTAACATTTTATTTCCTAATATTACTCGCATTCAAAAAAGTATATGACAACTACTCCCAGTCTCCAATGTACACAAAATCCTAATGGATTAATTCATGTGGCTTTTTGGTTAATCTGCAGGCCCATCTGTATGCTTCTGTAGCTATTAATATTGTGCATTCTCCAAATGTTTTGACAATAGTGTTGTTTAGTGTCAGCAATTCATTAGCGCTGTCAGAACAGCTGAAATTTGAACTCAGACAGCACTTGTATGACCATCATTCATTTTAGGATAATGCACTTGTCCAATTGTTAAGAGTCCTCGTTTAAACAGTTCACGTGTATAATGGTTTTATGGATACATAATTAACAAATTAATTGCAAGGACCTTTGCTATATTCTCTAAGTGGTTTTCATCAATTGACAACCCCAGCAGGAGTATATCTAAAAATGTAACTTTTGATAATAACTATCATTTTAAGAGAATAACTCTTATGTGTTAAATGTTCTCTCCTACAAGAAATCAGGGTAAGTGCAAAAAGTCTTTCTTAAATGATGTCCAATAAAGTAATAATTCTTTGTTTGTGATCCTGCCAGTTAAAAGCTCTTTGACACTCAAACAGTGTCGGCTTCTACCCCCTGCAGGACGCAAGGGAAGTGTCCCCTCATAAAACCTCTACGCTGAGGCTTGTTCCTTCTGTGATTTATACACCTTTAAGTCCAGCGCAGACAAAGACTATTGCTGATCAAACCGATCATTCTCTTTTTGTTACATAATGTTGTCCATTGCTCAGAACACCGTACTAACTAGTGTCAATTAGAAATTACACAGTCATTAGAAAAGAATCAAGGTCAAACCTAAAGCTGTTTTTTCAGTGAATCATTTCAATGTTTTTTTATGTTTGTCATTAAATGGTTCCTTACTGCTGTCGCCTCTGGCTTGCAGTTAGGGACGCTTAATTTCCTGCGATGTAATTTGATTGCACAGATACTTTTTAAACTGAACTGAGCTGGATAATGACATCTCTGTTTTATTTCCTATTGCTAAAAGTGCTATATAAATAAAGGTGACTTTATTTGACTTGAAATGTTCTGTGAGCTTGTACAGTTTACCAGCAACAACGTATGTATGCTGAATTGATTTATCAAATGCAAGCGAAATAAAATTGTTTTCTTTTGCAGAGATCAGATGTGCGAGTGCCACATTTGTGCAGCTGTCCCCAGATGTTTACACTCACTATGGATGACTGACAGTGCTTGTGGCAAGTTATGTAACTTGTAGAAGAAATTATATTTTTTCAAATTCTTTCAATGTACAGTCTTTATTTGAAAATAACTGATAGAATGTTTAACCATAGTGGGATTTGATAATAGTACAATACAAAAGATCAAATGTGAATACAACACGTCTTTCTTTCTTGCATTAGTATAGTCACTGTATTCTGAAACATTCCTGTTGTGACCCTGGCTGTTGACGAGAGCGTCTGTGTATGAAGACATAGCCAACGTGAAAGGAAACGAAGAACAACAATGGCAACAATGAGTAACAAACTGACCCTTTTGCTGAATCAGTCCTATTGGCTCATCTGTTTGAGCACAACTCCCACATATAAGAATGAACCTGTTTGTCTTTCCTGGGATCGGTAAACATCCTCAACACAAACAACAGTGTGAGAGAAGAAAGTCACACCACCAGGGCAGCTGCACTCTCACTGTATGTGTCTTTTGATGTCTGTAGGAGGGAGCTGATAATGAAGGCTCTTACGTCTTAATTCTTTTAATTGTCTTTGTCGTTGGGCCATGAACAGGAATTGGACTTAATGCTTAAGACGGAAATCTTAATTTATTTTATTTTGTTTATACATTTTCCAAATTTCTTGTATTGATTTGATTCATTCATCCATTTATTTTTTATTCAATTTACTTATCCTGGATGAATAGTCCATTACAGGTTGTTTTGTTTTATCCATTAATTTCCAGACTACTAGTCCTGGATAGATAACCATTCCACTTGTTTTATTTTTTTGAAGTTATATTTTATTGAATTGTATTCATCCATTCATCTCTAGACTGCTTGTCCTGGATGGATGACCAACCCATTACAGATTATTTGTATTTTATTT
>JAUMHI010000055.1:13046498-13057225 GCA_032359435.1 Enteromius unitaeniatus
CAGTCTTTCCTATGATCGTGTAGCCTAGTGAACAAAACTGAGAGACCATTTTGAAGGCTCAGGAAACCTTGTTTTGAGTTGATCAGCTGATTAGCATGTCACCATATTCTCATTTGTTGAGATGATATGAATTGGTGGGTTTTTGTTCAATCTGAGCCTAAATCATCACAATTAAAAGAACCAAAGACATAAACTTGTGCATTGAATTTATTTAGTTTCACAATTTGAGTTACTTTTCCACAAAATTCTAATTTATTGAGATGTACCTGTATATCAATCACTGCAGCAGCAGCAAAAACAAAAAGTTACTGTTGTTTGGACAAAGAGAGATCAAATGGTTATTTATTTTTCAGATGTATTTATAATATACTGTTCGTGATGTGCATTCATCGAGCTATTTTATACTATCGTAGGCCTATTATTAACAAATATTATAGATAATAGATTATATCATCAAATGCACTGTCAAAGATAGTGTATAATTCTATGTATTGACTTGGTGTGTCCATGATCCATTCTTTAATCATTTTTCATAAGATGAAAATTGGCGCTCTTAAGCGAAAAAACAAAGCACATTAAATTTGTTTACAGCTCTCTAAAAGAAACACGAGATTGTTTATGACCAAGTCTTTCCATCTATAGCTTTCTGACAGCTGTTATGGATTGATTTTGCATGCAACCAAACTTGCACTAGCACTAACCACACCCCGCCTTCACCAAAATATCAACCAATGTGACTGTCTGGCCGCTTACAGGGTGCACTGCAGCTGGATGGGTGTACAATAAACAAAACCGCTAGTGTGCTCGTTTCCCAGCGTTTTTTCTTCCTCCAAAACATTTGTCTTATGAAGTATGGCCATAGTCAAGAAGGACGACCGTCTGACAAGTTCTCAAAGTTTACTGTGCGTCGGTTTCGCCGGGGTGTTTAGCAAAACTGCAACGTCGCCTCTGGAAGTCGTGAAGATTTTGAGTCAAATAGGGACGTTTCACTGTAAACGGGGCTTCTTGCACAGCTTTGTTTTTATTTGCCGGAATGAGGGACTCCGAGCTTTTTGGAAGGGTAATACGGTTTCCTGTCTACGACTGTTCCCCTACAGTGCCGTACATTTAGCGACTTACAAAAAGTAAGTATTAGACATTTTTAATGTTTAATAATGAATGTTTGGCTGTATGCATGCAAATGTATGATTTGTGCAATGCTTAAAGGATGATGGACTTTTTTCGATCAGCTGTGATGGTAAACAAAGACAACAGGAAGTTGACGTCTTAGCTTGATAGCGTTTGGAAATAGACGAATAAAAGTATATAATATTGTTACAATTAAACAAGTGTTAGAATACGTTATATTTACAAGAGATAATGCATTAATTGAAATAATTAGAGCATCATTAGCCTAGCTTCGTATAGCAGGGGGTTTACATTAGTTCAGCCGGACACGTCACGCTTTCATTTCCTGACCAATCATGTGGCTCAGAAAACCGGCACGATCACGTGGTCTCATCCTGAACCTGCAGCGGGGGGGGCTTAATCCTGTGCGTTCATAAAACACCCATTTCAGCTGTAGTGTTACTATGGGTATGAACTATGCACTTAGCAGCGCCCTTCAGAGGAGGCTTTCAGAAGCGCTTCATTGTTAAACTGGTCACGTGTCTTTTCACATGCTGCAGGGGGGGACGGAGACACCGGAAACTGTTTTAGAAAGACCCGTACATAGTGTTCCAGTATTCCGGGAAAACCAGAGGAGGCTGTACTCCCACATGTTTTAAAACTTGTTCCTATGAAAGGAATATGCGCGACCCTCTCTGATTCAAGCTAGTGTCATTTATTAATAATCACATTTTTGTAAAATATGTCTTTTTTTTTTACAGTAATAGTATTAAAACCATGTCAATCTTTATTATATTCGATTTAGTAATTATTTGTGCATGTAATTATCTGATGAAGAGCCAGTGTGCGCGAAACGTCACAGTTGTTTTAATAAATAAATATTTATGATATTGTTGCCGACTTTACACTATATTTTTTCCATGTAATAGCACAAAAATGACTTTAATTTATAAATGTTGCTTTCTATTTAATATAAGAAGTTTAGATTAAGGCTATTTTTCTAATCATTTACATATTTCAGACCTACAGTAGTAAACGTTTATTTTGTATATACAGTAATATTGTGATAAAATGCTAATAAACAGTTTTCTATGGTAAAGCTGAAATTTTGGCAGCTGTTACGCCACATGATCCTTCAGAAATCATTCTTTTATGCTCATATCATTTTTAGTCACCCAAAATAAATAAATAAGATAGGAAAATTGATAATTTTCTGTGTAGATTATGTATGTTTCCTATGCGGTGTTTAATTGAAAATATGGGTAAAACACTTGTGAAAATGCAATACAGTTATATAGCTATATAGCAGTTATTTAGTTATTAAGGGTTTATTATTTCAAGCGTTTAACAATTTTTTTAGCCTTTAGATAATCAGGTTTTTGATATCAGTTAGATGTATCTGGTTCATACGACTGGTACTCTAACTATAGGTATTCTATATAGCAATATCACAACTATTCATTTCATATTGTATTTTCGTCAGTATTGTCCACCTTCACATTGATGAACTGGGTGATATCTCACAATGGAGAGCCATAGTAGCCGGTGGGCTGGCAGGCATATCTGCTGCTCTAGCGACGTATCCACTGGAGGTGGTTGAAACCAGGCTTATCGCTCAGAATTGCCAAGAACCAACGTACAGAGGGTTGCTGCATTCTCTCTCCACCATCTACAGAAATGAAGGACTTCAGGCTCTCTACAGGGGCTTTTCCCTCACAGTGTTAGGTACGTATCCTGTTTACACCTCAGAATATTCAAACTAATGTAAACCTATGTTTAAAAACATCAAAACCAAGCATCTAACATTGTATTTAATAATATTACTTCTGGAGCTATGACACTTTTGCTTTAAAAGTTTATGAAATGAACGTTCGGATTACTGTGGATAGGTGCCGTTCCGTTCTCTGTTGGCTGCTATGCGGTGTATGTCAATTTGGATAAGCTGTGGCAGGAGCGCCATGTTCGCTTCACGTCTTTGCAGAACTTCATCAATGGCTGTCTTGCAGCAGGAGTCGCTCAGACGCTCTCCTTCCCGTTTGAAACTGTTAAAAAGAAAATGCAGGTAAGATATAATGCTATAATGCCACAATGCTACCACAAGGGGGCAAAAAGTACCAGTATCGCAGACTTAAGAGTCCCCTAAATCTAAAAAAATAAATAAATAAATCACACTTTTTTTTATCTTGGCTGTGGCCTTTTCATTTATGTTAAAAATAAAATCTTTTAAAGCAACATAAATTTGAATTCTAAGTAGTTTTTGCAACAGGTCACACAGAACAATGCAGCCAGGCTCATGTGCCGCAATAGCTGCCATTATGAAGGACACAAGGCCCTGCAGCAGCTGAGAATGTACATGGTGTCCAGCGTCTGTCTATGCCGAAGATAAACTGTCTAAAGATAGCTGACCTCTCACACACAATACACATGATCTGGTTCCTATATGTTTCGCTAAAATAGAAACCAATTTCTGCTTTTTGCAAGTTAAATTGCAATGTTCTGAAGCTACTAAATGTTCGGAGACTTTCAGTTTGGTGCTAAACAAAGTCTCTATAGACACCGTAAATAAAGCCACAGATTACACATCAAGAGGGTTTAGATAAGTTTAGTAGAATGCAGTACATTAGGGCAAACAAAAGTACATGAATGATTAAAAATGAACATTTTCACTTCTTGTTTACAATCAACAGTGTTAGTATTCTCTGATGGAACCGTATGCAATTATTTCTTAATAATCAGGAATATTTCTGTATATAATGTCTTTAATCCAGGCCCAGAGCCTTCTTTTGCCCCATTGTGGAGGAGTTGATGTCCATTTTAATGGAACGATAGACTGCTTCAGACAGGTCATCAAGAACAAGGGCGTCATGGCTCTTTGGAGTGGCTTTACAGCCAACATGGTGAAGGTGACGTGAAGGTGTTTTATATGCTTACGTGCTGACAGAGATAAAAATAACCAAAGCATCATATGTTTTCTGTGTAAATGCCTCTAGAAAGTAGATATCAATAGATATTAATATATTAACAATGCATTTCCCCTTCCTTGTTACTAATATTATGTTTCCTTTTAACATTACAGGTTGTCCCATATTTCGGCCTGCTTTTCAGCTGCTTTGAGATGTGTAAGCAAGTCTGTCTTTACCGGAATGGTTACATAATTTCTCCACTAAGCTACAAGCCTAAACCAGGCGTGGACCAGAGCCTGGGCCCATATGAACTGCAGGAGTTTAAGCGCTACCTGAGAAACAGAAAACCACACAAAGCACAGAGTTCATCCATAGGATACCGCTGGTAACTAATTCAAGGAGTTATCAGTAATAAACAGGACTCTGAGAAGTGCATTGATAATGAGTATAAGGTGTTTGTACTGCTGGAAGTGTAATAATAACACGGTGTATTATTCACAGTTGTACCTCTTATTTTACAATTAAGGATTCTGCACATGCACACTTGAAACAAGTTCATTTCGTACATTCTACAGTACCTCAAAACACATCAGACTTACACTCCACTGAAAGAGTGTTTTATAAACTGCGGAAAGGTACAATCATTGTAATAAATCACTTCTCAGGAAATATCATTTCAACAGTATAGGGCACTGCCTTTGTCAAACAAAGTATTAGTCCTTTACTGCATTTTTAGCTCTTGGGCCTTTGTAAAGGTCTTCTGTTATTTATAAACCATGTGTCTTTTAAAGCAATATTGTGGTGCAGTTTTTGCATTGGCATATTTGATCATATGTGACAGTATGATTTTAAATGTGTAATGTAATATATATCATGTTGATCTAACCACTGACTCTGATTCGGCTGTAAAAAGGTCAAGATTTGCTAACTAACAGTGTAAAGTTTTTCCATTGTAATGTCAAGGCATTTTTAAAATGTGGCACATGTAAAGATTACATTTTAAGCCTATATTGTAAAAACTTATGAAGTATAAGAAATAAATGTATCTTCGTCCTTATTGTCAACTGTTATTCTTATCATATACGCTCAGTAATAGTATGTAATACAAACAAAATTGAATTGCGATAGTAGAGTTGGTAGTGATGCAGATAGTATCGATTTTGTATTGCGTTGTGTAGTCACATGTTCCCACAGTCAAAAGTCATGTGAAGGACTTTGTGCGGACATGCTGGCCCTTTCTCTTTTACACACATGGTCTTGAAGATCATTAACTAAAGACAGTCAGAGATTGAGTTAGTGACAAACATGCATGCCATGTCACCTTGGAGAACTAGTTAAAACTGGACAATCCTGCTTCTCTAGATTTAATGAGTCGCCAGTGTGCATCAATTCACATGTTTTGTTGCGTTTTAAACATCATGAATTGTTGACTGCCTGGAAAGACGTTTTTCCATGTTTTAAAAACTTGAAACGCTTTCCACCTTGAGAAGGCTTAAGGTTACCTTTCTGACTTGGAGCCATTCGCCTCCGTCATCATAAAATGGCCCCGCCTTCCTGGAATGCGTGACGTTTCGTCGAACGTCCAATCAGAGTTTAGAAGCAGTGGGTACGTTTGCTCTCGCGAGACGAACCTTTTAAAAATCTCCTCTCAACTTTTCATTCGGCCATTTCGAATCAGCCGGCATTCCACGCTAGTCCTGCGGCAGAGCGGGACCGACCTCTTCATCGAGCGACACCTCTCCAGCAACACCGACAATGAACGAGACCGCCATCTCTTTCGCCAAGGACTTCTTGGCCGGTGGGATTGCCGCCGCTATCTCTAAAACCGCCGTGGCCCCCATCGAGAGAGTCAAGCTGCTGCTTCAGGTGAATATACGTTACGCAGTAACATCGGGATTATATAATCTCAGATTTTTAAGACGTCAGATTACACAATCGGTTAAAATGTGAATACAACCAGCTGTAATCCGAGAAGAGTTGATGAATCAAATAAACCCCAAGAGCATTTACATCTTTTAATCCGCGGATTTTAATTATTAATTGATAATTGAGTGGGGAGGAGGTGATGAAACGACCAACGTTTTGATTGAGTGAGAATATAATCTTTGTGAGGTTAACAATGTGTTTTTGGCACCTTTTAATATCGAAGTGTAACGTTAGGCCTTAAGTGCTCCGTAACCTTTAGCAGCCCGCCTCGAGAGAACATCCCGAGAAGAGCCTCAAGCGCTGAACGGCGAGCATTTCACTGGAATTTAACGAGGGCGAAGGGGTTTTTTGCTTTAGTCTGGTTATGTGAAGCTATATTTTTATCTGTTTTTGAACTCTATCGCGAAACACGGTAACCCAGCATCCTCGCAGATCTCGCCAAGGTCGCGGGAAGGGGAGGCCTGTGAAGAGCTAGGCCTTTATTGCTAGCTTGCAAGCTAACGCTATCGCGTCCCAGAACAAGACGTCCAAGGTATTGTTTGAGAGGACACGGTGTTATGGGCGTATCATATACCAACACTTTCATTTGATATCGCATGCATCTTTTCCCCACACCGTTTTACAAGAATTTAAATATTTTTGCAGACCATTTCGGTCAGTTTTACGGAAAACGCCTACCGGAAGATAAAGCGTATTTTACTCTTTGCCGGCTTTTGTCGCTTAGCGTCATCACGTGTTCGTGGTTCCTCCTCGGTTTTGTCCTGTAAATTAAAACTGGTTGTACACGCACTTAATTCATATTAAGTTGCTTTATCTTGGGACACTTGGGTAATCGTGAAAGCTTCAATTGATTGATTTCAATCACTGTTTTTCGTTGTATTGTCTTTTCACTGTGCAGACATTGATTTTTCTTTCTTTTTTCTTCTGTGTTTACAGGTGCAACATGCTAGCAAACAGATTACAGCGGATAAGCAGTACAAGGGCATTATGGACTGCGTAGTGCGTATTCCCAAGGAGCAGGGCTTCGTGTCATTCTGGAGAGGAAACTTGGCAAACGTCATCAGATACTTCCCCACCCAGGCCCTCAACTTTGCTTTCAAGGACAAGTACAAGAAGGTCTTCCTCGATGGTGTGGACAAGCGCACCCAGTTCTGGAGGTACTTCGCTGGTAACCTGGCGTCAGGTGGTGCTGCTGGTGCCACGTCCCTCTGCTTCGTCTACCCCCTCGACTTCGCAAGAACCCGTCTGGCCGCTGATGTTGGCAAGGCTGGAGCAGAAAGAGAGTTTTCCGGCCTGGGTAACTGCTTGGTAAAGATCTCCAAGTCTGATGGCATCAGAGGTCTGTACCAGGGCTTCAATGTGTCCGTGCAGGGCATCATCATTTACAGAGCTGCCTACTTCGGCATCTATGACACAGCCAAGGGTGAGTTTGAGTTACATTTGAGGTAAAGTCAATATCTGCCATTGCTGCATTCACTACATCTGCTCTTTCATGTATAGGTATGCTGCCAGATCCCAAAAACACCCACATTGTTGTCAGCTGGATGATTGCTCAGTCCGTGACTGCTGTTGCTGGTCTTGCATCTTACCCCTTCGATACAGTCCGTCGTCGTATGATGATGCAGTCTGGACGTAAAGGAGGTCAGTTGTCATCTTGTACTGGAAAGGTTGTAAGAGTGTCCAGGTAGAGCAGTGGATTGATCTCTCTTCTTTTTGTTGCAGCTGACATCATGTACAGCGGAACAATTGACTGCTGGAGGAAGATCGCTCGTGATGAGGGCGGCAAGGCTTTCTTCAAGGGAGCCTGGTCCAATGTTCTCAGAGGCATGGGTGGTGCCTTTGTGC
This sequence comes from Enteromius unitaeniatus, assembly GCA_032359435.1. Classification (NCBI taxonomy): domain Eukaryota; kingdom Metazoa; phylum Chordata; class Actinopteri; order Cypriniformes; family Cyprinidae; genus Enteromius; species Enteromius unitaeniatus. Next base: position 13,054,280 of record JAUMHI010000055.1, read on the forward strand.
TGGTCTTGTATGATGAGCTGAAGAAGGTCATTTAAGCGTTTCCTGTCCACCATTCAATGTGAGATGTTTAACTGTAACATATCTTGTACATTTGGAAGGACTCTCAAATTCCGCCTTATTTATAGGGACCAACTAGTATGTCAGTACTAGTTGTACTGGGGGAAATTGTTTTTGCGGTTTTCTTTTGCCCCTGTTTATCTTATTTTTTGTTTTTGTTCCCCTCACCATACTGTCATTCCCAGAAAGAAAGAATACCAGGTAATAAAATCTACCTGTTTTCCAGCCGGTCTGTTTTTAGTCGATGCATCAATAAAGACCCACTGAATGAACCTACACCATAACTACTTGTTTGTTGTTTTGTTTTTCCCCGTACTTTTTATATCTTGTCTTACAGGTGTTGTGATTCACTAGTTCGGATGGCTTCCGCCCTGTTTCTAAATTCAAACAAACTCTGTCCCCACCCTTTAAAAACATGTCAGCAAACTAAGCTACCGGGATGATTTCACAGGCAGTATTTATTTATTTTTAACACGGCTTGGATTGCCAGAATTTAATGTGACTTCCTTTATTAGATGTATTTTATAGATTGAATTAAAACAAACCACCTTCAAACTGCATCCCAGAGAGCTGTCACTTGAAAGTGTCCTAGTGTTTATGTAGAGGCTAGACTTCTCAAATGCCTTTTTAAACCCGTTCCTGAGTTCCAGGCAGTGTATTATTTTCTTAAGATGCAACCTCATACCCTGTTGGACTTCCAAAGTTGTGCTTGAGACCGAGCCAAGGACAGCTGAGGGGACACTTGTGCTGCTCAATGTAATGTAGTCCTGCAACACTCTTGGTTTATTTTGGACTCCTACTCACAGAGGCATATAATCTAAAGATTTGTATGTTCCTTAAGTCGTTGCCTGTAAAAACTTGAGTAAGGAGTCTTAATTACAAACTGGCAAATCAAGTTGATGTTCAACCAGAATCATATAAAAGATATTAAATAGAAACCAAGGGCTTCCGTCCATGTGTTACAGGTGACCTGATAACATTTAGGAGGCATGAATGAAACTGAAGGCTAATGGCTCTCCTCCAGTGTAATCCAGCATGTTGGAAAAGGCGGCTTGTGCGTGCACTCTTACGCTAAAAACCTTGCTGACCTCTTAGCAGACATCAAGCTAGTTGTAAATTAGCCTGTTAATCCGTCCTTGCGTCACCTTCACTTCAAGCATGGCGAGTTCCTGAGTATGGTATTACAGGATGTTCAGCAGGGATAAATAGTGGATGGTGGTGATAATACACTGGCCATCATGGCCTCGTGATCTGGTGCAATAAGTTGTTAAACCAATTTCTTTGCTGGGTGGTTAGTTTTCATAATATACTTGGTGTGTTTGATGAAATCAGTTTTGATTACCTGACACTACACTATCACACATATACATGTATTAGGAATAATAAATCATTTGTGATTTAGTTTTACTTGGCAATATGAGTAATATAAAATATGCATATGCTATGAATTGTCAGTTGCCCGATGCTACCTGTTAAATTACGTTTTATTAATATCTACACCTCAAACAACCCTGAACCTACCCTTACTGTTAATGCAAATATAGTAAATATGTATGCAATATTGAGGTGCGCATGCGCGGTGAGCGTAAGCAGGACGGATTCACGGGTAAGATGAACACTATTATCACTGTTAGGTGGGAAATATGTCAAGTGTAGTAAAACAAATTACATTTTTTTATACTGGAACGCGTTTTATGGGTTAACAGGATGAGCCGATTACACAACAGTTGTTCTGACAGTCTTGGTGCACGTGACGTAATCCTGGAAAGGCGGTGCAAACTCGCAGGTCACGTGACTCTCAGGTTCAGTCATAGGGGGGTCTATTTTTACAGGTTTAATCTCTAGGTGACCGTGCAGGTTTAATCATATGCCAGCTGCCTGAATAAACCTGTCCAGGAGTCCGCTGCTCCTGCTAAAGAGCAAGATTGTGCACAACCCAGCAGCGACGAAGCTTCAATTTTTCTCAGTGACTCGAATCCGTTCACAAAAAAGAAAAGAAAAGAGAAAAGATTAATTAATTCACTGACTATTTCAGTGGTCCTTTTTGTTACGCCAACAGGTGGCATAGTTGCATTATGCTTATCAATGAATGTCGGAGATATGTGAACTCAATCTTGTGCGGAAACATCTACTAGCAATTCTTGACCCTTCCTCCATCATCAAAATCCCTGATACAGACATCAGCTTATGTAAAATAAGAGCTGTATTAACTTCATTTTAGTTTTGTATGCCAACAAAAGTGAACGAAAGCGAATCATTCATTTAAAGATCTGCTTCAAATTATCATTAGAGTTCAATAGAGTCAAACTCTATATTCATAAAGCGGGGAGAGTTTTTGACTGTGTGGTATAATGCATTTAATTAACAACACACTGTAATAAATGTATGACATGTTACATTTAGTCACACTGAACAAGAATATTAGTGAACAATTACTTCAACCATATGCTTGCTGGTGCGTGCTTTATACTCGTCAGTTTTTACATAGTAGTAAAGCGAAAGTAAACGAGAAATATTTGTTTAAGAAATCATCGCTGGGCCATGTGGTTATTACCTTGCAAAAAGCAAACTGAAACTCTAGGGAGGGTAAAACACTACGACATCTTCAAGTGCACCAATCACACTATAATCACAAGTTCCTAGATGCACAAGCACTTACCTTCCGGTTGCATGCATTTAGTCAGTCTGTCTGGATGAAAGCAGATGTGCGGGATAAAGTGTTGCGTTTAAGTGGACGAAGAAAGCAATCTAATGCGAAGGAATTTCTTTAGAAACCTTCACCCTTTTAACAATGTACACTTGGCGGTGCTTCCTCTCCATTGGATTTTTACTTGTTTGGTACTTTTCAGAGTTTGGACAAATATGGACACAAGCTTTCTTTTGTTTTTT
>JAUMHI010000055.1:13060793-13086353 GCA_032359435.1 Enteromius unitaeniatus
CTCTCCATTGGATTTTTACTTGTTTGGTACTTTTCAGAGTTTGGACAAATATGGACACAAGCTTTCTTTTGTTTTTTATGCTTTTTCAATTTCCCTTTCAAAAAGCAAGACCGTGAAACTAGTACTCAGACGGACGATACACTTGACGAAACGGAACAACAGGTAACTAAATTATTTCTGCTGCTGCATATCAACGCATATGTGAGCTATCATTATTATTAATAATAATGTGGTTTATACTCTCCTGTTGGAAAATCTACTTATATTTTAGAAAATGGTTTCTAAAGTTACCATTAGCTGCTTGACCAGTTGTTCCAAAAACCTACTGGACTGGACTGACCAGCTGGTACCTGTTTTTTTTCCAGCTTACATGATGTAAATGATCTGACCAGCTAGGAACCATTGTCTGTCCATTTGTTAAAACTGAGCTTCTATCATACGTTTTTCAGTTCCAGAAGGGCAATTGAATACCTACCTTGAATTATTACTGTACATGGATACATAATAAAATCAATTTATAGTAGAACTAACTGCGCTCAATATTATAATAGGAATTGAGCACTTTGCTTGAGACTAGTTCTGCTTCTCATGTCAAAAGAAACCATCTAATCACTTTTTGTTCCTTATTCTTTAAAACAAGGGTCTTCTAGAAAGCCAAAACCCCAAAGCTCTTACTGACCTCATTTCTGTATTCATGATATGAGACATCATCAGTGAAATTACTGGAATTTAATCCCGTGCACCTTAATCCTCCTGTTTCAGACAAAGAAATCGCAGCATGTTGGTGTCACTGATGAGACTGATGCGGGCAAAACTACACAAACTGAGACATTGCAATATCCAAACGTACAGAGGTCACTCCTCCAGGGTAAATAATAATTTTGTTGTTTGCAAGCGTCACCCCATTGTGCCTCTCAGGCATGTCTGGAGATAGTGACTAAAGGAATTTTCATGACATGACTATTAGATTTGTTGTAAACATGACAGAACAGGAAGCAGAAGATCAGATAATATGGTAATATTTCATAGGCTTGTGTGGCATAACACTTTATACCCCGTTCATTTCCTCACCAAAAGTTATAGAGACATACATGACATTACAAGGGGATTATTGTAGTTGTAATGATTAAATAGAGTTTTTTAATGTTTTTGCAGTGTTTAAATGCGCCTATGTTCACCTGGTCCAGCCATGGTACACAGTCCCAGAACTTGGCGACAGTCAGCCCCTTTATAGGGTACTACAGGAGGAGTTTAACCTGGTAGTCGGGAGAGTCGTTTGCAAGGCAAATAACTTTGATCTGTCTGCTACCAGTGTGGGATGTATCAAGATCTTCACTCAGCACTTGCATAACGCAAAGCAGTCAGATGGGTGAGCAAGTTTGTCTGTGTCATTAGCCTACACCTTATTTATTCTAAGAATATTGTGTAAATGCAGAAATGAATGACAAAACTTTTTTTTTTTTTTTTATACTCCCTTTTCTGTTTTATGCTTAGTCCATTTCAGAGACCATGAGCGCAACAACTGTGTCTTACGATGCTCTCTGATTGTTTCTGCCAAACCTTACAGACTTTCAATCCTAACCTATGACTCATCACATGATGTAGTTCCAGGAATACTGCTAGTAAAATAGTAAAAATAGTCATTATAAATGCCATGTTCAGTTGTTTACTTCTTCAGCTCTACAGTGTTTGGTTCAAGGTCTGAGGAGATGGCAGTTCTCAGGACCTTTTCTCAAGCTCTGGTGCGAAACCTTTTTCCTGAACACCTTTGGGAAGCAAAGCTCTACCAGTGTCTCCTAACTGAGATTGTAGCTACAAAAGGTTAGTTCTACTGACCTTTGTACTAAATACTTTCTAATGAAGGTCAGTATCTCTGAAACAAACATTACTTTGTCGCTCGATGCTGCAGGGATTGTCTCAACATGCTTTCACTGCTTCGACAAACTTGTTTATCTTCATTTTTGTGTCATGCATATCAAAGCAACTAATCTTTACTTTGTTCACAATGGTTATGGTGAAAGAGGGAATTCTTTCTCTAACTGCCTCTGATGTCGTATTCAGTATAAATTGAAAATGTAATTTGTTTTGTAAAATTAATTTTATTATGATTGCTGTTGTTGCTTTAAAATCGTGAATGTATTTAACAGATTCCCTTATAGGCTGCACTTTTCTGATTAAAAAATGCAGTAAATAATAAAACAATAATAAAAATGCTAAAATAATTGGAAATAACACAATTTAAAACCTCAATTAAAAAGAAAAGCAATAATGCAAAGCTGAATTTTTAGCATCATTAGTCCTGTCTTTAATGTCACATGATCCTTCAGAAATCATTCTTAATATGTTGATTTTGTGATCGGAAAACTTTTTTTTTTTTTATCAAATGGGTGAAAACGTGTGTTGTTTAATATGTTTGAGTAAAACTTTGACCCCAAACCTTTAAACAGTGGTGTTTTTTTAGCAGTAGTTATTTCAGTTATTTCAGTGCTGTGCTAATTGTATTGAATATTTTCTACTAATTTACTGATTCTTTGTTATATTTGTTGTCCATCTTTAGCTCTTGATGTGCTCGTCACATGCCTTTGTAATCCAGACAACCTGAATCAGATGGTGGTTTTGCAGCTGGATAGCGTAACCTCTAAAAGCTCAACAGGAGACCTGCTAAACTCGGATCGGGAAGGCACACCATCTTCCCTGGGAAGTGAAGAAGCAGAAGTGTAAGCTACCTCAAAAACATATTTATCATATTAGTCTCATGTGGTGGCCTCATTCTGGTTTTCACAAATTCTGCAGATTGACAGATGAAGCAGAGGACGGTCGGTCTGAAGACACAAAGGAAAAGAGGGGTGATGTATCTTTCTCTTTCATCTGAGTAATTAGATTTATGAGCAGCAAGTATACATAAATGATGTAATAAACTAATTTAATTACCTTTTTTAATGTTATCCAAGGAGGCAATAGGATCAAACAATTTTTTGATAAGGTCAAGTTAAAAAAAGCCAAAAAGAAAAACCATAAGAAGAAGAAGGAGCAAGAGCTTTTGCAGAAGGCTTTGTCAGCACGAAGATCTGCTGTTATTGAAGATGATGGTGCAAGCAGCAGAGAGGGAGACTGCATGGACTCAGATTGTGTATGGAAAAAGGTGCATTTTAAATTGATTTGCATTAGGTTTTTGGTGCAGCTAAGTTTGTCTCTGCTTTCTTTTTAAAGGACAGTGAAACTGATGTTTACTTAACAACAAATGTCCAAGAAGATATGATGGAGATTAGGCTTTCCTATGAGATGTGGCGGATCGGGAAGTGGGCAGTCCATGTTACAAATGTAAGACAAATGTTAAAAACAAGGAAAGCTAAACAACGTACAAGCGAAGCTAAGTTGAGTTAAATGTTTAAAGAAATCCATTGTCTTAGGTTCAAAAGGAAAATGAAGAGCTGTCTTTCACGCTTCATCTGGAGGAGAAAAATAACCCTGAGAATCTTAACTGGGATGTAAAAAAGACCCAGTCAGATATACTTCTTTTTCACAGCCGCTTGCAGGTAAGAGAAGAAATAGTAAACATAAACCCATACTATTTTGTGTTATAGTCATTAAAATTATACTTATTATTAATTATTAATTTATGTAGTTGCTTGCTTTTTTTTAAATGTTTTTTCTGTTTCTGTTTGTTTTTTTTTTAAGGATACTTCCACTTTACCCTCTTTATCTGCAATAGTAGACAAAACGAAGCAGGATCTTGAAGGTGCATATGCAGAAGTTAAATCAGACTTGGAGCACTTTTTACAAGTGAGCTGTCATAAACACTGTCTAGAATTAAAAGAGGTTGAAATGAATACCTGGTAATGTTCTCCTTTCATCTCCTCAGGAACTGATTTCTGATGCAAAGCATGGTCACACTCAGCTCGTATTCCAGTTCTTGTGTCCCATTGTACAGCTGCTGAGTAATAATGAACATAAGGGAGGTGTTTGGAGTTTTCTGAATGGACTTGCCAGCTTTCTTAATCCTAGCCAAGATGAGGATGAGGTAAAAACAGATTTAGGACCATAGCTTAATGGAAAGATTGTGATGAAATGGTACTGTTCAAAAGTTTGGGGTCAGTGAGATTTATTTGAAAAAAGTAAATACTTTTACTTGACACAGGCTCTAAAGAGTAATTAGCCAGCACAACTTTTTTCAATGTTAATAATAGGAAATGTTTCTTGAGAAGCAAATCAGCATTTTAAAATTATTTTTGAAGTATTGTGTGACACTTGAGTAATGGCTGCTGAAAATTCAGGGTTGCCATCATACAAGTAAATTATATTTTGTATTAAATTAAACTAGAAAGCATATTTAAAGCGTATTTAAATTCTAACAATATTTCACATTATTACTGTATTTTTAAACTAAAAAATCCAGCTTTGTTGAGAATAAGAGATTCTATTTAAACAAGTCTTTGAATGATAGTATATTTTTTAGCAATATTTTATATAATTGGATCAATATAAATACAGAAATACATACAAATTTTATTTTTTAATTTAGGTCAAAAGGTAAGTAATTAAAGTTAAAAAAAAAAAAATATATATATATATATATATATATATATATATAAATTTTTTTACCAATATTTCATGTGTTTTGGAGCATCAAAATTTGATGTCTTCTTCAAAGAGCTGAAGTTGATTTTATAGTAGACCTATACCTTTAAACTTAACTTTGCCTCAGCGCGTTGCAAATTATTGAGAATACTGCCACCCTCAGGGGAAAGTTAATTTTTTTTTCTTTTCCTCAGTCCCAAAATCCCAGAGGAGATGAAAAGCTTGTTGGAGCAGGAGCCTCAGTACATAACGGTGGACAGTCCACAGCACAGCCAGCCTGCATTGACACAGATGAAGAGCCAAAGGGTGGCATTGTAGAAGGACCAGTGCCTACAAACATTAGGTGTTTTAACACTAGTGAAGAAACTGACACCTTCAAATGTAGAGAACCAGCTATGGAAGATCAGACCTCTGATGAACAGGATGTGGTTTCAGATGGACAGGAGAGTCTTGCTGAAAGTTTAGATATCTTTATTAATAGGTCAAAATTAGTCAGTCCTTCAGGACAATCCAGTGATATCTTAAGTTCAGCCATGAACCATACTGAAGGCTTACAGTATGACTCAGTCGATGGCATTACACGTGCTGAGTCCGGGGGCAAAACAAACAAAAAGGAAAAGTTAACTCAAAAAAAGTCAAATGGATTTCAAAAGGTCAAAACAAAGGAGAAAACGGGACAGCTCAAGGACGAGATGGCAACTCAGCCTCAGGCCCCGAAAAAGGAACCCCAGAAAAACTGGGACCACACTGAGGCCACCAAAGCCATATCTGAGTTAGTTAAAGAAATAACTGGTATGATCTAACTTCCTTGTTCTGTTGGGCTTTTATGATAACCAAGAAATGAAAATAAAACAGATTCAACATCTGTCTTTTCCATCTTCAGGTAACTCATTCCTCATTAACATTTTTGATGCCATTCTAAAAACAGTCCAGGCTTTGGTAAAGAAGTAAGTACTGCATTTCATATCCATTCAAACACCAAAGATATTCAGCTGTAGATGTGAAGAGAAGCAAAAGTGTTTTTTCCATGCAGGAAAATAAACAACTTTTTAAAAAAGATGCATCCCACTGAAGCTCAGATTGCATCCTACATTGACAATTTCCGGGAGAAGATGTGGCCAGAAGGAAACGTGCCCATCCAGCCTCCACGTGAAGATGAGGAGAAACACGAGACCAGGGAGAAGGCTTTGCAGCTTATAAATTCAAAATGTATGTGCTATATTTCCCCATTCCTTGGTCTGCCCACTTCATTTTGTAATACGATTCTTACCAATACCAATATCCTGTAATTGTTTTGGTGCTTTCAGATTCAAACTCTCTATTTCTCAAAAAGACTGATGTTGAAACTGTGTTCAAGATCTTCCAGAACACTGAGGAGAACAAGAAACTGATTTATGTGAGGACTCTAGATTCTTATGCAGTTAAATCCATTTTAAAGCAAATATCCAGATTAACATTTATATTCTTTGTGTTTGTTTGTTCATAGATGCTGCTGTCATACATTCTAGCAGAGTTCCTACCTAGGGAGCCTGCTTTCAGTGCAATATTTAATCAAACTGTGAAAGATTGTGTTTCATAATTTATATACAGTGTCATTTGTCTAATGTTTTAAAATGTGCATTATTTAATATTTTATATGTATGTTCTTCAAGGATGAATTGTGATACACCTCAGAGAGGTCAGCCTTTTATTTTCACTTTGAGCAATGTGAACACTCTTAAGATTTCTTAATATTTTCATAATTGAACAAAAATGTCAGGAAAAGTGTAGCATTTTATTATTTCAAATGTACTGTAATCATGTTTCACTGATGACTCGTATTTGGGCATAAAATTGTAACTAATTAAAAAAAACTATCAAGTTACATTTTTGCATTTTAAGAAGCAGCACAGGTTACTCAGGACAAAAGTAGATAGCGTCATTGTAATAGGCCACTGATTTATTTTACAAGACTTAATACATGGTCAAGGTCTGTGAGAAAATGTATTCGAATAATAATAATGCCAATAAATATGTTTTACTACTAATCGTGAGTGATTTCATTATTGCACTATAATAAACTTTAAAATTGAGTAACATTGTGTCACGTATTCCAATAGTAAACGCTCCTGTATTTTAATGTTATTGTTTTTATTGCAGAGAAAAAGAACTCAGAAATAATAACAGTACAAATTGTAGAAAGAAGGAGGGAAAACAACTCACATTAATTTGATCAAACAAGAGCATTTAAAGGCTCCTGTACCTACAGGGACTGTCAAACCATTGACGTAACTATGTTGGGCTGCTCCAACTCTGCGTGTTTGAAGCTTTAAACATATCTATATTTCTCATTAATCGAAATCACTCAAGTAAATAAAGCCAGTCACTCTAGTGAGAGCACTCCAAATGTTTCTAAACCACAAATAGCTTTAACGAGATCGCTTTTATATCTGCGAGCAGTTGGTTGTCCCCTACTTTGTGTTGGTATGGTCTAGTTCCAGAGAGATGGGTTTACTCGAGAAAACAGGCAGAGGATCTGAGCAAGCGAGCGGCTAACATCGAGATTTCACGAAACCGACGTCCATTAAAGTAAAACAATTGAACCCGATTCAAAGTAACAACGCCGATACCTTATGTTTACCTCTTGGCTATCCAATTAAACCATGTCAACCCCAGCAAGACGGCGTCTGATGAGAGATTTTAAACGGTAAGCGACACAGAAAATGCTAAAGGCCCTCGGTAGCTTTTTGAACACCGGCTGCTCTCAGGCTTTAACATGGCGACTTTTTCTCCATTTATAAACGTCATTATTGTGCTCCGGTCATGTATTTGGATGCTATCTGTGCATTATTTGTTGTTGGCCTTATATATGTAATGTTAACTTTTCCGGGTGATTTGTTTTTCAGTCTCCAGGAGGATCCCCCAGCAGGAGTTAGCGGAGCCCCATCGGAAAACAACATCATGGTCTGGAACGCTGTCATTTTTGGGTTTGTATCTTATGCCTCTTTTTTTTGACATCGATGAGCATTGAACTGAGTACACCGGCAATTTAGTTTATCCCAGCCTGATATGACATACTGCTTGTTAGCGGTAATGTAAGCAGTTTTAAATAGGCCAGATGGCCAGTGGTCCCCCATAAGAGGTGCTGGTTATTTGATCTTTGAAGTGACGGTGTCCTGAATAGAGCTGTGTGTTGTGTTGTGCTGTTGTGGTGAAGGAAACAGGTTAAAATGTCATATCCGTAGACTGTTATTTTTGGATTACATGTTAATGCACAGGTTTTGTTGCACGTTGGCTGGTGATTGTGGCTTTGTTTCTTGCTGTCATGCCAAGTCTTATGTGTAAGCTGACATGTTGACCCATTTCTTCTGCTTACAGCCCTGAAGGAACACCCTTTGAAGATGGTAAGTCTGTAAAACACAAACTGTTATGTTTTATGTTTTAATGTAGCAATTAGAGAAATAGCAACCTATTATTGTTCACATAGGTTGGGTTGAATTTATTTGATGAATAAATACGCAGTAATATTCCAAACTATTATTACTATATGACACTTTTTTTAATGAAAAAGATTTCATTTATTTCTGTGTTGGCAATGCTTTCAAGAGTTTTCAACATTACTCTGGTCTTCACTGTCACAAGATCCACTAAAAACTAAAAACAGTTGTGCTGCTTGGTATTTAGTTTTGTTTTGTCAATTTAATGTGTCCTTGCTGAATAAAAGTATTAGTTTCTGTTAAATAAAAACTTACTGACTCCAAACCTTTGTATAATGCTATATTTTCTAAAGTAAATTCATAACATAATTCTTTCATTAAATCTGTAGTCAAAATGTGTAACGTGATAAATGTGTTCAGATTAATATCATAATATAAACCTTAAGTTAAACCACACTGACAGCTGAATAAGGATTGCGCTTTGGCTTCCAAATACTGACAACTGATTAAACTGCCACTTGTAATTTTGTAGTAGTAGTATTTAGCATGGTACTTTTTTTTTTTTTTTTTTTTTTTTACATGCAAATGGTTTCATTTCATATTTTCATTTTATGCTTGTCGTAGGAACTTTTAAACTTACAATAGAATTTACAGAAGAATATCCAAACAAACCTCCTACAGTCCGGTTTGTCTCCAAAATGTTTCACCCTAACGGTAAGATTTACATTTCTAAAATCTTTGCATGTCATTTATGAACTATGTGTCAGTGGGCATTAAGTTTATTTCTTTGTGTTTAGTTTATGCAGATGGTAGTATATGTTTGGACATTCTTCAGAATCGCTGGAGTCCAACATATGATGTTTCCTCAATTTTAACCTCTATACAGGTATGTTATGTCTGCACTTCTCTCTGCTTTTTTGCATAAACTACAGGGTTCCTATACAGTATGCACATACAGACTATTTTCCACTTCTAGATGAGTATGGGGGGGAAAAAAAATTAGTATTTAAAAATGTTGACCCATTCTACAAAGCTAAATACAAAACTACAAAATTTCTCAAAAGAAAAAAAAAAGATTATCATATACCGTTTTTACACACAAGTTTTTGTTTTATTTTATTTCTAATCGGGTGTCACCATTACCCTATGCTTGGTAATTTTTTAGTCTCACTCCATTCCTGATTATTCATTTTGCAATGAAAAGTACAAGGTTTAAAGGTCTGTGTGCTTTCTTTATGTAAATAATGGCTCGTTTCGAACACCTTGATCCAGCTTGTATTTCCACCGTGCCCTTAATTGATAAGTGTGGCGTATACAAGAAAGTATTATCGATGAAAAACTGAGAAAATAAGCACAACTCTGCCTCTTTTTGTTAAATTTTAGTTTTAATTAACAATAATACTTATAAAAGTATAAGTACCAAGTATAAGAGGCTTAAATCGAAAATAAAATAAAGACAAAAGTAATAATTCAGTCAAACCTATGCTACAAAGTTAGTGCTAAACTATGACTTTAACAATTTTGTGTTCATGGAAACAATATTACGATGAGCAAATAATATATTAATAAGACCATGAATGCCTGTTAAATGTCATGTTCAATCACTACAAACACATCAGAGCCAGCAGCAAATATTGGAAGGACTAGCCTAGCTAAGGCTGCTCTAAATGGATAAATGAACACTGAGTCTCCGGTGATTGTCTTGAGCTCTGAAATCAGCAGAGCAAATTTTCAAATAGGCGCTGCCTTTAAAACTCAAATCTGCTGATTATTTTTTAAACTACATTCACGCCTGAAAACCTTTTCAAATTAAATTTTATGGCACAACTTTTTTTTTGCTTTGGATGGTGATGTTTTACTAGTCCACAAGAACGAGAAGAAACAATTATTGTCTGTGTGAAAATATAAAACTATAGAATGCATTGTTTGCGCACACTAATAAATAAATAAGCCCAACACTCAGCAGAGTGGAATGATTGAAGGAGAAGCAAAAGTGACTCTTCTAGTCACCAATCAACGTTCTGCAGTTTAGCTCCACCTTTTGGAACCGTTTGCTGTGCAAGGTATTCCAACAGAAGGGTCCCAAAAAAGTGTTTTGGTACCATTCACAACTTCTAACAATGCAAACGGACATAATTGCGTACCATACCATTCTGTACCGAACCGTGCTTCTCAGTAGAAACAAGCCGCAAGACATTCATTGTACAGTGTTAATAAATTTGATTATATCAATTGATTATAATTGGAGATTTGGCAAGAGTACAAAGTATTTAAATGTGGGATTGAATTAAAAATTGCAATGACTGTCTCAGTGATAACCATAGCGGTGGATAGGACTAACAAAACATCTGATATTTCAAAATGGATCTTGCAGATTTGCCACTTATTATATACAGTATATTTCTTTTGTTTTGAATCTTATTACTTTTCACTTGATCTTTCTAAATTGAAAAATATTGTAGAGTACATGCTACACCTTTTTTTTTTTTGTTATGGTACCGTAAACTGAAATTTTGTTATTGTGACAACACTTAATTTGTAGTATTGGGTAGTAACAAGTAGTATCATGAATTTAAAATCAAATGAGAAGGTTTTTTTTTTATGCCGTTTTGTTGGTTTTATAAAAACATTTTAGTACATTATTGAGGTTGTTAACATACTTTTCGTTGTCACAGTCTTTACTGGATGAGCCGAACCCAAACAGCCCTGCCAACAGCCAGGCAGCTCAGCTGTATCAGGAAAACAAGAGAGAGTATGAGAAGCGTGTGTCGGCCATTGTGGAACAGAGCTGGCGTGACTGTTGACCCTCCTTACAGTTCACATACGAACATTAGTCCACCTCGCCAACAAGAGGAAAACCACCTTGCAAAGAATAAAAATAAAACGCATCAAGTTTTGAATCATTTTCCACGTACTCTGTAGAATTGTCTGTTCTGTAGCTGTTACAAGATTAGAGTGCTGTTGTGTTGTGGTCTCCCTCTTCATGCAGAACCTTATCCTGAATGAGGACAAACCTTAGTTTAACAAAATATTGATGCTTTTATTTGGCCTGCCCTCATTTTTGTCATCTTATTTCTTTGGTTTTATGAGTTGCTCCTACACTGGGCTGATTTCATTTTGGGAATTTACATGTCGGTTGCTGTTTTTAGTATGAATACAAGTTCGAGTATCCTTGTTTGAATCCAGAGATTGATTTCTTTAAGTCTGCAAAAGTGTCATACAGAATGCCGTTTAATGTGTTGTTCAGAGTTTCAAACTAAATTGCAAGGACGTTAAAGATGGATGTTTGTTAACATATATATTGTCTTGTATGGAAAGCGTACATGTTTCAGAAACATGCCTTTATAACTGCACTTGGAAAACCTGAACTTTTAAAACCAGTTTGAAAATTTTAATGTACCAAATGTTGGAAATGGCCCTTTTCTATCAAATACAAGTGTTTTTTTTTATTAAGCAGTTCATACTGTTGTTCAAGGTGTTGCCTATTAACACTGTGTAATTGTTTAAGGGTACACATTTATCTTTGTCTCACAAATATTCTGTCTCAGAATATTACAAATTGGCAGTTAAGCGTGTGCTGCTTTTCTTTTTTCTGTATTCACTATTTTGTGTCTGTTGCACCCCGATGCGTGGTTATTTTGCTCATTTTCTTAAGTTCCATTAAAGCATTGTTTATTTTCACATTAAATTGCTTCTCCAACCACATGGATGTGATGCTGTCATGCAGTATCCATTTCAGATATTTTTTTATTTTTTATTTACCAAGAGTGTCAGATTTGCACTAGTAACCCATGTAAGAAACTGTACATTTTCTCACTTCTTGTAAATAAACAGTAAAATGAACTATGGTGTTTGTTCTTGTACAAATATAATTGCATTTCATTAAATGGACAATGACCAGATTCAATTTAATGTGTCACTACAAGCAGACTGGTGGACAGTATTTGCAATAAGCAAACCATCTTCACAGGGATTGCTGCTCAGGTATTTGCCAGACAGGGATTTAAACGATTTAAGATTGAGATAAATATTTAATTCTACAATCAACAACCAGAAAATGACAAAAATATATACTGTTTTGTAATTACTTAAAAGGTTATTTTATATTTCAAGTGTTTCTTACAATGGATGAGTCAGTGAGTGAATGATATGTTGTCCATCGAGAAAACATAAAATGGAATGTCATTTAGAGGAGCACATGCAGCCAAAAGGCTCCACTAATACCCATGTCAATAAATATCATTCACAGGATACTATATTACAAAGATTGGTTAGTAATGCGTGTTCCTTAAATGGTCTCAAACTAACAAACAGCAAATCTGGATGAACTATACAGAAACACATGGTGCACAGTGGCATCAGGGACACACTGTTGTCATTGAGAACTGACTTTTTTTTTTTTAATAGTTTAAACTCCGGAAATAAAGTAACAAGTCAAATCGCTTTGCTTTTATTAATGGTCATCTGTTGGTTTCTCAGAGGCCTAGTCATTGTGAAGCCTGAGGTTTCACAAGTTCATATCGTCCCACCTGTCCTTCCTGCAATAGCTGACCAATCAGCTGTTCCTTCTGAACTCTGCGGCTAACCACGAGGAAGCGCTGCCGGCCCTGTCCGTATGATTTGCTGCGTAGCCCGTATCTTTGGGATACTTGGTGTATCTGCCGCCGCTCTTCGTTATTGAGCTCTGTGGAGAAGCGCAGGTCATCTTGACGGTCAGAACTCGCATAATTACGAATGATATCCTCTATATCACGCTTGGTCAGCTGATTACTCTGCCTGTCCATGTCCATACCGAGTCCTTCTCTGGTAAACTGCTCTTTAACCTTGATGGGTTCAGCGATGCCCTCTCCCTCTCTACCCAAACCACCACCAGTCCAGCCCATTTTCCGGAGTAGCTGGTTACCAATGTTGTCCTCCTTGATCTCCTTCCACACGGATTCCTCACCAGAACGAGCCATGATTTGATTTCGGGAAATTGCATCCACGTGGCCCTCCTTCCTTAGGTTGGACTTCACCACAGCTTGTGTGCGCCGAAGTGTGGCGAGGGCCTCCTCTGCTGCAATGTGCTTTACCGTCTTTTTGGGTCCAACGCCTGCAGCCACATACTGACCGCAGAGGTAAACTTCACACCGCCAGCGATGGTCCGGCAGAACCGTGAACTTGTAGTCAGCAAGCACTTTATTAAACTGAGCAGTGTCATTTATTATGCAAATAGCATTATCCGAGTTTTCAAGGATGACCAATTCACCTTTCTGCTCTTTCTTGTTGCTTTGTTGGGCGTAGCGACTACCGGGCTGGTCTGAAGTGTGGTTCCCTGCAGAAAAGCTCTGCTGATGTTGTTGCTCTTGTTGACGAGCAGCTTGGTTCATTCGCAACTTCCTTACCGCCTCCTCTGCCGCTGCGTGTTTTGAACTCTTCTTGGTCCCTTTGGATTGCGCCACCAGCTCATCCTGCAAGTACACACTACAGAGCCATAAATTGCTGTTGGGAACCGGGGCAAAAGTATAATTAACCTTCATGCGGTTGAACGCAGCAGAGTTGTTGAGTATACAGATGGCATCGTGTGCATTTTCCATGATTACAAATTCTGTCCAGTGTTTGCTTCGGTCAGGCTCATACTGGCCCTTGGTACTAGGAGGCGGCTTGTCCTCAGGGTTGCGGAGAGGTGGGGGAAGAATTGGGTTTGGAGTGTTTACCTGGCAAACCACCATGTCATTAACGCAGGTACGCTTGTACTGCCGTTGAAGGATACGAATTTCCAGCGGCCTCATGAACAGCTTGACAGCCTGTTCTGATGCTCTGTCCCTGGCACCGTTTTTGCTCCCAGAGTACCCGGTGGCAAGGTACACGGACTGACACCTCAGTTCACATGCATATCCTTCAGATGGTACTTTTCTGTTTTTAGGGAGGTCAGCAGGTGGAATATCTCTTAAGTTAACATAGATGTACTCTGGGTTGGTCCTGCAAGCCTGAATGCTGCGGCTGAGTATGAAATTGTAGTTTGGGGAGTCAGGTCCACTCATGAACGCTGGATCTCTCAGCGTAACAGCAACGGTGGATGCTACTCTGGTAATCAGCCTCTGTTTTTCATCAATTGTTGACGTGGGTAAGGGGGACGACAGTGTAGGTTTTGGGAGAATTTCAGCCCCGCCTCTGCTTGGACCATCATATACCCTGCTGAAAGCCTTGCTAGAGGTTGGCCTATCCTGATGTCCAAATCCCAGTACATGCCGTCCACTATCCCAGGCTCCAGACCATCCAGAACCTCCGTGTCCCTCAGCTCGGCCTACCTGTGAGTACGAGTCCGATTGTCTGGTAGTATGTGCCTCGTATCTAGCAGTGTACTCCTGCTGCAGTTTGTGCATGAAGTTTGGAGCAGGTACTCTGCTGCCATAGCCCAGCCCACTTGTGCCGCCTGAGGCCATGTCCTTACTTCTCTGCTCAGGCCAAGAATCATAGCCGTACCTCCCGGTCTCAAGAGAGCCTGAGGAGGAAGAGGAACCGTTGCCACGGTTACCGTTATACGGTGGATGATCTGGTTCCCTTTGTCTTACATCATTCATCTCACCCCTCCTGCGCTCTTTCTCATTTTCTTTTTCGTCTATTTCTCCAATTCCACTGCCACTGCTTCCGCTGCTTACAAAGTGGACCGGTTCAAATCGAGGTCTGGATGTGAATTTTGACACTGGCATCTTCCTCATGGGCTCTTCACCTGAAATATTAAATAGTCCATTATTAAATTTTACATTTGCATGTAAATATGATTACTTATTTGTGACCCTGGACAATAAAACCAGTCATAAGTGTTAATTTTCCAAAATTAAGATCTATACATGATCTGAAAGCTGAATAAATAAGCTTCCCATTGATGTATGATTTGGATGGACAGGGCAATATTTGACTGAGATACAACTATCTGAAAATCTGGAATCTGAGAGTACAGAAAAATCTAAATGCTGAGAAAATCACCTTTAAAGTTGTCCAAATTAAGATCTCATCAATGCATATTACTAATCAAAAATTAAGTTTTTTAATATTTGTTTTTGGTAAGAAATTGACTAAATATCTTTGTGGAACATGATCTTTACTTACTATCCTAAAGATTTTTGGCCAAAAAAATAAAAAAATAAACTAAATCTATAATTTTGACCCATACAATGTATTTTTATCTGTTGCTACAAATATTCCCAGCGACTTAAGACTGGTTTTGTGGTCCATGGTCACATTTTGTTCATAAGTTTAATAAAATATTTACATTTTGTTTAGGGCTGGACCAGAATATTATTCAAATATTTGTACGGTGGGTTGGCATTCGATTTTCAGTTTTGAGATTCTAATATTCTTTCTTTTTTTCCCCTCCTTGAATACCTGAACTTGAATACCCTGCAAAACAGTTCTTGTTTGTGCTAGAATATTAATGTTTTTTTATGTTTTAATAAATATACATTTTATATTTTAAAATATTTTTAAGATATGGCAATATATAAAAACTAATATGTATAAAACCTTTTTAATGTAAACTTTTTTTTTTCAATATAAATGTAATTTCATGCAATGCATCCGTATCCCTAATCCCTAAATGAATCTGCTGTTCCTTCATTAAAATGAGCGATGCTGTTATTAAAAGTATGCTACCGTATTGTTTATTTATCACAGTTCGTTGAGCTTAGTTTATTTTCTTCGCTCTTTTATTTAAATAGCTGACCCTTTACTGTGTTAGCAATTACTGTGCTGCTAACTTATGATATGGGAATGATTGTAAGAAAAATGTTAGGCTGCTTTATTAAAAGTATTGCTCTTGACAGACCTGTGTGAAGAATATGTTCAGCCCCCTCCCTCAGAAGCTTTGAATATTTAGTGTTGATTGCCATTTAGGCTTCGAAGATTATAAAAATGGTATATTCAGACCAGCCCTAAATTTAGTTTACTTGCTGAAAAACCACCACAAAACGCTTCGATTTTAAAAAACATTTTTGTGTGATAGATGCATAAGGTTGGTTGATTGACTGATGAACAGACAGAAAGACTGATTTCAAGGACTGACTTACTTCCATCAGATGAATGTGGCCTCTTTCTCGCTTCTGCGTTTGGAACTAGCTCATACGAGGGCATTTCGCCAACATCAATCCCTTCTGCCATCTCAAGCACCTTGTGCATCAGTTGGGAGCCATACCTGGCCAAAAAAAAAAAAGAACAGCCATAATGTTGATGACATGTTTTGGGTGGCATTACTAATGTACAACTTTACAATTAAGATAAATATGACATAAAATAAACCTGACCAGGACTTATGATACAAGTATTCACTCAAACTCCCGCCAAAAACAGTATTCTCTCAAACTATTCAATTCAGTCCCCACCTGCATCCCATGCATACATGGTTAACCCACACCATCGACAGGGCCAGTAGCTTATCAAGAGCATTTCCCTCGTACTCCTCAATGTGTTTCACAATGAACTGACGTCTGGCGGACCACTGCTTGTCACTCTCGAAATGCTGCCGGTAATCATCGACATTACAATAACGAAGACCAGCGGGTTTACTAGAAACACACAGGCCCGGTGAATGAGGTCTGATCATCACGAAGCTTGTTGGTAGCCAGCTGCTAACCGGAAACAACGTTGTGCGCACAGTGCATGCTGGGAAAATCACAATGCCCAATAATATTATGATACACCGATGCAGAACAGAATATGTGCACGAACAATTGAAGTATACAGTCAGATGCTGAGTTGTTTGCATAACAAAATTAACAAAGCAGTATGCTATATTTTTTACTGTGACATACACAACATGATCACAGACCTCGCCACATTCTGTTATCAGAGTAACTAGATATTTCTCGATATAATTGCAAAGGATTCGTGTTTTAAATAGCACTCTTTTAAATACAGTCATTGTTATTTCCCGTTTATGGTAAAGTTAACCCACAGTACAACTAGGATGGCAGTCAGTGACGCAGTAACGTTATCGTCTTCATCCTCTCACACTGTTGTTCATTATCGTATTGTTATGCTGTTTATGCGCTTTTAAGATGAACCGCACGAGCGTGTGCATGAATGCATAGCATAACACTGAGTGAAGCTTACCTTACAGCATCTCTGATTAGATGACCTCGAATGCGCAAAGCCGCTACGATTTGATGTGAATTCAGACGCACAGACGAACCTGCAGCTTAAACTGACTCTGCTAAAGCTAATCCACTGCTGTAACCAGGAAAAGAGTGCTTTATTCAGAAGAGGTGCATTGCATTGCATCTTTAACATACATTAAAGATTTGAGGAAATTAAGTCAGAAGCCTATATACTTTTCTTCTCTTAGCGTTCTTGAGACATGGGACAAAACAGGTCATGCAAGTGTAACTGCTATTGGATTTAGAAATACAAGTATTTTAAGGGATTAGTAATAGAATGAACACAATATCACCTTCAATTTAATTTTCTTTAAATCTAAAAATGTCTTTTAATTTTTGTCCTCTAACTGCATCTAAAACAGTCTGTTCACAGAGAAGGGTTCAGTCATTCATGTGCTTTAAATATTTTTTAATGATGGAAAAGAGCTTGCTTTCTGAAAAGCAACACTTAATAATGTTTCCTATCTAAGCAAGGTTGTTTTTTTAATGACAGGTGTGTTTCATGAGATTTTACAGTTGACCCCACTTTTTTTCCACATCATCAGACATTTATAAAAATGTAATAAAATCATAGAGTTCAGGGGCTGTCACATTAAAGGACCCTCTTGCCACAGTTAACCTCTGCAGGTCACATCAGTGTCACACAGATGCTGCTACGTTTTATAGTTTTAGAATATTTTACTTTCTAATGTTAATATTTTCTGAAATATTCTGATTTTATTCTCCTGAAGCAGGTTCGATTGGCATCTAGCATCAACAGAAAAAAACTAAATGGCTACTACATGAACTACATGTTTTTTTGTGTGAAAGAAATGCCAAATTTGTCAACACCGTCAGATGTCAACCCTAAGATTTTGTGTTTCAGTGATACAACGATATACTTAAATGTGACTCTTGAATTAGAACTTTATATACAATAACATACTCACTGTTTGTTGTGTTTGTTAGTGTGTTTGATAGTTAAAATTACTACAAATTCAGGTTTTCGTCACCACTACCAGATCTATCATCTAAGTCAGTTCATATTTTGATAATATTTTATTGTGATATTTTATATTTGTTGTGGAACTGCTGAACATGTGAAAGTGTGAGCTGCCTGCTAAGATAACAATGTGTTTTGAAATGTTAAACATATTTTTACTGTCGTTAAAGATAAAGTTGAAATTATATTACACAGTCAAAAAACACATTTTGTTGGGAGGTTGTAATAAAACACAGCTCAATAGCTTAGTACATATAAGATTCATATATGTAATTTAATTAGTCTAAATACAAGGTTTTATTTTTTCAATTTTGCACACTGTTTTGTTCCACTTCTCAAGAATGACATGTACATTACACACACTGTTAATGTGTTTACTATATGCTATATAATGTATGTGTTCTATATATACACTATATTATACATGTCTGGTCAGCTGTAAGGACGTGATATATTGGATAGGTGTAATGGTTTTTATACTATACAGACCATATTTTCTATCATCCTACACCAACCATACACCTAAACCTACCCCTTACAGGAAACTTCCTGCATTTTTACTTTAGCAAAGAAACTCATGTTATATGATTTATAAGATTTTGTACCCATGGGAACCTCAATTTAGGTCCCCACCATGAAAAAAGTCCCCATGAGTCTGTGTGTAAACCTTAAGTCCCCACAAGTATATATAAACCAAATACACACACAAATGTGTGTGTGTGGCTATAACTTGAGGATGATTAAAAAATAATCCCCTGCATCGATATAAAGTCATGATTGAAGGATGAGGAAAGACTTTGATAGTGGTCCACATAACAGTCCAATGTTTATTAATTTCACAATCACGACAGGAAAACAAATACAGTTTAATATAATTAGAATAATATATTTATCATAAGTTGTTTTTAGCTCCTTCATATTTTACATTCACATACAAAAAGAAAAACTAAATCATTATTTATCTGTGATCCCATAAAAAGGCAGAAGAAATAAACGTGAAATCAGCATCAGACCAATGCTTGAGTTCATCTTAGTGTACAAGGCCTTTAGCCTATTTTTTAACATTATACAGCTAATTCCTTTTACACAGATATTTGCAACAAGGAAGCATCTATAGTCTATGGCTCATGAAATGAAGTTGTTTGGAATCTGCATCTATTCCCGAGTGTCTGTCCTTCCTCTCCGTCACTGGCTGTAGAGTTTATTCAAGGTTGATATCAGTCCTGAATTAAAAAAAGAACTTGTTAAAGCCTTAGTCTAAGAAACAAAAACAAAGTTTAACTTTCTTTTTTTTTAACATGGGAAAGAAAGTTTACATAGATACTTACACTTCTGCTCAGTTGAGAATGCACAAGGGTGTAGTTAGAAAACAAGAAAACGATGCTCTTTAGACAGTTTCATATAGCAGTGCCACTTTAGATTTTGTATTACTTGAATTTTTTAATATGTTGTGGTCACAAATACAGAACTATCCTTGGACAACTGGGCAATATGAACCTCACGCACACAACCACCCACATTTTAGATTTTACATTTTAGAACAAAACAGAAACCTCACCTGCTGGTTTAGGTGACATCAGAACCAAGGGGAGTTCAGCAGTAATATCACTGTGTACAGAAGATAAACATGTCTTGAGTACTTTCACTCTTCACAATGGTAAACCACATCACACCGTGTACTGTTGTTGTTTTTTTCATAGTTGGTTAATGACAAGGTCACTCCAAGCAGACTGCTCCTTGTTAGCTCCTTTGTGCATTATCAAGCCACAGTACTTCTTTGATAACACAGCTAAAGAGGAGGAAAAATGCTCTCTTCACTGAGACCTGGGCTGAAATTGTAAAGATGCAAACCTTAATGTCAGGCTTCCCAAGAGACCACCTCCCATCATCAGGGTAACCTTAATTTTGTAGGAAACAACAAGGCCTTGCATTTGTTTATCCATGTTGGGTAGCAGACTGCAGAGGGATACAGAGATTCACATAAGTCACTTTGTTATGACTTTTAAGGAAATACTCAATGTTGTAATAAAGATTAACTGACATTGTTGAAGAAGCCAAGTTGGTGTCTTCATCTTTCAGTTTGCCATCCAGTGAAAGACCACGTTTCTCTTTGTTATTGGCGAGCAAAGGAGTGACTCTATATTCCTTCTCAAATGTGGAGTTTGCATTAATTTGGTCCCTGTCAAAAAAGGGGTTTGTTCACAATTAAAAACTAATTATATATATATATATATTGAAATATATGAAAAATATGAACAATTATGGTATTATTTGAGTTAAACGTGCTACAAAGATTCTCAGTCAAAATCACGAATGCGATGTGAAATTCTGTGCACTCACGCAAATTCTTCATTCAGGACGCATTTGTGGTATTTGTCTGATGAGTAAAGCAGTACATCTGTAATTTGGTGAACTGAAACACACAATGAGTTAAAATTTATTGTGGATCGTTGTTTAAAAGACATACTTCTGTGGTTAAAAGCAATAATTAGTCATTCTAAAAGGTGATTATGTACGATTTTTAACCACTAGATGTCGCAAGAGACCACCGCATTTAAAGCCAAAACAAACACGTGTTTTGTTTTTTATGTGAAATTGACATTTGGGCTGGTTTAGTAATAGACCTGGCGACCCTGTCCAGTAGTGTGTTTTAGGCCATAATTCATTAAGAATTAATGTTCTTAGCAAGCTACAAATAGAATATACTAATACAGACCCAAAGGGACCTTTAAATCCAATACAATTCCTCATTAAAACTATTAGAGATTCTATAAGGGCTTCTGGTTTTTTTAAGCAGGGTAGGCTACTTAGCAGTTTTTTTGCTGATTGCATTTTGTATATAACTAATATACAGATACTATAACAAATACTTACCGCTGATTTTAATTTTCTTCACTACTTTGCTGGTCTCATTATTCACTTTCACTTTTATAGGAATAGGATCTCCATGATAGTAGAGCTGAAGGGTGAGAAATCAGCGGTGAATGAAGAGACGTACAACTGCAGATGATGAAAACATCACAATTTCATAAATGATCAACAACAGGCATTTTAAAACGCTGTACCTCTTTCTCCATGGAGGCCTCCACATGAACAGGTTTGTCTGCAGTGATAAACTGTTTGTTGAGGTCAGTTTTAGGTCCGGCTGCTAGCTCATTTGGTGCATACTGGATTTTACGAATAATCAGACGGCAAGTGTCCCTATTGGTAGAAATATTGGAATCAGAATAAAAATGTATTCATTTTGATGGAATTTATCAAAGAAATTAAGAAGTACATACTTCTTCTCCACTTTTTCATCTGTCTCGTCTTCTTCATTTGCAATATAGGCTTTGATTTCATAGTCAACCCCACAAGGCTGTAAAAGTAGACATGTTACATATTAGAGAATCATTGTTTTGTGTTTGTGGGTGTTTTTGGTGCATATTTTCCAGCTACTGTACCTTCCCGGCATCCTCTGGTGCTGGTTGAAGGGACACTGAGCATGGAAGATGAACTGGAATCTGAGACAAAACAGAAGAGACACCAATGAAGGACATCCTTGGTTGTTTTTTAAAATGCCTAATGCATAAATTTAATAGCTAGCATGAATTTACATCAAAAGTGAAGGGATGGCCTTGCTCTCCAGCTTTCTTCAACAGCGCATCCTGCATTGGAGTGTTTGGGGGCTTGGTTCCCTCAAAGGGATACATCTGAATGCGCTTTATCCAGATGTCTTTTCTGAAGGAAACTCCAATCACATCCAGATCCTCTCGTCCATAGCGGAAGGCACATGCAAGCTGTATCCACACTAAAAATGTAATAATTTAGATAAAGCTTCTAAATGAATTTAAAATAATGACAAATTATTTTAGAATGATAATGTTTTACATTAAATCATACCTTTCCTTCCATTAAGAGCGGAAGGATCAATCTTGAGCACCCCATCTGAGAGAGAAATTACAAGTCTTTTGAACTAGAGTGTGTATAGATATACATATATATATTTTTAAAAAGGAATATTTCCTAGGGAAAAGCAAACAAATTAAAAACTAAAAAAAATAATCTACTTAAACAACGTGAAAGTAGCTGAGAACGTACCAACTTGGTCAACATGTTCCACATGGTCCACAAAGTCTCTTCTCCCCAAATAAAGGCATAACTGTAAATGATTATTGAGATTTTTAATCCATGTACTTGTGTCTTATAAATATAAAATCTGTGGTTTTCCATTGAGGGGGGTTGTTGTTTTCCCAGCTTGACAAATTGCATAAAATGTAAAGGTTTGACATATAAATTATATTAGTTTGAAAAGTGATATATTGTATTCTGCTAATGACAAAACTAGATGCTAGATGATTAATTTTGTGAGAGATGGGAGCTACTGAACTCCTGTCAGGTACTTTATAATTACGTCTAGTGATGCATAAGATCTATTTCGGGTATTGGAGTGGCATGATAGTTTTGATACTCAGATCTGGCAATCCTGATTGAGGGCATTTGTGTTTGGAGATGATGACAAGTATTGGGAAGTGTAAGCATTATAAAGTGAGCCTTACCGAACCATTGCCACTAGTCTTCTTGTAAACCCTGTAGAAATGACACCAGATCTTGATATTATTATCATTGATAATCATTATGAGAGTAAAATATCTTTTGCTGTTGCATGCCTTTTATATGTTAGTGTCCGTGAGGTGATTAGTCCTCTGCATATGCTAAGCTTTGCACTGTTACTTTTAAACTCTTGTGGTAATCCTGTCAATCCACTCTAAAAGGGATTTTTTATAATCTGGTAATCCACTAGGATTGAAGACCAAAAAGACTTCTACAGATTTAATACTACTAGTGAACAGAGTGTAGGAGCATTACATGAAGGCTGCTTAATCTAGGTGTCATAAATATGAATAAAATATTGAATAGTCTGTAGGATACAGATAAATTATGGTCTTGAAATTTTGATTACGATGGCTTTATGTCTCAACCTTAAAGTATTTATAAATTGTTGGAATGAATAAGCACAAACTTACTTTGCCATGGTTAAGGAAAGTCACCTGAGGCTTTCTGAAATAAAAAGGGAAAAGAGTTTAAAATATGCCAGTAGAGGGCAGTCGTCTGATTTAGCAACATTAAAAATACTAACATCCTTCCCTGAATTAAGAATAGTGTTTGGAAAACCATTCATGTCTGTATGTTGTCCTGCTGAGATTTCAATCCACTAGAGCTAATCAGGGAAGAGGAGATTAGCATAACGATAGACTGCTTCATAATCCTCCAGAGAAGCCCAACTCAGGATTAGCTCTTATCTGTTTCTAATGTGTCTCTGTGAATGAGGCCAACTGCAATGTACTTTAAATATTTAAGCACTGTGATTGAAAAGTGTTTAGTCATCTTTGTCACTTGGTACAAAATGAGATGTACTTTGCTCAATACATTATATAAATGTGCATAAAATATTTGAACAGAAGATAAATCACTTTAAAATGTGGGACTGCATGGCCTTTGGAATAAAAAAACAAATACATATTTTAAATCATACTTTAAATATTTCAAAGCAGAAGCATACGCAACAAAACTCAATATAAATGAATTACAATTCAGGTGTAAATGAGTATGAATTAATCAAATGAAGTCTAGCAAAATTCATCCATCATGCGCTTGTCTAGATTTTTATAGTGGGACTTAGCGCATGTGTTCAGTTAAATTGATTTGCTTGTGTGGTTCATAAGTAATAAAACAAAACAAATATTAACTTTTTGTTGAACTATAAAAATGATAACAAAACATGACGATCACAATCTTTTCTCAATTGCAATGAAGATTCAAAGCTTAAGCATCACATGTCATATTTAGATCGTTCTCATGATCAGCCTGAATATTCATGAATATTCCTGATAAAGATGACCTCGTTCCTTCAGGTTGGGGTTATATCAATTAGCATAACGCTTTGATAAAGGAATAACTGGAAAGCAAAACAGTGAATAGGCAAACAACTGATGCTACTTGGTTTGTAGTCACTTTATAGCATTTAAAAAAAGGTACAAAAGCTGTAACTTTCTTTCTAAAGATACTAAAAATGTACCATTTTATATACTAATATGTGCACTGATGTACTTAAATACGTACTTTAGGCCCAAATGAGCACCTGTTGCAAAGGTGCCATCCTACTGACCACTTCAATACTACTTTTCTGAAAACCTACATATGCTACGCTACTTTTCTACTTGTCTATCTACAGTGAAAAATAATGCTAGTCTTCACACCGAACAAGCTCATATAAACTGAATCCAAATCAACATCTGCCCTAAATTCTTTAACTTGCACTCCAAAATCTAAGTGCATTTTTTAGTGTGATGAGAGTCCAGATCTTACCTGGTTTTGAGAGGATGTCTTCTGCCTTGCTCCTTACTGTTGCACGTGAGCACTGCTAGCGTTGATAGTTTCCTAGTTTGATTCCCAGTTTGTCTTGTCCGCCTTTATAGTGCAACCTCTCCTCCCTCTCTTTGGCTTACGTTATAAAATGTTCATTTCACTCCCAATCCTATTAGTTGATTAGTACTCGTCTTTTTCTGGCTACAATATGTATAAAAATAGACACAGAATTGGACTTGGGGATAAGGTATGGAGGAGTGCATGTATGAATGAGAGTGTCAGAACTGTGAACGACAGAACTGTGATAATACGCTTGCATCTCTTGTCTGTGTTAAGAGCCATTTAGGGCATGTCCTCACCATGGCATCACTCTCCATGTCATGAGGCCAGAGTAACAATAACAACTGCTCCTAAAGCTTCATAACATACAGCACGTTCCTAACAGGCTGAGCTTGGACAGACATCAGTGTATAATCAGCTTTAAAACTCCAATACTACTCGAATTGTTCCTGTTGGTATGATAAATTCATAAATGGTTTAGATGGCTTTAGTCTTCTAGGGTTTTGAGGGAATGAGGTGGGTGTTAGACTTTTTTAGAACATCAGCTTCTTCAAAAGCACTCAACATTTCTTAGGCATAACTTACCTAACATTCACGGTGTTAACCCATTTGCAATTTGATAACTCTAACGTTGTTTGCATGGCTAAAAAAAAGTCTGTTAATCACTTACAAAGGTGGAGGTTAAAGAGGTCAAAATGCATCTGCGCTAATGCTGAATAACAGCTATAAAGACAAGCATAATGCTACTAAAACCATCTTTTATTAGACACTTTTGCTATGGCACTGGTAACTTGTCATCTTTTTGAATGGCACTGCATCCACGCCACTAGGTGTCACTATCAGTTGTTTTACGCAATAAAGGTTTGTTTTTAGTCCCAACTCTTTCTTAGATAACCTAAATTAGAAAAAGGGTGTGGTAAAACAATCTGTCAGTATTATTTATTAATTTATTTAGTATTTATAGCACATTTGTTATTTTTATGATATGTTATCATTTAGGGGCTTAAATTAAAGGGTGTTGAATGGGAAATGCAAGGTTGAA
>JAUMHI010000055.1:13090397-13134167 GCA_032359435.1 Enteromius unitaeniatus
CTCCTCTCCTCTCCTCTCCTCTCCTCTCCTCTCCTCTCCTCTCCTCTCCTCTCCTCTCCTCTCCTCTCCTCTCCTCTGTTCCCACAGACACATAGAATCAGTAGATGCAATTATATAACAAATAATAATATTTTGTTCTTTCTCTCTCTGTTAAGAGGAGGAGAAGATTTTGTTTCCACCCACCTATCGTTATGAACGTGGTTCTAGAGACTGTTATCTTTGGCAGAAATACAAGTCCAGCGGGGTAAAACATTTTTGTTGTTAATGACATCCTACCATCTTGTTTACACCTGTGAATCACAATCAGTGATAGGATTTGGTGTGACACCACAGAAGATTACAATTACTCATCTCAACCCCTTATGTTTTATTTTATTTAGTTTTAATAAAACTATTCAAACCTTCCTCAGGTGCAAGTCAATGGGCCGTCATGGTGTGATAGAGTTCTGTGGAAGTCCTACCCAGAGTCTCATATAATCTGTACCTCATATGGTAAATTATTCCTGTTTCCTTCTACTCTTATTCTCATTAGCGTAGAAGCTTTCTAAAAGAAATGTAGTCCATGTAACAGCCATGGCTAGACAAACTCCATTGTTGGTTTGCACTTTAGCTTGAGGGAAGTAACTAAAACATTGGACTGCTATTTTTGTAGCATTTTGGAATGAGATGTGTGCTGCTACTCTGCACTATAAAGGTTTACTTTGGGTACGATTGTAGGTCTGCGGTTGACAATCAGAGTCATATCCTGTCCATCTGTCTAGTCTTCAAACATGTGAATTTCGCTTCCTCAGCACAGGCCTCCAACAAATATTTCGCTGGTGTATAATGATCACAGCCAGCCCTGACCAGATGCTTAGTATTTCATAACTACATCACATTAGTATTTTTAGTATCTTATTCATTTAAATGGCAGCATTTAATGGAATGGGAATTTGATGTTTCATTAATTGGGTTATTTATTAATGGGATGTTACTAATGTTCAGTTGACGGTTTGTATGGTTTTAGTGAGGCAGTCTAGCGATTCATCGGAAACTTTTATTTTAAAATGCGACTAGCTTTTAGACTTAAATAAAAAACTACATCCCAATTACAGTTTAATTAAAGACTTTCTAATTAAAATATTTTACCTGATCCTATCAGGATGCACAGATGACGTCTTCACCAGTGATCACTCTCCTGTTTTTGCAACTTTTGAAGTGGGTGTGATATCACAGTCTCCCAAAACAGGTATGGACCTTTTTCACTTAAGGTTTTTGACACTGGAGATTTTGACCTTTAGGTCATTGCATAACTCAGGGAGTTATATTAAGGGTTGCTGAACATGCATTTCATTAAGGAACCACCATTTCCTTTTGCCATTGAACACATTTTTTTGCCAAGGCTGGTTCATTTTTACCAGCACCAGCATGGTTAAGCCTAAAACAATTTCAGCTTTTAGATCATTTGTAAAGGTTAGTGCATCAAAAAATTAAATCCTATAATCATTTACTCACTCTAATGCTGTTCCAAACTCATTGTTCATCTTAGAAACTCAAATGAAAAAATATTTGAAATCAAATCTGAAAACCACACTGGTTTCTGTATGAGTTCAGACTTGATATGTAAAGAGGAAAACTCACTGGTTCTCACTTGCACGTTTGAGCTTCCGTTTACTGTGTTTGATGTGCTCAATCTATGTATTTTAATGTTTATGTAAATGAAATCATACATTTCAGTTGTACCTCTTTAGAAGCCTTTGATTAAAAGTTTTTTGATTTTGATGGATTTCTTTTACAATCTTTTGATGAACTTTTCAAAGCAGAACAGAAATCTTTTAGATTTCATTGACAATTTTTTCAATTGTGTTTCAAATATGAACAAAAATCCTTTGGGTTTCGAATGACATGAGGGTGAGAGAACTTTACAATCTTCTTTAATAATTCAACAAATATATATTTTTTTAATTGTGTAATTGTTCAGTGTTTCTCTTAGTGTCATAACTATCTGACAGCCCTCTTTGTCCATCTCTGTGAATGTAGAATTGGGTTCAGAGAGAGCCAGTATTGAGCTGGAAGCGATTGAGGCCATAGTGAAAACTGCTAGCAAGGCCAGGTTTTTCATTGAGTTCCACTCACGCTGTCTAGAAGGTATCTTTTGTGCTATAATCAATTTTTCTTTGCCAATCTGCTTCCTTTTGAAATGTCAGAAGGTCATATGATAGTTCTTTCTTCTTCTGTGTAGAGCCTCGTCGTTCTGCTGAGAATGACTCACAGTGCTGTGAGGTACAAGGGTTTCTCAAACTTGGCTGGTCTTCAAAACAGTTCCCCAAGGTTGATACCATTTGGCTCAGTGTAGTCATTTGCATATACAATCTTTTGTATAAGGATTTGACACATAAGTTTGGTACACCAAGTGAAATTTTTCTTTTTTTGTCCTCCTTTTTTCAGCTCCACCCAGCGTTCTCAGATTTAGAGCACCTCCGAGATCAGCACTTGCTGTTGTCTGTCAAGTCATGTGATGGCTTTGAGTCATATGGTACATGATCAAGCTCATTAAATGAAGTTTCTCTGAAACAGTGGTTTGGTTTTTAGAAAGAAATGACATCATAACCAGCAATATACACATCCTCTTGAGTTCAGTGAACTAAGGGCACTGTTGACAAATAATATTGGGCATTTTTACAACTAGTCATGCATTTCCTCTGATCGGATATTTGTACGATTTGTTAAAATGGCTCCATTTAAACTTGGCCATGAAAATGTGTCTCCACAAAAAATGGTATAAATCCAATCTTTAATTTCTATGCTATGTGCAAATTTAGTTTAGAGTTGAAAGCAACAGATGTGCACAGTATTTTATTGATCATCAGCTTACTTCAGAATCAAAGAGACAGTGGCATAAACACTGGAAAGATGAGCTATTCGTACTACTTTTAATGAAGATGACTGTGTGTTGAGTGTGTGTGTGACTGTTTGGGTCAGTTTGCACATCAACTTGCTGAAGACATACTCCTCTGCAGATGCCTGTGGCTTTAGCAATGTTTTATCTGGTTACATATGTCATACAGGCTAAAACGCAGTCTCACACTAATATTTTTTAACATATTGGTAGGAGTAAAATTTACATATGTGGTTTCAACAACTAGATGCATTTACACTTTTGTCTGGAATGTGTCCCAGACCAACTCCTGATGTTACTGGGTGTATACAGGCCTATCGATTGTTTATGTTCAACAAGTTCTGCCATTTCAGGCGAGTGCTGTGTGGCTCTTCGCTCAGTAACGAGGAAATCATCTGATCTGTTTGAGACATGCTTGACTCACAGAGGAGAAGAGATGGGTTCTATTCGAGGTCGAATCAGGGTTTATGCTCCAGCAGACCGCCGAAGGTTCCGGGAAAGGGTCTACGGTTGGTTATCATTTCCTCAAATATACCCTGTTGTAGTTCTTCTGCTTTGGCTTTATTTTCATTTTCTATCTACCGTGACTTCCTCTTTTGCTGTCGTACTGCCTGATCTTGTCCAGATGCATTCTGAGACCTTCACTGAAATGTGACCCTTAACATAGTGCTCATTGAACACCCAGTGGCTTTGTCACAGATGACTACAATATTTAAACATTTCGACATGTCTTCTGCACATTGCAGAGTGGCTGTGCATGGAGAAGGATGAGAAGGAAATGTCTCGCCAGTCTTCCTGTGCATTCTCAAACCAGTGAGTAAAAAATAGACCTGAGTTACTTTATTTTTGGTAACACTTTATTTGACGGGTACACCTATTAGTTGCTTATTAGCATGCAAATTACTAGAATATTAACCATTAATTAGTTCCATATTAATACCTTATTCTACATCCCTAATCCTTCCCAATACCTAAACTTAACAACTACCTTACTAACTATTAATAAGCAACAAATTAAGAATTTATTGAGGGAAAAGTTGTAGTGTTACCATATTTTTATTCACATGATCGTGTTCTGCTACCAATTCCAATTGGGCATCACCCTGATTACACTTCATGTTCCCACTGTAGAGCACCGTCATCCTCACATATGGCAGCACCTAACAGCTACACCAATCCTGCGTACTTCATCTTTGAGGGGGTGCCTGTGTTGCGAAGAGTAGAAGAGACTCCCTCATCCGGCAAAGAATCCCAAGTGGTATGTGCCAAAGATGCTGTGATTCAGCTCCCCAGAGTGACTGGAGGTCACAGCCATGGCAAAAGGTCTGCTCGGAGGTCGGACTTCACAGAGATTGAGATTCCTGGATCTTTAGCACCCTATAAATCATCTTGCGAGACTCAAAGTGAACTGACATCAACCGCATCATCCTATCAGCTTTTCCCAGGTCCAGATGTTCCTAATACATCCCCAAACCAAAGACACACCACCACCTCCCCGAATACGTCTTTACTGTTACAGTCCCATAAGAAAAATACAACACAGGATTCCGTATTATCTGTCAAAAAAGTCACAAACCCCTACATGAACAGTTCTGCTTTTTCACGGGACACACAGGCGCCACTCAAAGAAAAAGTCAGAAAGGACTATCAGAGGCTACATCAAGATCAGCCCCCGTCAATGCAAAATGGACCAAAGCTGTACCCATATATATCCACAAGGGTTCCTGTTCATGAATTCTCAGTTCCCTGGACAGAAGAGCAGCCAACTACAGCTTCAGGAGACAACTCCCTTACAGCCCTCCAAATTGCTAAATCACTAAGTGAGGTGGATTTTCAGCCAGTAAATAGAAAGTACCAGTTTAATCAAATGTCGCCTCAGCAAAGGCATCATGGATATAATTATGGTTTAGCTAGTGAGAGAAACTACAGCTGGGAGAAAGAGGTAAGTTGAGAGTAATTACCTGATATGGATTGTGGTGTTAGTGTAAATATGGATTTTAGGATTAGCTTTGTTGAATATAAAAGTAGCGTGTGTCCGCAGGTGTCAGTCTTACATGGAGCTCCAGAAACAGTGCGGGAGCTGCTTAGCACTCTGGGTTTGCAGCGCTACACGCTGGACCTCAGCCGTAATGGCTGGGATGATCTTGATTACTTCAGGTAAGGTTGATGTGATGTAGGCAAAAATCTGACATCTTGATTTGCTTCTTTACTCAGAGCCACTTGCTTCAGTTAAAGCTACCCCAGAATGAAAATTTTGTCATTAAACACTTTTCCCCCATGTCGTTCCAAACCTGTAAAAGCTTTGTTAGTCTTCACAACACAATTTAAGATATTTTGGATGAAAACCATGAGGCTTGTGACTGCCCCATTGACTGCCAAGTAATGAACACTGTTAAGGTCCAGAAGACATTGTCAGAATGGGTCCATCTACCATCAGTGGTTCAGATGTAACGTTTTGAAGTGAAGAGAATACTTTCTGTAGGGAAAGCCCACACCCCTAAACATTTTTTTAAGACAAATTAAGCTTTTACGCGTTTGGAAAGACATGGGGGTAAGTGCTTAATGGTTTTCATTTTGGGGTGGACTAGCCCTTAATTGATTCTAAGCAGCAGTGGTGCTTCGTGAAATGTATATGTCAATGTGTGTACGTTTCTCATGCAGTGGTATTACAGAGGAGGAGCTGTGTGCAGCGGGTGTGTCTAACCCATCCCATCGACGAAGAATCTTGGAGAACCTTCCCAAGATCTGGGACTGATCAGGTGTCATATCGGGAGACCATAAATGACAAGTTCAGTATTTGTATTAGTAATAAATATTTTTTTTTACTCTTTCTAATTTTAAATTCTATTCATAATAAAGTTCATCACACAATGTGTTTATTCTGTTCCTGTGGTCCTAAACTGTTCCTAGTTACTGTATTTATTCCTAGACATTACTCTTTTAAAAGTGCATAAACCAATAGTTTGCTAAAGGAGTCCACTGGTCCTTTTAAAACGAATACATATTTTAGTATTTACCCCAGAGATTTAATTGCAGTGATGCTGTTCTCCCCTTTACTTAAGAGATAAGCTCATGGATTTTCAATGCTTAATTGCGCAAACATAACGATTTCCAGTATGGTCTTACAATGATGGGACAACTGTAAATATAACCTGCAAAAAAAGGTAACAGAATGAGCACTGTTTTTCCTAAACATTATAGGTGTAAAATGATGTCCCACAGGGATTTAATACACATCGTAAAATGTCAGTCTATTTGTTTTTATTCAGATACAACTATAAAACCAACCAGCTATGCTTAATTTATGATGTTACCTTGACGTCAGCTGAATTCTCCCGCCTCAACAGTCCTAAAGCCTTTATTTAGTCTTTTATTCTGTAAATCTGCTATTTTATAAATTATGTAATATTCACCTTAGATTATGGTGATCGTTTTATAAAGTTACAGAACAAAGAAATTGATTAACGGGTGATGTTTACATTTTTCTTTTTCTTCTTTTTTTAAATCTATACTTTTGAGTGTCAATATTTGATCATTTTTGAACATATGGTACAGAAGGTTGTTTGTATAGAAACAGGATCTTTGAGAACTATGTTTGCCCTGGGATAGAGCTGACTCTTAAGACATATCAAAAACAACGAGTCTGGAGTGTTTGTAATGACATCAACATGTCCTAATAATGTCCAGAGACATGCCTTGCGTAAGTGCAGTAATCCGATGGGTGGATGGATAGATCGATCTAGACAGACAGCAAAATATGAATTGGAGAAAGTTCAGTGCAAGTTCACATCCTTGTGCGCTCTTGGCATCTCAGTGAGTCTGCATATTACATCATTTTAAGCTTATCACTAATAAACTTCCTTTCTGCTCTTTCAGAAAATGTCCTTTTTTATCACTCCAGTAGTTTGTGGCTCTTCTCGACTCTTTCTATCTATCTATCTGCTTTTCCGTGACACAAAGGAAAGTGGGCGTAGTAGGCATTTATTCTGCATCGGCCTTGCCTGACTTCACCTGTCAGCTATTATGTAGGCCGGAGATGAAGAGTGAAACTGAGCTGTATTCCCTGTAGCCTACAGTTTACATCACATTACTGAAACACTATCCCACTCACATTCCTGTACAATTTATTCTATTTCCCAAAACTCCCCCTTGGACTAACCATAAGGCCAGCACTGCAAAGGAAGTGGGTCTTACCATATATGCAAACTAATCTCCATAGCTTTCACACAGCTGCTATTTTTTTCTGGAGATTTAATGTTTTTTTTTTTACATAACACCACAGAAGTCAGAGATGTATAATACTAGCACAATGTCAATATGTATTTGAAAACAATATCATATTATTTCACTTCAAACTATGTAGTTTATTACTGCAGCCAACATCATAAAACAATTGTGCAAATATTCAATGTGAACTTTAACTCGGAGAAGCATTGCAGTCATGCACAATATTATGGCACTCCAACTGATCACCAGCAGATAAACAACTTTCTTGCAGTAACCTTTTGTCCTGTTCGTTGAGCTTTCCAGAGAATCTCAATCTCCATTTTTTACATTGTCTACCCAGGCCAAACGCAGTCACAGCAAATGAGCAGACATAAGCTCTCAGTATTCAAATGGAACTTTTTACTTAATATTAACTTTACTCCAAACAAATCTGCATAAGCTCCCCTAGAACCTACATTTCTTTATTACCTCTTTTACTGGATATGGAAGACCTGCAACTTCTTTGGAACTTAAGTGCATTATTATGGAATACATTTTGGGGAAAAAGACACAATTTCTTGCACACACACAGTCACGTCTTGCTGGAAGTGATACGCAAAGTGAAACAGAATGAAGGAATGCAATTTGTGGTTAATTAGATCCAACTACGTTTCTAAAATATCCAGGAATTAAAATATTAAGCGTCTGTCTGGAGTTGCTATGACGGAACGAAAACATGTGCGTGCGATGAAGTCTGGTATGATGTGCCTACAAGGATTTTATCATAAAAACTGGGCAGTATCGTTTACGAGAGCCAACATGTAATGTTTAAAGGACATGTGAGATGAGCTTCGATTGTAAATGACCGTCTGTGTGATGGGCAGATGACAGAAACTGATAAGAGCTTACTATGACACTGAGATGAGTTCAAACCAATTAGTTTGGAGAATTACATTTTAAGGAATAGTAAAAAAAAAACAAAAGTTCATTGTTTAATAGACTATCTAAAACGGGCTCTTTTAATACCATAGCAGGCTTCTCGTAGTATTTTTAAAAAGTGATGAGATATTGACTAATACTTGTCACTAAAATGTGTGAAGTGGTCTCGAGGATCCGAGGGAGAAACTTTGGCTCTGATTCCCCGCCCCTCGGCTATAGCTCTCACCTAGTCCAGCGGTCCTCAGCAGTTCGAGCGCCCATGCGATACATTTGGATGCCTAAACCTTTTAAACAATTCGTTTTTTTGAAACACTAGCGTCAATCATCTACTTTCATGTTTTGATCTGGGAAGGGACGTGTGTACCTCGTTCGGTTGAGTGAACGGTAAGTTTTTAGCACGTGAAAACAACTGCGCGTGCTCCCCTTTCTCTCTCGGTTCTGGCAAAAAAAAAAAAAATACGTCTCGCGTTACCCTAAATGCGTGCGAAAAAGTTTTTCTGTTTTGTGTTTTAGTATTAAACAGCATAGTGCTTACACGGGTTTCATATAAGAGTAACGTTATCTCGGCTACTGTCATGATGAATGTAAATCAGTTTTCTTGCATATAGTTTATGTGCGGATTTTGAATGCTGTTTTAGACCTAAACCCTATGACTTCTAAGCACACAAAAAAACGAGTCTATTTTTTGTAGAAGCTTTCAGCCAGTAATTTATGTTGATTTTATAGCTTGTGACATAATGTTACACACTGAAACACCTAACTCGCTCTTTCTGAAAATTTGCTTTAAACACCTTTTGTTGTTATTTTAACAGAGAAATGACTTCATTCTTAAAGAAAAGCATCCCAGGGAATTTGTCCCTTCCATACACCACACCGATACCAAGGTCTGTGAAGGAAGTGAATTTCACCTGTGTCTTCAATGAGGAGTTCAAGTACATTCTGCTGCCTGTATCCTACTCCCTAGTGTGTTTCCTGGGACTGATACTTAACTCTGTGGCTCTGTGGATGTTCATCACTAAGATGAGGCCCTGGAAACCCAGTACGGTTTACATGTTCCATCTGGCCCTGTCGGACACGCTCTACGTGCTCTCCTTGCCTATGCTCATATACTACTACGCCAACCGCAGCCACTGGCCTTTTGGTGTTTTTCTTTGTAAGATTGTGAGGTTTCTTTTCTATGCTAACTTGTACTGCAGCATCCTGTTTCTCACTTGCATCAGTGTGCACCGCTACCTTGGTATCTGTCACCCCATTCGTGCTCTGACTGTGATCAAGCCACGCCATGCCCACATTGTGTGTGGTTTCGTCTGGACCGCTGTTATAGCCTGCCTGGTGCCCAAATTGATTTTCGTCAACACTTCTAAAAGAGGAAATGACACTTTGTGTCACGATACCAGCCGCCCAGATGAATTCAACACATATGTTACCTACAACTCAGTGATGATGGTTCTGCTGTTCATCCTGCCGTTTCTGGTCATCATGGTCTGCTACTGTTTAATGACACGGGCCCTTTGCCGACCCCGAAAAGGCCTGTCCCAAAGTCAACAGAGTTCATCCCGGAAGAAGTCCATTAAACTTATTATAGTTGTGCTGGTTGTGTTTGCGATCTGCTTTGTACCCTTCCACATCACACGTTCGCTCTACTATGCCTACCGTATTCTAGACGCAGATTGCAGGTCACTTAACATTATCAACTTTGCTTATAAAATCACTCGCCCGCTTGCTAGCATGAACAGCTGTTTGGACCCCATCCTCTACTTTCTGGCAGGGGATCACTACCGCTCTAAACTCCTCAGAGCGTTCACTAGACAAACGCCGAACACTCGTTCTACTGCGTGTGTGCATGATAACAAGCTCGGGCTGGCCTTTAAGAACCCAGATGCCCAAGCTGGCACTGAGTCAAGACTCTAGATTACACAAAACTCCACACATTTTGGGTAATCTTTTAAAAAGCAGTTTTGGAAGACTGCCACAAATTTTGCAAGACATCCCAAGCATTCTCTGTCAACAGTCATAATTTTGCAGATACACATCCAGATGAATTCAGGACAGTCTTGTAAGCACTATCAGCATAGATAAAAGTAAAAGAGATCTGTTTGGAGAAAGGATGTGTTTTGCTTTCTTTATGCACTCCTAATGTTTTTTTTTTTTTAGTATGATCGTTGGTGCAGAGGAACTGCAGCATGTTTTAGAAAAGCTCTGATGGCCAATCGCTCCTGGTTACTTGTGATGTTGAAGTTTCTCACTGTTGGTCAAGGACACAGCTTGGCAGTGTTGGGGGTTCTGTCAACACTGAAAACAAAACCTTCTCTATATCACAGAGATGGACTCTGGCCTGTGACTGTTACTACAGAAATGCCAGTACAAAGCCTTTTGTGTTATGAGTGAAGGTCCTGTGGTAGGAAATGAAGGTGTGAAATCCTTCTGCCAAAAAGTAGGACTTCAGTTTTCTTAGAATTTCACCAATGAAATAAATGAATCATGTATTGATTATTGAAGAATACACAATTTATTCCTTTATGTTAATCCTGATAACATTGCAAAGACAAGACACAATGCTGTTAAAATGGCATTTATTTAAATCAAACAGAAAAGTAGGAAAGGCACTTTGAGTGAAAAGGTGAATGATTGTGGGGGAAGCTGAAATTCGAGCTGCAGTCGTGCAGTTATCCCCGCTTGGCTTGCTTCATTCCTCGTGCAGATGTTTTTCTCCTTTGGTGGAGCGGATCTACAGCTGTGTTGCTGTAATTGTGTGTTTGTGTGTGTTTGTGAGTATTTGCATTGAAGGGCTGAATGAAGGAGAAAAAAAGATTGAAGAATTCAGATCCGTTTTGGCGTGCTGAGGAGAGAGATTTTTTTTCTGGATGCATCCTCTATGGGAATGTTTAGGAGTTTTATTATTTTGTGTTTAGTTTATGACGGCTCTGGTCATATTTTATGGTACTTTAATTTGTGTTTACATAATGTGTTTTGTATTTACTTTGTGTTTTTTCTGCATATCCTGTGTCGGTTTTATATGCCCCTCTCTGATACAAACAAAATCACAACTAAAATAAATCAGAAGAAGAGACCGTACTTGTTAGAGTGAAAGAGCCTATTTTATATACAGCATGCTAGAAAGTGTGCTTATGTCTGCTATGTGCTTTTTTATTCTGCCAAGAATTTATTGATCATATACAATACATTTGTGTACACTAAATTCATTTTTGTGCAACTGTTTATATCTAACCATATATGCTGTACAGTATGAGATTGTGAACTTAGAGAAAGAAAGTATTTGATATATTCATGTGATATGGCATAAGATGTTGCATTTTACTTTTTTGAGATTGTAAACTAGTGATGCTCTTGAGGCTCTCGGGAGAAGCTCTTCTTTTTTTGCTTTTGGTCAGTAGAGGTCCCCAGAGCTGTTTTCAATTTTTCTAATGAGGAATGAGTGCATTGACTTAATACCCACATCTCCTTCAGCTCTCTGTCCAGTGCCTTTGGCTGTGATAAATAGACCTGTTGGCTGCTGTTTGTTTTTGTGGGGTTGTTCAGGTCATGAATAGTTAATATGCACAGGAGATAAAGAGTTAATGTCCCTCTTCTTTTCTTGCACTAAAATCACCCTGAATATTTGGGAACAAGTGGCATCAAATACATCACGGCCCATACACATTAACAAAAAGATGACTACAGATTTCTGTTCAAAGTCAGAAAAACATCTGTAAATAACCTCTGCGATTAATACAATCAAAAGCAAACAAATAAGTGTTTAAGTGCTGCAATTGCAAGTTTTGTTTTTGAAGTGGTAAGCTTGTAATGCTTCTACAGGTAAATATTGCACACTCAAATGTTGTCAAAAATGGTGGGTGATGTTCTAAGTCTGACATTTTTTCTCTTTAATAGTCCTCATTTTCCCTCCCCCTCTGTCTCTCATGTCCTGAACTGTTTTCATCCTCTCATTCTTGTGCAGTGCCCAAGGACAAGGGTTGGGAGAAATCAATGTTGTGAAGCACTGCAATACAATACTCATAAAAGACATTGAGCAATAAAAAATTTAACTGCCGGAGAAGTATGGTTTTTCCCATCAGTTCTAGCAATAAGTAACCTTTATGTGTTTTATTTGTGTTGTCCACTGACATAAAAGAGCTTTTACACAGTCTAAAGTGAATTGATTTCTTTGGTCACAAAAGCATGTTTTCCATCAATCTTCATCAATCTCTTTATAGCTCCGCAAAGTGGAAGTTCATATGAATCTGGGAAACAACAAAAAGTGTGTGGTACTGCACATACAAACCACATTAAATAACACACACACATATATATATAATAATTGCATCTACAAGAAACGTTTTTCTTTGGATAATAGATGTGTGCATATATATGTTTCAGAAAATAATTTGTTATATATGAAATATTTGTAACATAAATTCAATTAATATCTAAAGTATAGAAATGGAAATGCATGTAAATATTTTCTAAATTATTGTATTATTTATATATACATAATAAACATATACAGACCACACACATATTATGCAAACAAAAGCTTTCATTTCGGATGCAATTAATTGTTTGACAGCATACACACACACACACACACACACAGCTTTAGTTTTTTCTCTGTACGTTGTAATATCAAGCTTTACAATTCTTTACCACTATCTTCAAATCACAGAGTTGTTCCTATTTGTTAGCAAGAACTTTTAAAAAATTTAAAACAAAGTACCATTTGTTTTACTGTCTTTTATATATTTTTGTAGGTACATGTTAAAAGTAAGTAATTTAATAAATTTTTCCATTAACATCTGTTATACTGAATGACAAAACATTTGCTCATATTCGCTCATGTATTCTGACATTTTTATATTTTCATTCCTTTGAAATACAATCTATGTATATAAAATGTAAATTTAATTTGATTCTGATACCAAAATATGTAATTTTATTTTGCTTTTTCTTTTTTAGAAGGCAGCCCATCAAACAATTGTGCTGACGACAACGTCTCTGTAGAAGATTGTGTAAGTTCATTGGCACTCGTTTTTTACTTTCATATGTTGCTTCCTATGCAAGCAGTCAACACCAAAAAACATGATACATCTTGGCTAAATCTGCATATTAAACCTGATTTATATAAAGGTAGATGAGGAGTTAATGTTGTACTTTGCCATCATACAGACGTTCTGTTTCTACCTAATGAGACACACTTTTTATAAGCAAACTGTTCAACCTGGATCACATGATGACTTTACTTTCACGGTCTCTCTGTTCTGTTGTTTGTCACATTCGAGAATAAACGAATGATTTCAAGGACATGGACAAGGACTGAGATGCTGAGAGTAGAGAGGAAGAGTGACATAAAGAGGAAAGAAGTTCATTACCCAGCTGAAAAGGAGGCAAATGGCTTTCATAGTCGCCATGGGAACAGGGCTTTCTCTCCCTGACAAACCTATAATAAGGTACTTCACTGGCCTAAACACAATTATTGCATGCTAAAAAGGGAAATATTGCTTTCCAATGTAATAGGCGGTAGATATTGATTCACATGGGTGTTCAAGCAGACATTCAGTATAAATGTTTAATTTGCTTTTTAATTCTGATGGCCACATGAACATTTTCACAAGAAACTTTTCTTAATGCTGTTACTAAGTTGGCACAGCAGTGAATGAGGGGGCAAAAAAGAGCAGTTTTTGTAGTTGTTTTAATATTCATTCAAGGCTAAAGCCAAACAACCAATGTGAAATAAATGTGAATTTCACAATACTGGTATTACTCCACTTTTTTTTGTAGAAAAAAAAATATTTTTATATATTCAGGAGTTAAATGATTACACAAAAAGACACAAAGTATCAAATATAATTACTCTTATAGAAGCAGAAGAAAAGGGATCCAAACAAGATGTTTAAAACAGCTTAGTATTGTTGTTGTAGTTTTTTAATAAATTAAAAAGTGTTCTGTTTAAATAAACTTTTTTTCTATGCAAAAATAATGACAAAATTTTACCATGATTTGCAGAAAGCTAAAATGTCATTCGGTGTGACAGTCTTGTCTATTTACCACATGTTGACAAATAAAAAGACTAAATACTTGTCTTTTACATTTGCCACTATTCCACTATTTATTTAGCAATTTTAGCAATATTTTTTGTTCATTTAACATTCTGAATAATTCTTTCATATATTTTAGTATGCACAAATCAGAATAAGTATGTTGTTTAAATGTTTACATAAATATATGTATTTCACTGAATAACATAATTTCACCCACATTTTGATATTTTATTCTCATTTTATTTTCATTTTATACACCTAAACTTAATTTAAACCTTAAAAGTAGACACTTTAATTGCGTTTGATATACTTTCGATGCACATATTACTTTTTAACTTCTTTTATTGCAGACAATAAAATGTCTTTGACCCTAAAATGTTTTAATAATACTGCTTGTATTATTACTATGTATAGATGAATTTGAAAATAAAATAGTAGAATCTTAAGATATAAAAGACCTTATAATAGAATATTAAAAATAAAATATAAATCAAAACATAAAAATACCAACAAATTTGAATTAAAATAATATTTATTCATTTAAACATTGAATGTATATATTTTTTTTCATTGATTGAAATAAGGCATATAAAAAAAGTATATATTGTAACAAATTAATAAGAAAGCCTTCTCTTTAATGAGTGATAAATTGCTAATAAAATCCTAGACTTCAGTCAGCCGGAGGGTTACTGATCAATCTGCTCTGGGTGCAGCAGGGATGCTGGAGGCCAGGCTGTATGTGGCTGATGATCACACATATAGAGCCGGGAGCTGTGTGTAGGGGTTACTGGGGATTAAACAGCCCAAATCAGCTGGGCCACCCTGACCTGGGCAAATTGTTTTAAACCCCATTACAGCAGCCTCACTATTTCCTTCTTATCAAGCCCCCTGCAGGTTCTCATTAATATTCAAGATATATGGCTGTGCACTCTGTATCATTGTCTATTAATGAGACAGATAATCATTCATTCAATTATCAGACCGTCAGCCCACGACTGTGCCCACCGGGTTAGCCTGGTTCTCAGTCGCCAGGCAGGCTGGAACAGAGGGGTGCCAGTCAGGAGGTGAGGGTGATAATGGGGATTACACCATATTAAAGTCTTTAATAAGACAAACAGCTTGGGAGGGTTAATGCGGAGCAGGTTTTGGGTGACCACATATCTGGCTTGCGTTTGCGTTTAGGGAAACTTTTGAACAAGGAAACATCCTGCTGAAACAGGCACACTTTTAAACCGTGATGTGACTCATCTGTAGGTTGACCCTGACCTCTGCTGAGAGATCAAGCGCACTGTTGATTCCTGCTGAGCAGCTCAGATCTGTTCTCCTGCTGTGAAGGCAAACGCCCGGGCCACAACGAACCACTGAGGACAGTGATAAACATGTCTCTTAATTGACATACGCGCACGTAAGCATACATCAGAGCAACCAGCAAAGCGAGTGCACTCGCTCTCCTTGAATGAACTTAACTTATGTAGCGAGCTTTTGATGTCAGCGGAAGGCTGGGAGACGCCGGTCCGAGAGGGTAAAATGAGAAGGTGGAAAAGATAGCAGGTGAAATGTTAACAAAATCATAGAAAATCCTGAGTTTGATAAATTCCTGCATTTTAAATGAACAGAGGTGGCCGCGGCTGTGGGAGAGCTTTGTCGCCGGCCCATTTTCTCGGCACAAGGCGCGCAGTCCCGGGGTCAGCGAAGTTACGAAAGTAATTAAAGCAGCTTGATTCACCGCCTGCTGCAGAGAAAAGAAAGCAAGCTGTCGTTCTGATTTAGAAAAATAAATTACAATTTTAATAAAGGGGTGTGGGATGGGGGTGCTGCGCTGTCTGGGTTGGATGGGAAAGCAGCGGGAGGGGGGTGGTCTAAGGGTTTCTAGCTGCCTACTTATCAATAGTTGCAATTTTTTGAAACCACATCGGTATTACATTGCGAAGGCACAAGTGCCCTTAAAAAAAGAAAACCCAGGGAACATTAACATACTGATTTCATGCGCGTGGCAAAGGGTCTGTGCCAATATCAGAGAGGACTCAGCACTCCTATTGTCTGCTAGAACTCTGGTCTCCTCTGATATGAAAATTCAATTATATTAT
The DNA here is from genome assembly GCA_032359435.1 of Enteromius unitaeniatus. Taxonomy (NCBI): domain Eukaryota; kingdom Metazoa; phylum Chordata; class Actinopteri; order Cypriniformes; family Cyprinidae; genus Enteromius; species Enteromius unitaeniatus. The sequence continues at coordinate 13,106,543 of JAUMHI010000055.1, forward strand.
AACTAGATCTCGCGCTGCGTTTTGACAGTCGACGGTAGCGTTTTGCCAGCTGCATCAGTGTGGGGGACCAGAGGGTCCTGATAGCGCTGAGGCAGCCTTTCAGCCATTGACATGTTTTCGGGGGACAAGATTACTTAAATGTGTTGCATTTAAGGGAGGAGAGTTAATCTAATGCATTGCCATTATCTCTCTCAGGTAATTCCAATACCACCCCCAATCTGCGTGTTTACGCGCATGCACATCCGCTCATATTCCCACTTACACTACACTGCCATCAGATTCGCCGCTGTCTCTCTGCTCGCCACAATGGGTGTTTATTTATTTATTTTCATCTAGTCATTGCCTGTAAATAAACAGGAAGTTTTGGCTGACGGGAATCATTTTCTCGACGGCAAGCACTTTTTAAGTGACAGCTTTCTTGGCTCTCTGAGAGCTTGGGTTATTCAGGTTATTCAGAACTTGGGTTAAGTTGTCATTGAATTTCTTACATTCATTAATTCTTTCACACAAGAGGTGCGGAGGGTGGAACTGTACCTTGTTAAAATGTATTGAGATGTTCAAACACTCATTTAACTTATGCCTTCTGAGATGTATTCTTCAGAACGTGTAGAACTCCAAAGAGCAAACTCCCTGAACTTTGTACCCAGTTACTTTGCAAAATTATCTGTCACTGCTGACTAGAGGAAGATGAATCGATGTGTTTTATGTTCATTAATGCAATTTTCGTGTCCTCCTGTCAGGGGAAATTTTTAGATATGTGCACTTACTGTTTTGTTCAGATTAGCTTTAGGCCTTAACCCCGAGACAAACTGCATGATTTTCAGCTGTCCCAGATGAAAGATTGACAGCCAATCAGAAATCACTGCAATTGTTTCACGATGCCAGTCTTTCGTCTGAGGCAGCCAGACATCGCATAGTGTGTTTTGGGCTTCAAAGTTATAGTTTAACTTAAAGAAGATATATAAAAAAAAGTCTGGTCTATTGTCATTTTAACTAGCCCACTGACTTCAACTGCATGGGCAAAAACTATCGATTCTCTCTTATTTTGTATTCCATGGAATAAAGAAAGTCATACAGATTTGGTACGACATAAAGTAAATGATAACAGTTTTCATTTTTGGATGAACTATCACTTTAAGATGTTATGGTGATATTTGAATATATGAATAGAATATAGTATAGATAAGGCTGGAGAGCACTGAATGATTTGGAGAGTGTAGATATACTAGGAATCTTGATTGAGTTTCTTCCTTTCATTGTGTGTGTGTGTGTGTGTGTGTGTGAGTGTGCGGTTCTGTGTGAGAGAGGCCAAGGCACAGGAAACGCCTCCCTCTTCAGCCCACAGCCCTGAGACCTGAGAGTGGACCCCCCATTAACCCAGTACACAGCACACACATACCTGCCTCCCCTCATTAGGCCGTGTTGAAGTACATGCTCACCCAAAAGAAGAATAGAAATCCTAATTAGTATTCTCTGCAGGGCCACAACCATTAGCACTTAATTAGCACAGAGAGCACCCCTCTTTCCGGGTGTGGGGAGGGAAGGGGGGTTTTGTTGAGTGCAATATTTCTGCATATTCGCTGTATGCCTTGGCCATGAAGAGTTCGCTTTTGTTTCGCACATGTGTGCTTGTGTTTGAACGCACATTTCTGCACTGCGGCTTCATATGGCTGCACACGGTCCGTTGAGTAAAATGGTTGCCTTTTGTTTCATTACCCTAAAGATATGACAATTATGGATCACACTTGGATTTATTGTCAGTTGCATTTATGGTGTAAAAAATAAGCAATATTTACACTGCAGTAAATGTAATTAGGTCAGTGAATCTTTTTTTTCAACCCAGTCTATTAATTTCTTTGAAAATATAATATATAATATAATATATAATCAGCCTTTAAAGGCAAGTTTAGCAAAATAAAGGCAGATGCAAAATATAGACATGTGCAAAATGTGGCATTATAACTCCAAAGATAGTTAGTTTATGATTTATTAATTCATGATTCCTGATATTCCATGTGTAGACAAAATATAGATGCTGGGGATTTTATTCTCTTTTCTCTATTCCTCCTTCAAATGCTTTCAGTTCTCGGCTGAGCCCAGGGCTGGTGCCACCTTTCACTTCCTGAAACTTTAGAGGTGGAGAGCCATCATTTGACAATTTGGCCTGAATGGGGCGGCCGGCAGATTGAATGTCGTTTTCCCACCAGGCTTCTCCATCCAGCCCAGCGTGGAGGAGGTTGGACGAGGAGGATTGGGTGTAATGTGCAGAGTAAAATTAGCACTTTGATGGCAGGTAATGGTTTGAGATGAGTGCCACTGACGTAGATTTCCAGGAAGATCTCTTTTCTCCCTGCAGCTTGCTCTCTCTTCCCCTACACACCTGTAAGATCAGAGCGGGCCGGCCTCTGCTGTCAAGGCTGTAATTTGTCCCTGATCAATATAATTATGCAATTCCAGTGGCCTCCTCCCGCTCAGATGGACAGCTTTCTGGGTGACTAATCCCATACTTTAAACCCTGGGAAGTCACACAGACTAGATGCAGAGCACACCTCACAGCAGTCCAAATAAAGCTTCCTTGATTATAGCATAATTACTGGGAAACAAATGTGTAATAAGTGGCAGCAGTTAAACTCCATGTTTTGATGTAGTGTAGCAATGTAATTTTAGTGAAACAAAACTGCCCCCTGTGGCATGTATGCTAATGATGTGGATAACAGCCGTCTGTGGTCGGTGGGGTGTGAAAGTGATGATGGTCTTTAGATGGGGCTACAGATGGGTCACAGTAACAGTGATTCTCACCTTTCCTTAATGAAATAGTCATTATTCCTCCGGGAAGCTGAATTATTTCACTTTGCGTAGAGAGCATGAATACAACACGTATACATATCTAATTCTACATTCAAATTAGCTTATAATGATTCACTCCATGTTTATGTAAGCTTTCGTTTGCCACCAGGTTGCATATTGACAGATGGGTGTCGAGGGCTGTGTTAAATGTCTTTATTAATCTGTGTCTGTCATTTTGACAAAGATGGAAATAAAACACCACTTACTGTCAGGAGCCATCAAGACAATCAGAACAACAATTAAAGGTTGAAATGGATGAACACAGAAAGATCATCATTTATATGGAAATGTGTCCTGTTCACTGTTTGTCTTTTTAATTATATTATATTATATTATATTATATTATATTATATTATATTATATTATATTATATTATATTATATTATTCTTTGATTAATTATTTATTAACATTTGTATTCAGTTATTTTAATAAAAAACATTAAATTCCAAATCATGTTATGTTATGTAGTTGACGTATTAATGTGTCTTATGGTGTGACAGTAATAATGTAAAAAAATAACCTCTAACATTGATGAAAAACCTCTTGTGCAATTTTTTATCATGTAATTTGTATTTTAAGTTGTTTTTCTACATTTTTGCACCATTTTTACATTTTTTTTTATTTGTCAGCAACCCAAACTCTAGTTGTAACAAACTCTAGGTGTGCTGTAACCATGAGCTCTGGGCATGTTGTCTAAGCTTCAAAAGCAACATTCTGTTTTATTTTATTTCAGATTCGCTTCTCTGTTATATGGTTTGCCGTTTTTCAGGAGCTCCAGGTCAGTTTCCCTACCAAGTTTTGTGGTCTGCCATGTTGTCCATTCTGCTCAGCTATTTAAAAAATGTTGAATATCAACAATGGCTTTCACTGGGGCATTGTCAACTTTTGTATGAAGCAATCTTGGCTGAATGCGATGGCTCCCAGTGCAGGGAGGGCTCGGCTCGGCGCTGCTGCGGAATGGAAGACTACCGCTCGCCTGCCCTTCTCTCTCTCGTCTCGGCTCAAAGCAACAAGGTTTGTGCGTCTTACCCGACTTTCTCCAGCTAAACAGTCTGCAGGACCCTAAAGAAGCAGAGGGAAGGATTTAGAAAGAGTGGCTGTGCAACGGTGAGTGTCTTTCTGGAACGCTGCAGCTGTGGGCTGGAGTATATTTGGAGGGAGGGGGGCTTGTACAGGGGTGGGGGTGGGTGGATTTTATTAGCATTTCACTTCAGTGCAGGGGCTACACAGACTGAACTGTTTTTAGGATTTTACTTCTGACACAAAAAAAACTTTAAGTTGGTTGCGAGGCTTCCTGTTGTTCAATTAAGTCGTGGGCTGTCATTCTGTAAAGTCATCATTTGTTAAAGCAGTCATTCTGCATCAGTTCTGCATCATGAATTAATCATTGGATAATAGTACTTGCTAAAGAGTATTCATAATCATTTCCTTATTTAATAAGGAGTCAAATATTGTAATATTCGGCAAGACTTAATGCAAGTTTAAATTACTAGTTATGTTAATTAATTTTGGAAAATGGAAGACAGTTTTACAGGTTCATTTCTTGCTTAATTTGTTGACACACTCATTTATATATATATATATTCAAATATGTCAACAGATTATATATATATATATAGAGTATATTTACAGTGTGTATGTACATATATATATATTCACACATTTTAATTATAGAAATTGATTATAATATATATATATAACAAATTTGGACCCCAAAAAAAGGTATTGTTGACAAACAGATGGCAAAAGTCCCTAAAGATATGGAGCAGTGCTCTGTCTGTGCCACATACAGTCTATACGTATCTCTGAAAGGTAGTCGAATGTCTTTGTCAGGGTGTCACGGAGAGGAAGCAGTTAGCGTCTGCGAAGTGTCCCCGCCAGTGCAACTGCAACAGCTTGTATCTGCCATTGACATGTCAGTTTCCAGGGCTTTGAGCTGTCAGCCCTACTGCGCCCTTCTCACCCCAGCAGAAAGCGAGAGAGCGGAAGAAAGAGGATGTTTGTGTGAAGGTTGGCAAACTGCCATATTAGTGGCAAAGGAGAATACATGATAAAAATATAGAACGGCAGTAATGCACATATGCTCCCGAAGGACCTTTAAGTGGGTCAATTTGAGTACTGTTCAGATTACGAAATAAAATGACTTTCCTTCCTGACGGGTCAAACCAATAATGAGTTTAATGAGTATATAAAGATGCCGGTGGCCTAAACTTATGAGGTTATTTTTAAGGTGTAGTAATTATTGTAAATATTAGGGGCAGTACACTATGTAGTGTCCACTTATGAGGGTCCGGTGTAGTCCTCTGCGTCTCCTCTGTGTCTCTCTGCCAAGGTGAACAGATTCATCCCCAGGAACCCAATCCATTATCCTGTCAACAACAGCAGGTCCCTGCCACAGTTAGCAGCAACACTGGTCGTAATGAAATCATCAGTAATCCCAAAACTCATCTCATCATACCCAAGGTAATTAATGCATTTGGAGGGCGATGGCTAACTCTTAATTAAATTATGCTTCTTTTAATGAGGCCTTTATGTAGGGTAAATTTATGGCCAGTATCTCCATTATCAAGTGCTCGGCGCTCAACAGAGATTCGTCATTTTCACCTCAAATCACTCGCAGATTAACGTAATGAAGCCCATGATTAATATATCAATTTATACTTGTTTGTTTCTTTCCTCCAGATGTAATAAATTACCCGGCGTAATTAGTTCTTCAGGATTTTGCCACAGCCAAAACCTCAGTTCTCGCTAATAATGCAGAAAGTATTATCGTTGCGTATTAATTTTGGAATAATTTGGAGATAACAACTTTGTTGCATTAATCATATTACAAAATTGGGTGTATTTAATTAATTGAAGATATACCCTGCAAATTAATTGTGCATTTTCACAATATTATCTTAACTAATGAAGGTCTGACGAAGCGACTGTTTCATTTTTAAAAGGCACCAGATTAGTGGGATCTTAATTATGTTTAAAACAAAAGCCATCTGCTTGCCACATTTGGTGCAAAGCAAAATCAGACAACTCAGCATTCTCTGCTAAACAAAAAAAGAGAAAGTTTCCATTGTTTTGGAGAAACTGTAGTACATGGAAATGATTCAAAAGATACATGGGAAATAATGAGGTCTGTAATTAGCCAATGATGGCATTTCAGTGATGGCAAATCTGATCCATTTCTGCAAGTCTGACTGACAAGAGACAACATGGAGTTAACAAAATGCTTTCTGTGTGTTTTGCTCATATTTATTTATATGGAACTGAAAAATATCATTTTACTTTAATTATATTTATTTATTCTTGTCGTGTGTTTTGTAAAAATAAATAAAAAGCAACTCTAGGCATATCATCTGTCTTATCCTAGACACATTATAAACATTATCACATTGCATGAGACAGAGATACTGCTTTAACACATTGAGGAATTCCTTCACAGACTCATTTAGCTAAAGCTAATAACACCTCCAAACTAAAAGACAATTGCTTGTGCTGTTAGAATTTGCTCAGTGATTTAATCAAAACTATATTTATAGTAATTTTCTGCTAAATTAAATCAGCAGTTTAATTGAAATTAGCTTTCATTGGGTTAGAATAAATGTAGTTAAAACCATTTCCATTTAACGCATCATGTACTAAATGTGGTTTTATTAATGTTTCGCTTAAAATTTTCCTCCTGAAACTTAAAGATATTGTAGAAAAATGTTGTCATTGGGTAGCAAATAGGGACTGTGTATTCAGACCATGTGCTGCATGTCTTAATGTCCCTGCAGATGATGTGTGCACATTAGCTTCATGCTGCATTAGATCAGAACTCCTATTCATCACTGACTGGGTTAAAGAGCTTCTCAAATGTGCCTTTATTCTGCTGTTGCAACATACTTTTCTTATGTACTGTGCGCTTTCTGGAAAAATGATAATACTCTTTGTAAATATATACAAAAGTGGCATAAATGCTTACAACACATCTGTATGTATTTGCACACGGTTTAGACAGGCATGCATTGCTTCGAGTAAATACAGGACATTTGTTAGGTTTTCAATAGGTTTTCTCTTGTTTGTGAGGTACTTGATATTAGTTTTGTGACAAACAGGACTAAACCAGGGTAATAAAAGCACCAAAAAATGGTACAAGAATATAATTTGCTTTAGTGGTATTTTTCTTAAATATTCTAGAGAATGATGGCTATGTAATTTCTTCTTTTTCAGGTTAAAGTTCTTATCTTTTCTTGGACTTTATCATAACATAACAGATAAACAACAGGCTGTGGACCTCAGTGGAAGACACATGCTCTAGTCTTCAACAGTGAATATTGTCCTGCAGGTAATGGAATCAAAGCAATAAAATGTAGATGTTCAGTGAGAAAACTGATTTATTTTTTTACACTGAAAAATGCTGAATTTCAGCTCTGTTTTTATATACAGCCCTGTATATAAAAAAATAAAAATCTGTCTTAAATTCGCTGGGAATTTAAATTAAAAACTGTCGTTGGGAAATATACACTGCGAGATGAAAAAGTTTTTTTTTTTCAACAGGATCACGGATCAGGATCATTTATATGACTAACTGAAAATATATTTTCTGACGCATTCGAGCATGGCTTTGCGTCCCATTGTTATTCAATCGGTAGTTATATGTTATCCTCTGCAGGTGATTGAGCAAAAGTGCTTAAGAAATACCTTGTGATATTTCTCTATTAAAATAGAGTTTAAAATAGGGTTTATAATTATTTTTTTATTAACCGGTACGATTTATCATTTAGAGTTTATTCGATTGCAAAATTGAATAAAAAAAAATCCATTAGACATATAAACAAATTGTGTAATTCTACATCGACAAGTAGCACGTTTTTACGGATAAAATCTCAAATAAATTGAATTCGAATAAAATAGCGTTGACTTTTTCCACAGAGATCAGTTTTACAGCCCTGCTGTTTTAATTTTAAAGCCCGAACTCACATGCTTCAAGTAAAAAAAAACAACAGGATATCATTCCAGTAGTTCGCAGTGACATCCGAAAGAAGGTCAAACTCAAGCCTCTTTTCTTTAATTGACCAGTGAATATTATTTTACCAGTGTCAGAACCAGAGGGGACGCAACCATTCAGCGAAATACAATAGGAATAACAGACCGTGCTGAAATTGCATCTTAATTTGCATATTCGGTTCAAAAATCATGCAAATCCCAATGAGACGGTCTTTATTGTGTCTGCAATTGAAAAATCATCCTGTTAACCATGGTAACTCTGGCCTTATTCGTAGCCAGTGAGTTGAAACAAAAAAGTTATTAATTCACACCGTATGACGTTTAAATGGACTCCGGGGCAATGGTTAATGGTTCGGCGACATACCCTATTTGATCTCATAAATGGGAGATTATGATTAAATTAATATTATTTGTTATTAATATTATTACAGCTTCGTTTAAGCTATAATGTTTAACGTTTTAATAATCTATTCATCATATTTTGTTTAGACAAAATACATGTAGCCTAATGTTATTCCTAATATAAACTTTTTCCGAAATGCATTGGCATATAGACCAATATAATTTATCATATGTTTTTACTTTTTTAATCAGGCACAAATAGTACTGCTGTAATAAAAATAAAAGACAAATAATTTCACACATGTATTTCCCGCATAATTGTGGCTCGTGCTGTAGTTTGGTAAAGTGGGTGTGTCGCGTGCTAGATTATCAAGTTGACTTATTTAAACTTTGCGGAGCACCTGATTAGGGGAGAGCCTCCCCTTATTACAGCCGAAAAACACTGTCTTTTTTGGTGTCCCTGCGTGCGCTTTGCTATAATTTACTTCCACTTTAATTGTTTAGGTTGAGCTAATTAACAAGTGAATCGCGAAAAAAGGACTTTACGCGCCTGATAAAGAATAGAGGTCCTGTGGTGATTTATTGTTAGGATATTGTTGGTCTCTCAATAGTTCATCTCGACTGAACAAGCTGTTAAAACGTTCAGCTAATAAAAACCCTATATGTTAAATTTCACAGCTCAAACGTGTGATATAAGTTAGCAACGAATTGATATTTATCAGTGGCACGGATAAATAGTTTTATATGTTTGCTACCTTTTATTTCTGAGTGGTAATTAACACACAGTGGCCTCCTTATTGTATTTATCTGCGGCACGGTGACAGTTTTAGTCTATTCGGGTCATTTGGACAGTGCTTATTACCTAGGCAACTACACTAATGGACAATTCAGTGCCCGGCCATCACACACGTGAGTGATTTTCGGAAGCCTTGTGGCTCGGAGCGCAGTGATGTTGAACACTGGGAGGCTTTCCTGGTGGTCCTCGGCCTTAGCTTACGTTAATTGGGAAATTTAGAGAACAGAAGCCCTCATTACCGAGCTCCGGGTAACTGGGAGTTTTCCTTTCCCCGCTGCCTCCTACATTTCCATAAGCAGATTACAAGAGGATATGTTCCTGAAACCACTCGGATAAATCACCGGTTTCTCTAATTACAACTTTTGTCATCCACTGTTTTTTGGAGATGGTTGCTTTTTCTCCTTGAAAAATAGTTATCTTTCATTTGCCAGTGAAAATATGGTTACTTTATAGCCTGCACATCGTTTTGTTTAAATTGACTTGGCTATACAAATAAAATCGTGCGTAATTCAGTAATTAAATTGAGCATTACATTGAAATTGTTTTATATGTTAGGCTATAATGCTTAATTACACCAGCCTAACCAGGTCACTCTTAAAAAAAAATTTAATTGTATAATAATGTAATTCTGTGATGAATAATTTATGCCTTGCGTTGCGATTGTAAACCTCGGGCCTGAATAACAACATCGGGTAACTACACCCGCGCTTGTTAAGAGTAGTTTGGAAAGTAAATAACGCATACGTGTTGGTGCACATGTCCTACAAATCGGCCACACGCTGAAACTTCTCTAAATGGCCGAGTCGTTAGTGCGTGGTGTTAAAAAGCCCATCGTGAATATTCAGAAGACTACTGTAATCGTTAAGTGTCAGTGGCGTTACAAGTGTTGAATGACCATGTTCTCGATGGACGATGTGCTAATACTGGCCCATTGGAAGGTGTAAGCTCTCCCCGGGAGACAGAAAACCCCTCATAGCAGAAACACGTCTAAGATACGGGATGATTGCAATTCACAGTAACTGGTGGTGTGAAGATGAAACCATGAACATAAACTCCACAGTGGCGTGACAGCTCGTTTTTCGAGATGTTTGTAGCTTTAGTCTCTTCATCAGAACCCCCCCCCCCCTTCAGAACAATATAGAATTGGTCCACAGGGGGGCGTTACTGTATTAATTTTCTATTCACTAGGTCGTCGTGGGCACTTGACAAAAATGCAAAGATAATTTGTTGCACAGTTATAATGTGATATAGCACTATGTTACAGTGTAATAAAATATGCTGTTAAATAAAAGTTATAAAAACTAGGAGACCAAGAATGTAAATAATTTGCTTGGTGTTAAAATCGCTCTGTTAACCATTTTTTGTTTTAATTCCCACATTCTAATTATGTATGAGCTTATCTTATTTAAAAATAGGTAGCCTATTAATAGGCCTAATTAAAATCCCGTGTTAATAGTAAGGTGGAAAAATGCCTACCATTTATTGCGTTAGTGGATACAAATCTTTTTAACACTTTAATCAAATTAACCTGTGTGTTTAGACTCAAAGACTCTAGGCTATAGATTCCAATAAGTAGGATCTTGCCTTTACTGTATGCAACAAATTAAAGGCCCCCCCCCCCCTTTTTTTTTTTGTTTTGTTAGCCTGTGTTGAGCAGTTTATGCATTTTGCGGTGGAAAATTAGGAAACCGTAATATTAAGGCTATTTAAGTCAATCTGTGCCGCAAAAGTGATGTAAGAATAACAATAGTGAATAACGATCGCTTCAGAACAATATTTGCAAAGTGTTTACTTTTGTCAAAAGATGCCCCCGATGCATTTTATCCCACTTAGAGTGCATCCCGAAACACAGGAGAGAGCACGGCGCTGTCTGATTGGTCGGCGCTGAGCTCATTGTTATGCTGTCAATCCAAATCACATGGCAGAGCCTCTATTAACAGCTGAGCTTAGCGCACAACTTTGCAGAGTTCCGTGGCAGAGCAGAGCAAGACACACGGGACCGGTGTGGAGACTTTCGAAAGAGTTCGGTGCTTCTCACTTGACCAGAGCATTATCTCTGTGAACTTTTGACTGACTTTATTTAGTGAGGCTCTTCAAACTCCAGCGTTTTGTTTTCGAGTGCTCGGCACCACTTCCAAGTCGCTTGAATGTATAACATGATGGAAACCGAGATTAAAAGCCCCCTTCCGCAGTCCAACACGGGCTCGGCGGCCGGCGGCAAAAACAACAGCTCCAGCGACCAGGACCGTGTAAAGAGGCCTATGAATGCTTTCATGGTGTGGTCGCGCGGCCAGCGGAGGAAGATGGCACAAGAGAATCCCAAAATGCACAACTCTGAGATCAGCAAGCGACTCGGTGCTGACTGGAAACTTTTGACTGACGCCGAGAAGAGACCCTTCATTGACGAGGCCAAGCGCTTACGAGCCATGCACATGAAGGAGCACCCGGATTACAAATACCGTCCCCGCAGGAAGACCAAGACCCTGCTGAAGAAAGACAAGTACTCCCTGCCCGGAGGAATCTTGGCACCCGGTGCCAACGCTGTCAACAGCGCCGTGTCAGTGGGCCAGCGGATGGACTACACGCACATGAACGGCTGGACGAACAGCGCATACTCCCTCATGCAGGACCAGCTGGCCTATCCTCAACATCCCAGCATGAACAGCCCCCAGATCCAGCAGATGCACCGGTACGACATGGCTGGGCTTCAGTACCCCATGATGTCCACGGCCCAGACCTACATGAATGCCGCGTCTACGTACAGCAGCATGTCACCAGCATACACGCAGCAAACTTCCAGTGCCATGGGTTTGGGCTCCATGGCTTCGGTGTGCAAGACGGAACCCAGCTCTCCTCCTCCGGCCATAACCTCTCATTCCCAGCGTGCTTGTTTGGGAGACCTGAGGGATATGATAAGCATGTACCTGCCTCCCGGAGGAGACAGCGCCGAGCACTCCAGCCTACAGAGCAGCCGGTTACACAGCGTTCACCCGCACTATCAAAGCGCAGGGACTGGCGTGAACGGAACGCTACCCCTAACCCACATTTGAAAGACTCCTGAAAAACAAACAAACAAACAAAAAAGACTAAGTACTTCGGATACTTGAACGTTTTGATTTGCAAAAAAGAATCGAAGTTCAATTTCGTTTTTAAAAAAAAGAAACTATTTTTAATCTCAGTGAGTTGTCCGTTTTAATGCATTTTATGACGACATATCGGGGACTTAAGAATAAATTGTATTGCAGAGGAGCTTTTTATCATAAGCTGTAAAGCAATCAACGTCTGTAGAAGAATATTGGACTTCTGACTTATTTGCCGTCAGAGTTTGTCTCTATGAAAAAGGCACGTGGCTTCGTGAAGAGGCTGTATTTCAAAAACTAAAAAGAAAGAAAACTGGAGGGAGAGTATGTTCACTCATAAATGTTTACACTTATTTTCTAGAATGTCGGTTTTGTCCAAATCTGTGTAGTCCTTTTGTTGTTCATTTATGAACTAGGTTTTATTGAAATGAAAGACTGTGCTGGTCGCAAGCGCAAAGTTTGTTTTATTTATAGTGAGTTCTTTTTTTTCTTGTTTTTTTTTTAAAGCTTGTGAACCATTGTACGTCTTGTTAAAATGTTCCACTTTTGTTTTGTGAATCTTCCTTTCTGTGATGTTATGGCAGTATCAGGTTAACCCATTATGTGGGACGGAGAGTTTTATTTAAACTGACGTTTCTACTCAAGACCATCCTATTCCTAAATGAATAAATTTGTTTTACAAAAAAAAGCTTCATGGTTAGATATGATTTATTTTATTTTATAATTCAGTGACTTTGGTTCTGTGAATCGTCCACCGGTAAACCAGTGACAGAATTGCTCCAATTCGCTTTAAGCCGAATGTGGTTATTTGATGCGATCGGTGAAATGAAGAGTAAATAAGCGAATTCAGACAAGCTCGATACCAAGCAAATGTCAACACCCGGGGATTGTTATTAAACATCATTACACAGCAGATATATTTGTGCCTTTCAAACGCCCCAAAAATACAATCGCTATGTAAATGAATCAAATATCATTCTAACTATTGGACCACTGAATCTAGTTAAAGCATCGCACCTAAAAACCTTCAGTGACCTTTTCACTGAAATATCAACTGATGTATATGCCTACTTCTAAAATGAAACTTGTTTTAAAATTCCCTGTTTTCATAAGATTTCGCTATTCACTGTAGATGAGGCATCTTTCATTTGCAAGGATATACAACCCAAAAATAACCAAACTAAAAATCCTAAATGAATAAATATATTTTAACTCGCATGAGCTGTCATGCATACAAACTCTGTAATTTCCTTCTTCATTTTCACTTGTTGAGGCGTCCAGGTACATACAGTTCCTCAGAATTATTTTGTATAATTATGGTTAACTATAAATATCTTTAATCCTTTGAGTTTGTCAAAACCTGAAGATGAAACGGTTGATAAATTCAGACAATTATGTTCATGATAAGTGATTAATGCAGGGATTATTTGGTTGCTATTTCACTTTATGAGCTTCTAAGTTGTGGCCGATTTTTGGGGGGTCAGACAGAGGTTAAATATTTGCTGTACATTATTCAGTGATTTGAATATCACACAATATTGTATTTTTGTCTGTGTGTCAAGCGACCATTTTTACCATACCTTTCTTGTTGTAGTTAGCCAAGCAAAGGAGGCACATACAAGGCTGTTACGGACTGCCTCATGTAATTTAGGGTGTCAGTTCCACTACTGAATTCTCAATATATAATATGTATAATAGTCTATATGTTTTGTCTAACACATGTTCGTAAAAATAAAGAATCTTCAATGTCTTTACAATATCTTTGATTCAAAAAAAAAAAAAGCCTCCTCCTTCTAATAAAGATATACTACGCGGCTTGATATGGTTGTTTAAAATTAAAATATAGATGTAAGCCTATGTTTTTGTAGATTGTAGATTTTGATTTCTAAAATCATAGATACATTTGTAAATAACTGCTAAAAAGCTCTTAATGCTAGTTACCTAAAGTTTTTCTCTAACAACAGGCTGAAAAACCTCTTTCTAATTTATTAATCCTTTACTTTTTTAGAACCTCTATGGATTTCCCAACTGATATTCTAACAAGTTTTTAATCTCAGATGCTTGATTTAACTTGTTTCTAAAAGATCACACTTGTTCATCCACGTTCAATAATTATCCATTCTGCAAAGCGCCTCACATTTTCTGAAACAAGTCAATTGACTCGAATCCCTTAAAACACGTGTTGCATTATAAATACTATCTGTATTTTCAAAATAATTGGAAACTCTGCTTGTCTTAATCTCAACCATTTAGATTTTTACTTCTCTCAAGCAATTCAATTCTCAAGCAATGTTTTTTTATTGAAGGAATAATTTTAAGAACCCAAATCTGGTCATTTTTGCATACACCAATATGAAACAACCTGAATTTCACAATATTAGTGCACCTGACAGTTTTACAGAATGGGATGAGTTGCACAGCATCCCAGGTCATTTATTCCCCTGAGCTGTTGAGTGCATGCACTGGCTGCTGTCTTTCCCACATTCACTGACAGGTTTGATCCATGCGTCGTTGCTGTGCTTGGATTAGCCCTGTGCAACTCTTTGGATGCCAGCAGATTAAACAGACCTCCCTGAAAGTAGTAGTGTGTTGGAGATGGCCTATCAAGGGCTTCCTAATTTTAAAAGGAAAACAAAATATACAAGTAAAGCAACTACTACAGATGCAGTGAATTTGGTACACATATCTGATATGAATGGTTTGCTGGGTACCAGATGTGTTTTAATTTTTTGACATTCACAGTGACACTATTAATATATTCAATTGCCAGTTAAAAAAAATGAAAGTATTTAAACTCACATGAGTGAAGCAATACTGATAGCGGAATACATTAGGTCCCTTCCAGCACAGAGTGGGCCCCTTTCTCTCTCTCTTTCTCACTTGCTCGCTCAGTTATGTGGAGCACTGTGCCCACTCAGCAAGTGCAGGCATATCCCCACTTCCATCTGCTTATGACCTCACTGGAGCTGTTTGTTTAACCCTTTTTCCAAACCAACATAATTGCACACAACTGGAATCAAGCATGTTGGATCCAGAGTTAGATGGCATTAGAGACAGAATGCTTTCTCACTGTCTTTCTGCACTGGATATTTTTTAATATTTAAATATCTTTGCATATACTGTCTACCTTCCCCTATTTTTGATTGTTATGATTATTCCTGACCTATCTGAATACATGAGCATGAGAATGAAAACGTGGCACTAGTCCTGTATCAATTTCGTTCACTGAACCTGCTCAGCAACTCTCATCGCAAACTCCTCATTCCAAATCGCACTGTTTTTACAGTATTCCCGTTCACAAACATACACCGATTATACAGTACGTCAGTTGAAAAAAAAATGGGTGTGTTTGAAAAATAAAGTGAACAGGCTCTGTGGTATTTTAATGGTGCCAGACTGGACTTGCAGTGGTGTTGTGTACTAAAAACAGAATATCCTAGTATTGATTAGCAGGCTGGCTCAAGGCATTGCTGTTGGGCCTGTCCACTGGAGTGAGACTCATGTGGGCTGTGGGGACGGACAGGAGTCGAGGTGTGGGGGTGAGTTAATCTCCCTGAACTGGGGCAGATGTCGTTGACGAGCCCCTATTAGATCAGCTCCCGCCGTGGGAAAATGGCATCCAATCCTTACGGGGTCAGGGCTTTGAGCTGACCCTCACGGTCTCATCCCACCTCAGAGAGCTGTCCATTCTCCTGCGCTTTATCTAAGAGACAGGATCACCTCTCCTGCCTTTGGCTATTGTCTTGTTTTACTATTGTATGTTTGCTGTTCTTGTACACGTAAATCTAACCTCTTCCTCTTCTTGCAGCACGTGTCATGATTTTGGTTCCTCTCTGCGTTTTATGTTCTTGTATTAAATATGTGTTGATGCCTGTTCGCCTTTGTTTCACTTTTCTCTCTAGTTCACACCAGTCCCTGTATCATTATGCTTCATTAATTGCCCCCAAAACTTTTTGTTGTTGTTGTTTTTGGCAGTGATGTCACTTTGAGTTCCAAAAATAACCTTTCACAGAACAGATTTTAAAAGGACAATTTTTTAAATGGAAATATTCCATAGATGTTAAAGGTTTTTCATAGAACCATCAATGCCAGTTATTTGGAGGCATCTGGAATATGGATGTCGTTTCTTATGTGTATGTTTTAGATTGTCATCCATTTTAAGTATGAGTAGTATCAGCATTTTTTGACATTTAAAGATCATCACAAATCTAGTCTAGTGAATGTGCCAACTTGTTTCTCCTCTCCTCAATGATTCTGATGTTTGCTGGTAATTATAGCCATGGTTGAATCTCCATGGCATTACACAACCACAAAGAATGTAGAGTGGGAGGTTTAAAGGGCGGCTGCCGCTCCAATTCAGGCTTGGCCTTGCAGTCCAGGTGCAAGTGACTTGAATTGATGTCAGCATAGAGTAAATAATTCTAATGAATAGAGTCTTAGCTCAAGGGGCCCGACTATTTCATAGAAAGACTTTAGCTAATGAGATATATATATAGAGAGAGAGGGAAGAGGTGAGATTGTGTTGTAATTTAATTAAGCAAAATCTATTAAGTAATGTTTCAACGTGCCAATCTGTGGACAACCTGCCTTCATGTTTATGTAATGTCAAAATATGTAAAATATATGTCCGATTTATCCAAAAATTCCATTTCTATGTTCCACAGATTCCCACAGCAGACCACCAGTTATAATACAACTTTCTCTAGAGTAACCAGTCATGGCCACCCTTTAGGTTAAATGCTGCACGTGTGTAGTATTTGGGATAGAGTTTATTCTTTGAATAATTCCCTGCATGGAGCTTCACTTGTCAATCACCGTGAGAAGTGCCGGCCTGAAGTAGAATTAGTCATCATGATATTTCAGTGAAACCCCTCGTAGAGCTGTGGAGCCTAAACTGAGAGTGTGGAAATTTCCCTGAATGTGGAACTACCCTGCCCTTAACGTCTACACTTGCTCTATTGGGTGGAGCAGGTGCAGTGAGTTTCTCTGACGCAGGATGGAAACTGGTTTTAGGGTGCCTGTCCAAGATAGAATTGGGTGGAGTATAAGTGACACTAGGTCAGATGGCACCATATTAGGGACATATCAACTAATTGAAAAATGTCAGAGGTTCAAAGCTTAGGAGTTTTTTTATTCAACCTGATCTCATGAGAAAGATGTTTCACATGAATTTGTATGATCCGATTCGTATTGAAATTTGTATATTAAACTGTAGGCAGATTGTATGAATTAGCCACCATTTCACCAACATAAAGCAGTTACAAGTTACCATGAAAAGCATTTCTCCTCAAATGAAGAAAGAAAGTTCTTATATAGTAAAATTAACATGAATATCATAGTTTAGATAATTTATAGTATTTGCTGAGAAATGTTTGAGTAAATATTGAAATCTAGTTGTAGGGTTAGCTGACTGCAGTATGACACATTAAGATTTCTTCTGAAACTCTAAAGGGGACATGGGATCATTAGGGTCTTTCCCTCAGGATAAAAACAAAACCTGAGAAGCAAAAAAAAACTTCAAAAACTAATTTGCTCTCCATTTAAAGAAGCACTAACATCCCATCAGGGATTTTTCTTTGTGGAAACTTTTTTAGAGAGTCCACATATTTTGATGAATACTAGAAAGAGAAAATGTTGATAAGGGATACACAACCTACATGTGCAATGACAGTGAAAGCAGTTGGGAAAGTAGAGTCAATCTGTGCAGTACAGAGGTTAGGGGGTTGGGGGCAGGGATGTGAAACTGGGGAGATTAGGCCTCTCATCTAGGCCACAGATATTGATTAGTGTAGGTTGGGTCATCGAGAAGAAACAGAGATTGACAGATGAACAATAGTCTTATGCCTGTGTGATGACTGCTTGTCATGTCTGTGATGTCAGGGGTTTTGAGGATGCTTGGAAAGTACGTATATTAGTCCAACTCACCGATCCCTCCTCTGCGTTATTGTGGAATGTCTTCACTCAGGTGAACATCGTTTAGTTTCGTTTCAGTTTCAGTGGGTGTGCACGTTTCGATCAATAAAGTAATGAAAATGGGCATCGATGTTTTGTTGTTTTGTTGTTGGTCATTTACTTACCCTCATTTTTAAACCTTTCAAACAGGATCTACAATAGCATTCAAAAACAACACAGGACCCCACTGACTTGTGACAGAGATATTTTTCAAAGTATCTACTTTTGCGTTTCTCAGAAGAACGAAAGCCATTTGGAACGAAACGAGGATGAATAATGACAGAACATTTATTTTGAATGAACCGTTCCTGCATTTAAACTGTAAAACAATAGAATTTAACAAAAGACAGCTGCTTAGTGGTATTTGTTTTGATATTTCATGTCATAGCCCGTCACCCAGCATTGTGTCCTGCTTTTAAGTGCTGTCCTCTTTGCTTCTCCCCTATGTTTAGCCTTTAGAGTCTCAATCACAATTGCATAACATGATATTTTGAAATGCTTTAAAGACACTCGCATGCATCAACAGCCTTATTATTTTGTCCACTCCAGCCTGTCAGTCACAGCAGCACTCCAGTGTCTATTAGCATGTGAGTGAGCTCGTAGAAAGATCAGTAGCCGGTGTGACTCGTGAGAAGCAACACCAGCTAATGAGCGCTAGCCGCAGATAACGTAAAATAAACAAAGCCCAGCTTTTTTCCTCCTCGCATTTTGGCTGCTTTTCATCTCATTGAGTGCTGTTTAACGCCGATGTTGACTGCGCCTACAGGCCTCGCTTGTCAAAATAGCATTACCGTGGTTTTAAAGCTCATTATAACGCCCTGTTTCGTGGGAAACCAATCTTGGCTTTTAACTGTGGGTTAAGGTGATATCCTTTTCAGCAGTGTCTTGAAAATGCGCTATATAGGTCAAATGAGACGTAAAGCTGTGAAATGCGCACTTTGTCCCATGAGTCGAACCCGAAAAAGTTCATTCGCATCCCTCTCTCCAAACCCCCGGCAAATATCACACCTCGGATGCATAAACATGCCTGAGCTCCACACATCAAGCCACGCAGGGGGCCTGGCCGGCTATAGAGGCGCACTGTGACACCAATCAGGAATGATGGCAGCCCCCTTTGTCATGCTAACAGGAATTGCCTCTTCTCTTATTCAAATGCTCTCCTTCTCTTTCTCCCTCCCTTCATCCCTCTCTCCTTTTCTCCCTCCTCTCAGGCCATGTAAATCCATACTTAGAGAGTTTGAAAAAGAGCGAGCGCGAACGGGAGAGGGAGTGAGAACTCCCTGTCCCCAGAACCGTTGATCGGTGGGCCTCTCTCCTGGGGGTCAGCGTGGCTCTCGCAGCGCCGAGCTGTTTCCATGCCCAGCCGAGCGCATTTCATATTCAAATGCTCCAATCAGGCCTGTGACCCGCGGGGGGCTTTTTTACAGCCCGGGCCTTGGGTCAGCGGGTCAAGATGGTGATTTAATAGCCAGGGCAATGGGAGGAAAAAAGGGAAAGGGGTGATTTAGTGACGGAAAGAGTCATAAAAAAGCATTTTGCTTAAGTCGTATAAGTTTGGCGCTTTTTTCTCTTTACCTGACTTAGGCACCTGTTTGCACCGTTAAAATGGCTGGAGATGTGTCAGAGTGACAGTAATGAAAATCAAAGGTTTAAGGTCCTTCTGTGGTGTGGTGTGTTATTGGGCAATCTTACCTGAGCATCTTGTTATTCATGTCTTGACAGGTGTGTTCGCTGCAAATTACATAGAGCTGGTATGTATGTGTAGGCTTGTTGTCATGTACTAATTATTCTGGAGACTGTCTTTGCATGTGAACGCAGAATAAAATGTAATGTTTAGTTGTCTTTACTTAGAATACGTCTGACATGAGGTGGTTTGCCCTCTGGCATACAGAAGCTAATGATACAGCAGTTTTAACTTTGACAGAATTCATTTTATTACAAATACCTGCAAAGTAAATGAATCAGAACAAAAATGTTGATAGTCAAGAAACTAGAAAGTATTTGGTTGGTACTGTTGTTATTATTATTATTTATTTACTGTATATGGTTTTCCTGCAAAATATAGTAAAATGTAAAAATTATAATATTTTTCTAAAATACGCGCAAGTATTTTTACTATTATATTTTTAAAAGCTCTTTTATGTTTTTTCTTCCAAATTAAAATATTTTTGAAAACATTTATGAACAGAAAGTTGTATATTTTTTTTTAATTATAATAATAATTTTAGTAATTAGTAATTGTAATCATAACTTATATTAATATAAAGAGTATGTTTTTCCTTCTTTCAAAGTTATTATTAATAACTAAATAACTTACTCATCCTGAGGTGTGTGCTTGTGTTATTATTTTTCCTTTGGACTATTTAAAGGGTGTACTTCAAAAATAAAATATTTAAAAATTTAATTATTTGGAAATCAAGAAATCAGAAGGGTTCTAGTTGGTATAATTTAATTATATATATATATATACATAATTATTTAATTAAATAATAAATGAAATGTCCCTGAATATGAGATAATGGAATCCAGCACTACATGTTTAGCAAGTGTAGTCTTACAGTCTAATATGCGAAGGGCTGATGGTGATGGGTGTTTAGACATTTCTTGATTGGGAGTCGTTAGTATTTAGCTTAAGTCCGTTGAGATGTAAAAGAGGCCTGTGTGTGAGAGCTGCACGGCCCACAGAAGCTCAGTAGCAGCCACCTGAGTGACTGACAGGTGGGTCAAAGATGGGGATTTAAGGTGGCTCAGGGATTTGTGTGAGGCCCAATAGCCAGCCCCTTCTTTTACCCTGACGCAGTGAAGTTTTCGATGCATGATGATGTGTGTGCAAGGAAGGGAATTAAAGAGAGAGAGAGAGACTTTGCTTAAAGTTGTGTGTGTATGTGTGAGATTTAGCACAACCTTCAATGAGAACAGCTGTGTCGGTGTCTGCCTGTCTCTCTCTTTCTGTCTCACTTTCTATGGTTTATAGCAACAGACCGATGCATAGCCAGGAAGACGGCTTATAGCAAAGTATAATTCTTGTTCTTTCATCTCAACAAAAGATGATCTGCATAATTAACTTTATATGTCATGTTTTCTTTTACCTTGCATTGTTTTGTCCATGGTTTTTGAGGATGAAAACATGCCTAATTTGTCAGCTTCTGCCAGAATGCAGAAATTCCCTTTGATTGGATGGAACCTTGAGATCAACAACAATAGATATGGCAAGTGTTTTCCAACCATTTTAAAAGTGGATAAGTCTGTTTGTTTTGCTGTCTATTATTATAATTTCAGGGCTGTGAGCCATTTTTAAGTCCCGACCCCCCCAGTTGAGAAGCACTGCACAACAGGTACATGTTTGCTGCTTCTGCTCATGTAATATTGCTCTTAATAATTACTAGAAAGACTTTCTTAATACTCCTTTAGTAGTCCACGAGCAGCATATTAAGGATTTAATGCAGTTTGGCAGAGCTCAAGGGATTTGTGCTCTAGACCCTCAAAGGCTTCCCGAGTGTCATAACCCTTTGTGTCGAGCCTTTTAATAGAAAGCATTGCATTGTAAGGCAGGAGAATCACTGAACACTCAGGGGAGGAAAACCTGATTTTCTGTGACTCTAAGCTGAAAACAGCCATACAAATGCTCTTTTCTTAATCAAAGAACTGTATTTTATTATTAAGATCATAATTATACTTCTCTCTACCTGAAACGATGACTAGAGCTTTTGGTTTGTAAGTATTATTTTGTAATAGTCAAGTCTTTATTGATAAAGCGCATATAAAAACAGGAGAATTTTCAAAATCGAAATTTCAAACCATATAAAAAGGAAAGATAGTAACATTTATATGGTCCTAAGATATCACTTAAGCCTGGTTTTATAGACAGGGTTAGCCTAAACCAGGATTAAGTCATAGTTGAATTACAACATTTAAGTATTTTTTTCTAAACATGCCTTAGAAAACAACACTACTGGTGTGTATCTTAAGACAAAACAAAGGCACTGACATTCCTTGTCTGTGAAACCAGGGGTAAATTTTGAAATGAACATTGATTAAGATTAATAAATGCTTTAGTAGTATTTTTCTTTGTTGGTAGTACATATGTATAAAATTCAATTTAAATATATGAAATTATATGGGCTGAGTAAGATTTTAAAAATGTTTTTCAAAGAAGTCTAATATAAGGTTATAGTAGCATTATAGTAGCAGTAATATTGTGAAATTCTATTCAGTTCAGATTTTTCAGAAATCGTTAAGAAACGTGTTATTATTTTCAGTACTGAAACCTGTTAAGCTGCTTAATACTTTTGTGGAAACAGTGATACATTTCTGTCAAGATTATGAAAAACAGACAAATCAAAAGAATTGCATTTATTTGAAACGTTCTGTCTTTACTGTCACTTTTGATTCCTTCATTTCCTTTTTGAATTAAACAATTGTATTGATCACAAAACTTTAAACTGGTACTGTTTTTTTCAGATTATAAATTCATTTTATTTTAGCTATGGGTATTTAATCTCTACCTATATGAAGCAATACTGTTATATTAATACTGTGTCCTGAAAAATAAAAAAAACATTAAGGTCAGACTGCAAACACTTCTCTTCCAAATGTTCCCATACCACTAGCTCAGTGTAATCCTATGATCTGTCAAACAGAACTTTTTTAGCTCTGTTACATGCTAGACCTCCCACGCAATAATACAGAGTTTTCTCATTGTGTGGTTTTCTCCAGAAAGCCTGAGAAAATCGATCCAAACAAGCCTTAATTCTGTCATTAGGTGAGAGAGAGCCGCTCTGTGATTGGCTGCCCGTCTGCTCCATATTCAGAGGTGCTGGATGAGGCAGAAGGCCTGCTGGGAAAATGGTGTTGTAATCAGGAGCTGGCTGTGCTGCCTGATCAGGTATGAAGTCAGCTTCCACCTTCCTCAAAGTCCTTCCTCGTCTTCCTCTCGTCTCGCTCATGTGGAGCCTGTTCTCAGGTACCATTACGCTATATGATCGCGAGCTGTTGATAGCTGGAGAAATGAGGGCTGTGAGAGAGTGTATGTGTGGGGTTTGGGGGAGTATGAAATGTTAGTGCTATTAAGTTGGGTGGGGGTACTTTTTTGTTCCCACATTTGATTATTCAGGTTGGTTGAACTAAATTTCTGAACCCATAAAATTCGGATCCCCTTTGGGGGCTATTTACATATATTTCAATTCCCCCTCCTACAGTCTCCCCAGCTTCTGTCTTTTCCCTCCGAATGTGAAAAAAAGAGGGCAGAGCAACCAGGCCTGTCTGGTCTTTAAGATGTCACTGTGGTGTGAAATATAGGCGAACAAGCAGGGCTTTGAAACTCAAACTGACCCCCCCCCCCCCACACACACACACAAACACACACAAACACACGCACACACTTACCTTCTGTTCCTCCCTCATACACACATACTTGCTCATGGAGACAACAGACCACCCCTCTCTCTCCATGCCGTCTTAGTTGGTGAGCGCTGTGCCCACTGAGACAGATCCATCTCTGAGGTGGTGTGTATGCGTGTGTGTGCACATGTGACAGTGTGTTTGTGTGTTCAGTAGGCTGTTGGGGTCTAGGCACCAGACGCAGATGTTTGGGACGGGACTGGCGGGGATGCACCTGTAGTCACTCCATCATGTGCCAAAAACTCTGGCATCATTTAAAAAAATTGGTTAAAACAGGGAAAGTTCATCCAAAAACAAAACAAAACACAACAACAACAACAACAAAAAACCTAAACTAAACTAAAAATTAAAAACTTTAAATCTGTATTTACTATACTTTCTCCTGAAAATAGATTTAGCAAAATATTAGATTTTTTTTTATTGTTCATATAATGTATTTAGGACCAGTACCAGTATATAAAAATATTTATTTTTTAGATCTTCTGTTTTAACTGTAATTTTAAAGTTTTAGTAAAGTTTTTTTTTTAATATTTCTATATATACAGTATATTATTTCAACATATATTTTATTGCATTTTATTTGAGTGTTACATTTAAATGTATTCATTTAAAATACCTTTAAACCATCTTAAGGCCCCCTTAAATGTTTGCTAAAGTCCAGCCCCCATTTGAGAACCATATATACTAAGTATGTACTATTTAATATAGACTAGACCCCCAGTTGAGTGAGATGTGTTTGTCGTTGTTGGTAATGCAAGTGTTCAAGTCGAAAGATGCTTCTTTTGGACGTTTGGAAATCGTAACTTGCCGTTAATTTTACATAACAGTCCTCGGATTGATTTGTCAAGGGGGCGTGAAATAGTTTAATTGTTTCAAATGAACACACTCGCGCCCCTGCATTGTGGATTAATTTTCTGACCAAAGTCTCTGAGGGCCAGGTTTTGTAATTCCGCATGGGCCCGGTGCCCGGTGGCCCACTGGAGAGATAAAGAGAACACATATGTAGCCAGGCTCAGTCACGCTCCAGTTGAGCCATCGCAGCACAGAGAGTTACAGCCGGCATGATGGGAACACTTGTTTGTTTAGGGTGGTGGTGCCATGGTGTGGTCGGATGGCACTTGTTTTGTGCGCTCCATCTGTGTATGTGTGTGAAAGTGTTTGGTAAGTATCAGGAGGTTGGTGAGGGTGGTAGTTGGGGGGGGGGGCAGGGTGGCATTTAGTCAAACAGTGTTCCTGGCCCCCAAAATCCCCTCCCCTAGTCCCCCCAGCTCGGCTGTGTTCGCTCCCCAGCGCGCAGGCAGAATGCAGCGTCAGGAGCCCGAGCACTGAGCTCCCATTGTGTATGCTAAGCAAAGCGGAATGGCCGGGTGACAAAAGAGGGAGGAGTGGGGCTCAGGGCATACAAAGCCCGGGGGAGGGAAAGGATGGTGGGGGGGAGAGGGGCGTACTGCCGCTGAGGGCTAAATAGACCCACTCAGCCCCCCAAACCCCATCCATAACCCCTGTCCCCACCTCCGAACAACACACTCCTCTTTCCCGTCCCAAAACTCTCTGGAAAAATGAGCTGCAAAATTAAGGGAGTTTGAGATTAATTTTGCACAGTTTAAATTTTTTGAACAATAAATGTATTTATGCAAGAACTTTCAAATGCATCAATATGACATCTGTATATCACATTTAGTACTTTATATCATAAAGTGAGATTTTTTTCGATTGCTTCTTGTTGTTGTGATTTTATTTCTTGCAATTGCATATATATACTAGTATTCAAAAGTTGGAGAGTTTATTTTTTCTTTCTTTTTAAGAAAAAAGAATACTTTTAATCAGCGACGGCACATTAAATTGTTTAAAAATGACAGTGAAAAAAAACACAAAAAATTCATCATTGAAATTCATCAAACATCGCTAATAAATTCATCAAAGAATCCTGTTTTTAACACTGATAATAATAATAAGAAGAAGTGTTTACTGAACAGCAAACCAGCATACAAGAATGATTTCTGAAGGATCATGTGACATTGAGTGGAGTGATGGCTACTAAAACAGCTATGCTATTATAACATTTTAAAATGTATTAAAATTTAAACTGTAATACTATTTCATAACATTACTATTTTTAATGAGCAAAAATACTTCTTTCAAAAAAACTTTCCAACTACATTTCGCAGCAACTTAATTTCTCGTAATTGTGATGTTATATCTCATAATTATGACCATGTACATGGTTATATCTCATAATATACAGTGTTATATTTTATTTTGTCATTCAGTGTTATGTAAAGTTTTCCTTGCAACAAAAGCAATTTTACTTTGCCATGTACATCTATGCATGTTTTAAAGCTGATTTGACTTGATATTTCTTGTCTTGTAGAGTCTGGGTTACCTAAGACACTATACAAGTTGGGTCGTCCATTGTTGGATCCAAGTTGGGTGTCTTTCTCAAAGATGATGTTCAAGTTAACATCCGAATGGCCTGCAGTCATGGAGAGCTCTGGTTCTTCCCTTTGGGCTGGAAGTTCACAAAGCCAGGGGCAGGTCTTTGATGAACCCTCTTCCTCGTTCTGCCCTTCCTCTGCCCTCTCAGATCCAAGGTAACCTCAGCACATCAAAGAGAGGCTCCATACAGAGTCCACTTGATGCTATTACCCCCCCAAACACACACTCGCATCGCCCGCCTCCCCTTACACATACACTGCTCAGCGCATACACTTTACATTTGAAAAAAACTAAAAATGAATCACCCGTCCCATCTGTTTGGGTAGCTACTGGTCTCTTTGCCCTCTGTTTGTCCCGGTGCAGTAGGAAGTGGCTCGCTGGGTGACTTTTGTGGTGTGAAATGAAAGGGAAGGTTTGCTGCAGTAAGGCTCTCTGTGCAACAATTCAGGAGCCCAAGAAGACGACATGCGACAGAAATAAAGATGCCACCACCCAAAGGTGTGTATGCGCACCGGGCCAGAGGTGAGCCTGAATGTCTCTCGTCAACCTAGAGTTCTCCCGGCAGGCCTGACCCGTGGAGTCATTATCCCTCCAGGTAAATCACCTCGCAATCAGTGTGTCTGAAGCCCCCTGCTCTCCAGATGATTCCCCTGCTGATTGGCCTAACTGGACTCCTGTCTGAGGAACGATTACCCTGCATTGTTTTCTTTATGGCACATAGATTGAGCTGTTGTTAGCATTCGCTTGCAGGGCGGAGGCAGCGTGTGTGAGGCCAGGATGTGAGGATGTGCTCTGAGGTCTCTCTCTCTGTGCCTGATAAGAGTAACAGGAAAAGCAGGCAAGCTTTTATTCTAATGATTTTGAATGAGTCCTTGAAATGGCAAACTATGATTTCTTGAACGGGAAATTGTAGCCAAGTTGGTCGAGGTTACGGCCAGATTCATCAGTGCTGCAACTGGAGGATAAAACGATCAAGAAATAGTCTGAATGTTATTAGTGAGATTATTTGGTGTTGACTTTAGAAGAAGGCATTACTTTGACATTACTTGCAAATTAGCTTTTAATAGCCAGAGTTCCTGTAGTGGTCAAGCCTTTTTGTATTGATGTTTAACACTTTAAACCTAAACACAAGAAGGGATATTTTCAATGCCACTCATGAGCACAATTTTACAGGTTAGGTTCCTCATCTACACTGGTAAACTGGAGGAATTTTGGTCCCAGTATTCACAATAAACTGACAATAGTATCATTCACAAAGTATGGCAGTTCTACTACTTCTACTACAGAACATCTTCTGAGATATATTGTGCAGTTGTAGATGTCAAGAAGTGGGGATATGATGAAACAATCCTTTATAATATATCAGTCCTCTTGAGGTCATTCTTGACAAACAGTGCCTTTCTTTCATTCCTTCTTTCATTTTGCCATCGCTCTAATTTCAGGGAGTATTGAATATTGGGTTAAAGGTCAGTACAAGACCTTACATATATATATAACATATATGTATATATAATATATATACATATACATATATATATAAGTGGGTTATTTCTATCTTTTGTTGTAGTGTGTCAGTTTGGAAAATATGAGTTTACATTTCCAAACATAATTTTTGTCATTACTTGTTACAATGCAGTGAGACAGCCAGTGCTCCACACAGAGATCTGATCTGATCCAGAAGAAATTCCAGAGGAGCTGTGGCATTCATTGTATTATTTTTGAAAGCATCCTCATTTTATAGCATTTTTACATGAGTGTCTAAAACTTTGAACAGTACTGTAGCTTTCC
>JAUMHI010000055.1:13141262-13173580 GCA_032359435.1 Enteromius unitaeniatus
TTTAATGTACGCATTTAGCTAAACTATACCTAACACTTTTAGAAATATATATCTTGTGTGTGTGTGTGTGTGTGTGTTTACAACTATAAATCACCAGGCTAGATGCTCTGTATCAGTTCTGCTCTTTAGCGCCAACCAGTGGCGGTGTGTGGAAGCGAAATTCATCCACTGCAGGAGCTAAAGAGCTTTTATACTGGTTACCTTCCACTGTAAAATCATACAAAAGTAGTTCTCATAATTGATATGTTTCACATTTTTAATGGGCTTGATATTTACATGACGCATTTGTATTTAAGCAGTTACCTGGACACTCCTGTAATATTAGGGAAGTGCGTTTACTGTAACAGAAGACTCATTCTTCCCTTCAGTCAGTCCACATGAAGTGCTCGTGTAAGTGTGTGTCTGTAAGGTGCCATGTCTTTTCAGCTGCATTCTGCCTTTTTCTCAGTCTGTATTGTCAGACAGTCTGATAATTGAGTAATTACCTGTATGAGATGGCACTCCTGCCGGGAAACACTGCTAATCTCACTGACTGGCCTTCCCCGTGGAACAGCGTTTAGCTCAGTTAGAGGCTAAACGCTCAGTTTAGCTGCACAATTTAGTGTGTGCATGTGTGTTTGAATCATCGCTCTCATTTCTGCCTGCATCAAATGAAGGCAGACGCAGGGAACAGTGTTTTGAACAATTTGCGTTTCTTAAAAGCTGTTTTGCACGATGTCTTACAGATGATAGGATGATAATGGGGACAATTTAGGGAATTTTTTTTTCTGTGCTTTTCTCTGGAAGAGGCTAGGAATGTCAGCAAAGTGGATGTAAAGTCAAAGTAAACGCAGTAAACTCTCCTAGTGCAAACAGTTGCACTTTCCTGGTGAAAAGCAGCCTGTGCTCAAATGATTTATCTCTTATGATAAAGTCTGTTGTTTTAGATGTCACATAAACATGAATTGTAATGAACACAGACACAATTATTGTGAACATCATTTAAACAAGATCAGTTCATTCAAAATATGTTTTTTTTTCATTAAAAATTTATTAAAATAGTAAAAAATAGTTTACGTTGCAGTTTATTGCAAACATACTAAATGATAATAGATATATGTATAATAAATAAATTGACATTGACCATCACAGGAATAAATTAAATGTAAAAAATGTTTCGAATATTATACTATATTCAATATTATACTATATTGTACTGTATGTTATATTATTTCACATGTTCTCACCATTTTGTTTTCCAAATGTATTAAAATGTAACAAGGTTAAATAAATACCCACACTTTTGCTTCCCGGATAAATACGCACTGTTTTAAGGATGATAAGATAACCCATTATTTCAACTCATTCGAGATACAAACGAGGACATCCTCTTTTCTTATGTTTTCTAAAAGCTCTGTCCTCGTAAAGACAGCAGAAATGCACACACACTGATCTAAGCAGTCCTCTGGTATTTGTTAATCCTTTTTTTCCCCTCATGTCCAATTCCCTGCAGGTCCTGAAACAGTGCTGAAACCAGAACAAACCTGAATATTCAGTTACGGATGCATTTTCATGCGATTGTCCAAAAGGGGGGCAAGAAGCTGTAAATGATATGCTATGAGGAGATCATATTAACATAACACACAGACACACAAACAAACACACACACTCCAAATATTCTCCGAGTACTTCCGTTGCATTCCCACAGGAGTCACACCCTGTCAGAAGGGTAATGTGAGAAGGTGTTTCACAGGGTCACTGCATGCATGGAAATGACGGGACGCTCCGAGGAGGAAAACACACTGATCGATATCTCTACCAACAAACTCTTGATTCTTGAGTTCGATTCAGAGCCATACGAGTCTTCGAATAAATCTGAAGCACCCAGGGCCCCGGCGGTTCGCCTGAGCGCTGGCACTCTGAAAGGGACAGCAATATCCACTGATGTAATGTGAGAGATAGCGATCTTTTATGCGCTGCTTTATAACTTGTGGGCGTAATGTGAGTTTGGGGGGCGTGAAGGGGTGATGAAGCGGTGTCGCTGGAATCCGCAGTGTTGTGAGAGCTTCATACCTTTCAGCTTCATTAAACCAATTTCACGCCGAGGTGAGCTAAGAGAGGAAACTCTGAGTCTCTGCCGCCGTAACAATGGCGCATTGAAGGGACGAGGCGAAAGTAAATTAGGTACCACTTCACAGACGGCAAATTAAAATCTGAAAGTTGGATAGGAAAAGTTGAGGGGGAGATGATTATGTCTTTATTGTGCTGCTCTCAATCTAAAAAAACCCTACCCATCCTTTTAGCAACCACCTTTGCCCCCCACCCCCCAAGCCTCTCTGCTTAGAAGAAATAATGATCTATTTCTTGTGTGGTAATTGGTTTCTAAGATGCCCTTGCTAAAAAAAAAAGAAAAAGCAGATTTTGAATCGTGAAGCTACTCTTAGCCTTCCTTTCAGTCACGTAATTTGGTTCTTATCAGTGAGATATGATATCCTGAGAGAATCGTATAAATTAAACATTAGTGTGGGAGCTTATTTTTGTACTGTCATTTTCATGTCCAGAGGTGCGATGTCTGTCAGGGCCTTCGCGTTAGAAACGCTGAGAGTCAGATTCTTCATGTCCTTTCATTTTAAGACACTGTCACTGAATTAAAGAGCCCTGGCATATTAGCAGAATTTTAAAAAAAGGTATCGGTGGCCTGTCTGTGTGTGTATGGTGTGTGTGCTGTGTGCTCTCTCTGAGGCAGTAGTAATGTGACCCTGCAAAGAATAAAGGAGGCACTGTAAACAGTGCACAGTCATTAGCGGTGTGAAATCAGACACTGACAGTAGCAGGAACAGCACTGAGCACAGTTCTCTGTGTACTGAACACTGGGCTGGGTGTTGGATGAAGAGACCTGAAAAAATAAACTTTTACAGTTTTTGCATGTAGGTGAGAGTGGGGTAAGATGTGTCAAAAGAAAGATACATCACAGCCTTAATCTATCAAGTTGTATATTTGTATATATCACGTGGCCATGCATATAGAAAGACAACATGTCATATAGGTGCCTGAATGAGAGAAGTAACCAATTTTTAATGTCTGTTTTTTTCACATGGCAGAAATGTTCTACAATGGAGGTGCAAGTTTAATGTAAACGAACTTTATAATACACAAACTGTAAAACAAAATAAATATAAAGTCTTATGAAAATATCAAAATTAAATGACTTGAATTAAATGCTTACAAACAGGAAAAATAGTCAGCAATGGAGTAAGAAAAAAAAAACTTGTTTTACTTTTCAATTAAGTTTATTTTACCATTACATATCATTAAATAAATTATACACCCCATGCAAAAGAAAAAGAACTGAAAAAAGGTGCACTCCACTACAAATGTCTTTGTTTAAAAAAATACTTCTGAAGGATAGTTCATTAGTACTTTTATTTTATACTGGTCATTTGCCTGTATAAAATAAAAGTACTTATACACCATCCTTCTGAAGTTTTTTTTTAATGAAATGATATGAAATGGTTCCATATCTTATCTCTTGATATGACACTGATTACCTTACTGTGGGGTAAACTGTCACTGGCGTCTAGAGCCTTATGTTATAGCCACTTTCCTTTTAATTCTGTTAATATAAGGCATTATTAAATATAATTAGACATAATCGTTACACATTTATTCTCTTAAACAGAGGTCAACTTGAGTAAAATGCAACAAGCTGACCCCATTCTCTAAACGTTAAACCTCTTGCTTTTATTTGTTTGTCTTTAATGACTGTGTTTAGTCTGGGAATCCTCTACAGGAGCGTAATTGTTTTTGTCAGTCTGTCTGTATTGTGAGATGCTCCCTCTGATGATCTGGCCTGTCTCTCAGGGCCTCACACACACTTTCACACTCTCACACAAAGCTCTGACAGCAGTTAGGCTTTACTGCCCCTCGGCCCGCTGGTTTTACGAGGCAGACAGATCCCTCACACTGTAAACCCATCAGTCAGGAACAAAGAGGGCAGGTGCGAGCCTGCCTCGAGTGCTCACCTGCACCCAGCGGGGGATGAAGCCCATTCAGCACACCCAAGAGGACATCCTCCTCTTCTCCGCTCCTGAACTTCTGCAGTCGCCATCTGAAGGTCCTCACTTTTTTTTGTTATCTGCATCTTATCTTCGAAGAAACCGCTGCCACACAAAGGGTCCTGAGGAGAGGAGAGGGCTTAGGATCACAGTCTGAAGAGGAGGATAGACGTGATATAGAGATGACAGGTGGAACGACTCTAATTGCTTTTTAAGCCACTTAGTTTTTTAGTTTATTTTTTCAGACCCTTTTGATAAGTGACATTCACAGTATACATTTATGCATTCCCTGAGAATAAAGCCATGCAAAAAAACTAAACAAAAAGGCTGTGGCCTAGTGGAACAACACACAATGGTCACGCAGGACTGTTTTTACTTAGATTTATAGTCGTCAGTATCATCATTTCCTGTCATCCTGTCAATACAATAGTAAATCAGCTCATAAAATTTCACATATCTGCTACGCTGTCAGAAACGAATGTGCACAATTTGTACCTTTAAGGGTCAAATAGTTTGTCAGTGGTGCACTATGCTTAAAAGGACAATTTTGTACCTCATCTGCCCCTAAATGCTTCATTTTACTACTATAGAGTACTAATATGTACCAATAGGTCCTATTCAACCCCTTTAAATAATATATCATACATTATATGATGCATAGGTTTCTAAGGCCTTTAAGTGATAAACATGAACAAAACTGCAGAGAAACCTGTTATACACAATCTTCTACAAGCCTTCTGTTCTCTGATAGTTTATACTTTTGTTAGCAAGCAGAAGTCCTTTAATATAGCTGTACAAACACTGAGGTCACGGTTCAAATCTATTTTGCTTTGAAATAATACATTAGGCTTTTTAAGAAACGTTCATTGGTACGCGTTCAATCAGCACTGTATTGCATTACTGTATAAGTTTTGCCACCACAGTAAAAACTGATCAACTTCAATCACAAAACTATGCATTTAAATATCATCTTATAAGTCATATGAATGAAAATGACAACTGATATTTATACAGTGCACATTTTATGCAAGTAACCTGTTATATTGTTATTAAGATCTCACTCATTTACATTGAAACCTATAATCATTTTATCTTACTTTTTGTCCATACTAATTTCAGCAAATGCACCAAATTGCATAATTTTGCCCAGTTTGCGCCTTGTGGGTGTTTTATATCACGTATCATCTTTTTTTCTTTCTTTTTTTGCATGGCAAAAATGTACATACGAAGTACATAAGAAGTGCAATTAGTTTTATGTAAAATAAATAAATAAACAAAAAATACTTAGTATTTTGTATAGTTGTTTTTAACATTCGTAAATAGAGATATATTTAGTGAAACTTTTACAATGGGGTAAAACAAACGAACATGTTTTACTTATATTCTGTATCCTGCTATATGAGCCATAAAATCCTGTTAAATCACATAAAAACCTTTTACTAAACTTGCATAAAAACTTGAAAACCAATGGAATTGAATTTGGGCATTGAACCAAACAATTGTAAAAACCAGCTAAAAGTGAGGCAGGTCAGACTCTAGATAACAGGCACAGTTAATTATACTGCACTCCTGATTAAATGAGATTTCTTTTTAGTTATAATTAAAACTGACTAACACAAATGCTCGTCTTGACTGTTGGCAGGAGACGGTTACCCAAATGCAGGGTTCGTTAGGCAGGTGATTGAAGTTGCTGTGCGGTTAAAAGATGCACTTTGCTCATTAAGTAGGATGTATGCAACAGGAAGCAGTTGGTCAGTTAGGCTGACAGTGTGGTGAGCACACAGAGAAGACACATGCAGGTTAACAGCATGCCAATCAAACTCAGAGAGACAGGTGGACAGCATGCAGTCACATATTAAGGGGAGCAGGCAGGAAGACAGACAGACAGACAGACATACCCAGGCAGACGGGCAAGCCAGCGGGGGTAGGTGCCTGAGAGTCCGCTCTGTGGCAGAGTAACAGATGTGTGGTGAATCTTTAACTTTCTTCACTCCCCACTGTCACTGCATCTGTCCGCAGCCTCTCTGGGTTAGTGTAGCCCCCTCCTGTGTGAAAAAACCCAACAATAAAAACCTATCAGTGCACTTATTGATTAGCCCATGGTGTCAGGGATGCTGATATTTAATGATCTGCAGGTCATGGCGTCTTTCTGCAGGTTAAACCGTTTATTAATTGGAACGTTCAAAGTAAAATCAATACGAATCAGTCCAATCTGTTATCAAATCTTCAGATCATTATTATTGCAGATAAATCTATTAAATTAAAATGTGTTACATTAAGATACGTTTATTCACTTAAAAAAAACAGTGAAACAGTAATATTGTGAAGTATAATTACAATTGTGAATGTACAATATTTTAATTTTTAAAAATGATCACAATTGTTAGAAATCATTCTAATATGCTGATTTGGTGCTCAAGAAACATTTATTTTCATTATAAATGCTGAAAACAGTTGTGCTGCTTTAATATAATTGTTGGAAACTATTACACACATTTTTTTTTTTCAGGATTCTTAAGATAAAAAGTAAGGTCAAAAGAACATAATTTGTTTGACATGGAAAACTTTTGTAATGTTAGAAATGCCTTTTGATTCCTAAACTTTTGAACAGTATTGTACAGTAGTAGATTTTGGGCTGAATATATCTGTTTATTCCCAAAAAAACTGTTTTTTATTATCTTTTAGTGTGTTAGTTAGAATTGTTTAAAACAGAGTTATCTGCTTTTGCAAATAAACTCTTCATATAATGATTTCAGATTATCTCAACTCATACATAATATGAATTAAGATCACTTAACAAAACATTGTATGCCATTTCCTTCTGATTATTATAAAAGGACAGCACATAATACAGACAGAGTTTGGACTCTCAGGCTTATTAGTGTGCAAAAGTGATTCAGACATCCTCTGCAGAATGTGACCAAACTGAAACAGCATCACACCTCATTGTCCCACAGTCTACCCCGATTTAAAATAACAGATATGTCACTGACATAATACTCAATAAGTAGTGTTTTATTGTCATTTATGTGATCAGCATAATCCCTTTAGACGTCACAGGGTAAATAGTACTAGGACTATCTCTCCCTTGCGCCCTCTTACTCCCTCCTTAGTGCCATGGTTTATTTTAATTGAAAATTAGCAAAACAAAACATGGGCAAGAGGCTCCCTGAATGGGGCCCCTTTCTCTGGGAGCTCCTGGGCCGTTGAATAATGCATATGGGAGAGAGTAAACAGCAGCAGCGGGCCTGGCCCTCGAACAATGGGCAGCTCTGAGCTCAGCCAGGGCGCCTGATTTTATTACTGACCTGTCAATCCTCCCCCCAGCCTGGGAAGCGTGGGACCGCGGCCAGGCAGCAGCTGCTGACCGGCCAGTGCTGACCTGTGCGCTTAGGCGAACTGGATTTCACCACACGCCCACCGGCCCAGCCCCACATACCTCCACAGGCAGAACACAGCTACGTGTATCCCAGCATGCCCAGTGCAGCCACTTGGATGCATGGAAAGTTTGCTGCCCTAAAAACAACCACGACAAAAATAGAGCTAGACCAGTGCCATTTTTATCGGTGGTGCTAAAAGAGAAGAATAAATCTGTACTAAAAAAAAATATTGTTCAGTATGTTATATACGTTTTATTAAAACTTTTATAAAATATCACTTGTAAGTAGTTGCAGTGTACTTTATTTAGTTATTACTAGTTGTTTTTAAACCACCATTTTAATCTTAGTATGTTTTGCTTTAAACAAATTTTAACATTCATGCAAACAAAGGTGAGGTATGGTAATGAAATATATATATATATATAAATATAAATAATGTAAAAAAAAAAGAGTAGTTTGTACACTGTAGTAGTTTGTTCCAACACTTTTTATTTCCTCACAACCATTGAGATTCCACTCTTGCCTCTTGGTTTTGGCCCACTGTGGTTGCCGTGGCAACCAGTAAATTGGTTAGCAGGATGAGTAATGATATGACGTGGTGGAAATGGAAGGTCCCAACAAAGAACTTATTACAGCAGCACCTTTTTTTAACATTCCATTGTTGTCAAGTGCTCCTGATATTAACCTGCCTCTGCCAGGGTTCCCCGGGCCTGAAACAGTGCGCGTGCATATTGTCAAGTCTCCAGAGAGAACAGAGAGTGAAAGAGAGAGAGAGAGAGTAATGGGAAGAGGGCAATAACTCTCTCTCTCCTCTCATCACCTTAACAGTTTCTAGGCTGTAGGACATGCAGAACACTTGTTAAATCACTTTTGGTTTAACTCTGTATTAACAATGCTCTGTATTAACAATATTTGACTGGATATCAACATAACATTTTCTGGAGAAATTATGGATTCATGAAAAGTCAACTTTGGCATTACTGAAATAGATTACATAAAAAGAAATGTATATATACATATATATATTTTAAAGAGGTAGTTATTTACATTTAATTTAACATGTTACAGTGTGTACTCTCTCTATATATAATTTTTAATTCAATTTTAAAAATTGTAATATTTTTGTAAAATTATATATTTTATATTTATACAATACAATCTAATGTAAAACTAGCCAATTGCTCATATACTTTTAATCCTTGCAACTGTAAAATGGTATTTATTTTTTGATTGTTTTAATTTATTTTACCATAAAATAAGCAGAATAATGTGTACAGTGAAGTGGCCCTAGACTTAAGATGGACACTGGATAAACCTCAACACTGTGCTAAGGCCTAAACTAAATGAAGCAGAAGAGTCCTGTATCACCCAAAAAAAGTTTTTTTTGTTTTTTTATTTTGTGATAATCGGATGTGAAAAATAGTGTGTATATTCTGTGCATGATTAGATTACATATATTATGCCTTACATATTCACCTACAAACTGTGATCCCCTAACTAACCGACTCTACATCACACTTTTTGGTCCATTAAATCAGATTTGTTTAATACATCACGCCCCTTTTGCCATTCTGAGTGAAGACCACAGTACTTGCTTGTGAAAATCCCTGTGAGGAATCCACACAAGCATCTTCCAAAGGAAAATTGCACTGAGAGAGATTAGGGGGAAGTGATAGAGCTGGCGCAGGATGTTTGAGTGTTTGCTCTTGCTTTAACAACATCCTCTGTGCAGACACCCAGGCAGGCAGTGAGATGGGGTCAGAGATAGAAGACTGCAGTGGGCCTGGTCTGCTGCCTGACCCATTGTTCTACTTATCTCTGTCCTGGCCTATCTGCTGGGCCAGGGGCTTTTGAGGAGTGGGCAGGGGGGTGAATGACCACTGATAACAAGACAAAGACAAGTGCTCCTGCCTCATTCAGAATCTGCAGGGAAGTACTGCCCCTAATTAGTAGATCTACATATTGGTGTTGATGCTCAATTATCCAAGTCCATGTTGGATTAGGTTGGGATGTTGGATAATACGAAGGGGGTCTAATTTAATTTAACTAATGCATTTCCAATTGAGAAGCTTTTGGGCTTTTATATATATATAAAAAAATCTAAAGATATAAAATTCTTTAGTTATATGCTTCCATGAAGAACCTTCAACATTAATGGAATCTTTCCATTCCATAAAAGATACATTATAGTCAAAGAAAGGTTACTTTAGATGATTAAAATAGACTTCACACTAAGACAAAATGTTCTTTTAAGAACTGTTCAACCACGGTTGATTATGGCAGTGTTGTAAAAATCCTCTTAAAGATGATTCTATTAAGAAACATCGACTGAACATTTTCATTACATAAAATGGACAAAAAAGTTTCTTCAGATTGCTGATATTTTCTTCACATTTGGTGCATACTGAATCTATCCCACCAAAATGGTGTGAAAACCCTCTTTAGGATTATACTCAATGCCAGAAATGCCATGGAAAACCCATTTAGGGTTCTCTAAAGAATATTTCAGTGAACAGCTCTGAAAACCTTTTTTTCTTTTAATAGATTAATAATTAACTGCAGAATTGTAATATTTGTATAATGAAATGTGTTATACAAATAACTTGAACTGAATCAAATTAAACTGTAAAGAAACTTCTGTGGAATGGAAAGATTCACACTTTATTGATGATTCCATGAAGAACCTTTAACATCCATGTAACTGCTTCATTGCACAATTTTTTTTTTTTTTCAGATTATGAAAATGTTATGGGAATTTTCATATTTGAAGGTTAACCTTAAAGGTTGTTCCATGAATGTTAACTGTTCTTCACAGAACCAGCAATACTAATAAAAACCTTTAATTTTAAGACTAAACCTTTCATGAATGTATATATTTTTGGACTGAAGACGGTTGAAATTTGAGATTATTTCTGAACATTATCAGGAGATCTTTCTGATCATAATCAGAGGGTCAGATTTCCTTTATCAATCACGGTGTTTTAACAGGAAGAGGTTGCAGGGGCTCTCACCACCCATCAATGTCAGTGTGGGAAACAGCATCCATCAAATAAAAGCCAGCATTGCATGTGGCTCAGGTAACATGGTAGGGAAAGGCAGAGCAATGCTGGCCAGAGGTAAGAGAGAAAGAGTAACCCTGACCCTTTAGATGAGCTGCTGTCCTGGAGGTCTGCTCTTCTCTCTCTCTGTGTGTGTGTGGTGCATTGCTTCTGGACCTGTGAGAATGTGCTCCCTCAGTAGGGTCACTAGTCCCAGAGGGACACTTCCACCCTAACACATGGTCCCAGAGGCAGAGGGAACATGTTGCATGCTATAGGAATTCCATGATTTATTATTTTAGTACACATACTATTGTTTGATTATATTAAGCAGTTCACATCCTTGCCTCTGAGAGAATAACATCTTTGGTGTTTTGAAAACAAACAATTGGTCGTTTGCAGAATTATCTTTAATTTGAGAAAAAAACTTTTATACATTTTCTGTTGATGATTAATTGTCTTGAAAATAATTTTGATTAATTATTTCAGTTTTCTTGTACATACATATTGTAAAATAAAAATATAATAAATTAGACTATAGACTAAATAAATTTAGTTTATATAAATATATATATATATATCAATATATACATTTATAACACTATCATTCTTATTATATGACCTTTATATCAAATAAACAAATGTGGTTATCGCAAATAGATGTGATTAGTTCAATTAACCACAATCAGACAATTATTTAAAAAATCATGACATTAATTTATCTGGCATTTATGTTCTTATTGCTTGAATATTAGGTGCAAACACCAATATTTATAAATATTAAAATATAACTTAAGACAAAATAACAGGTGTATTAATTAATACAAATATTAGAATGTATATAAAATAAGGAAATGAAGTAGAAAATAAGCAAATACATTTCCTGATTATGCAATATGTAAATACAAAAAAAGAAGAAGCAATGAACAAATTAGCTTCAATATCTCTCCATTATCTCTCCAAAACACATCCTGAAAATACACAACTAAATCCGAATATGGCTTAGGGAGACAAAATATACATTTCTATTTTAAAATCTGAATGGATCTGAATGGAATTAAGATCTGAATTGATCCAAACTTAATTCCATGCAAGTAAACAAGTACTGTTATGTGGGTTTCTCAGTATAGTCTCTGAGAAAGTGGACATGTCATTTTAGAGTGCTACCAGCATCATTACAGGCAGTCAGAAATGCATTTGTGCCGAGGCACTGTTGATCAACTTTGTGCATACTGAATCTATCATGATAAGCAGACTTTTGCCCTACACCTGCTGATATTTAGATAAGATTAAATTTGGAAGGGGGTGGGAGATAGTTTGGTTAGGTGGGGGCAGGGATGCTCATGGCAGGGCAGAAAGAACAACATCTTGTCTGCTTGAGCATGAGTGCACAGCCTGGGGGTCACGAGGTCCTGTTTACCTGTGGCAGGTATTTCCTCTATGGGCTGATAAGAGCCGACCAGGGGAAGTGCTCCGTCACAGGTGAGTGGAGAGAGAGCTGGGGAAGCCAGATCTGCTGCTTAGAAGCGCAAACTCTGACACACAAACTTGTTGTGTAACCATGCCTGGGGCACAAAGCACACCTACATACAC
Organism: Enteromius unitaeniatus; assembly: GCA_032359435.1. Lineage (NCBI taxonomy): Eukaryota > Metazoa > Chordata > Actinopteri > Cypriniformes > Cyprinidae > Enteromius > Enteromius unitaeniatus. Next base: position 13,153,308 of record JAUMHI010000055.1, read on the forward strand.
AGGGAGTAACTAGGCCTAGCTGAAGCTACATTTTTATTAATTTGACAATTTTTGCTATTTTCATAATAGTGTAGCCATTTTTTAAACAAGCTTTAATAAACTCAGCGCAACCCAGGTTTACCTCAACAGTCCTTTCTTTCATAAGAGGCCCGATGCATTATTCACGTCATCCTAAATGATTGTCTCTTTTATTGTAGAGTGTTGGATTGTCCGATTTATTCTAGTGATTCGGTTTCTAAACAGTTCTCTCTTTCGCTTATGTAGAGTTTTATAAGCATAGTCCGAATCGTTTTAGTAAATCATTCTAGTTCTTCCTAAACGGTCTCTGAGATTTCTGTAGCGTTGGATCATCTGATTTTATTTTAAATCTCTTAATTTTTTATAGGCCTATGCCGAATCATTCCAGTGATTAATCCTAAACCGCCCACCTGTCAGAAAGTCTGATTCATCTGAATGAATCGGTTAGTTCAGACGATTCATGTAAATGAACAGATCTATTTCATTTAATAGTTTGATTCATCCTAACTGTCTCGTTGAAAGTCTGATTCATTTTAGTGAATCATTTTGTCCTAATCTCTCTCGTATTATTAAAACGTCCGATTTATTATAGTGAATTGGTTCATTTGGACGGTTCAAGTGAATGAAAAGCTTTTTAATAAAGCGACCTATTTGACTCTCAGTAGCCTACATTGTACTTTGGTTATGCAACTTAAGGTGTTTTTGTTGTATCTGAAATTATTTTCTGACTTAAATTTCATTTTGTCCCTCATAAATCATTGTTTCATTCAGAAAACAATATATTATAGATAAAGATAATACAAAGTCTTTGAATTAAAACAAACAAACAAAAAGCAATGCTTTGAGGCCTGGAATTTTGCACACCAGGGTTTAACTAAACATGTCATAGCTTAAAACTCCCACAAAAATGCAGGTTGACTATATAATCACTAATATGACAATAACTCTGATCACAGCTCTCTGCAGTAGGCAATCCCACCCACAGACCCCTAATGTGGCCCGCCCGTGTCAGAGTTTGAAATGAAGCAGAGCAGGTGGGGCACAACGGATGGATGGAGACTGAGCTTGTTTATTTTCACTCTGCCCTTCCTCTTCCTCCATTACCTGAGCTCTGGGTGCTCCACTTGCCCTCAGGTGCTGAGAGGAGGCGGTGAGCCTGAACATGTTAACAAGGGAGGATCCTACAATCGCATTGAGAGACATGCTGCACCGCTGAATGCAGCTTTCAGCAAGGAGTGTGGATCAGACCACAAGACAACCCTCTCTTTTTACTGCCCTAAATATAAAGAGTGTCGTTAATGATCAACAAATGATTAGCCAGTATGTACATCCCCATTTGGTCACGCTCCATTTCTTTAATTGTTAATGAATAATCTGAATAAACCTGGACATATATGTAATTAAATAGTCGTTACTACAATATCCTGTAGCTGTGTCTCGAAATTTTATATGCAGAGCATTCATTTTGTATGTAACCAGACGTCCTCCTTCTCAGAAATAAAGGTACAAAAGCTGTCACTGGGGCAGTACCTTTTCAAAAAGTAATCTTTTATACCTAATAGTTTAAAATATGTACACTTTGGGCTGGTTTCATCGATAGGAATTAGATTAAGCCAGGACTAGACCTTTGCTAGTTTAGGTGATTTAAGAATTTTTAGAAACATGTCTTACAAAAAATGTATTATCTGTGAGCATTTAAAGACAAAATAATGGCACTGATGTATTTTAAGATATCTCAGTGCAAGCTTTTTCCAGTTTAGACAGCTGTTAACATTTATTTTAATCTAGGACTAATCTTAAACCCTGTTTGGGAAACTGCCCCTTTAAGTATTAATATGTACCTTAATGTACCAATATGGACCCTTTAGGTACAAACATGTACCTTTTGAAATAGTACTGCCCGAGTGACAGCTTTGGTACCTTTATTTTTGAGAGCGTATTGTGTTTAAAACAGTCTGGAAAGTGCTAGATATTGCACATAATGCAATAAATGGTTTCTGTATTCTGTATTCTGTATTATATAATGACCCTGAGGTAATATTGTTCAAGTGCTATTTTGGTAAGATATAAAGTAAAAATATTTTAAAGAAACCATGAAACTGTAATTCAGTCCTAATTTTGAAAAGTAGTTTGAAAAGTCATTTTATTTATTAAAAACTATAATAGAATTTAACACTCATTGTAATCAAATTGTAACCATTAAACAGTTCATATAGTCTACAGTCTCAACTGCATCATTATTTTCAGTTTTGGAAAAAGCATTTAAATCAGAGTAAACTATTAATTAAAAAGCACAATAATGATTTAGTTTGAGTTTCTTTTAATTTATTACATTAAATCAATACAACATTTATTTAGAAGACCATAATCAAAACATACAAAAGCAGTTATACGTTTAAACTTACATTGTTATTGGACATTTCAATAATCTTTGTACATATTAAGGCACTTTTATTACACTTACAAGTGTAAGAATGTATCAGCTCTGTAGTTAAAATGCTTCATCATATTTACCAATGCTTTCTGCTGGTGCTTAGAACAAATTACAAGAGCACAAGTTATGAATAAGTCGAGCTGAATTGGACAGAGGTGAGAATTGTTTGCGAGCATGTTTCTTCCTCAGGCTCTCCTCTCTTCTGCAGATCCGCTCATTATAAGGGAAGTGCAAAGGTAGCGCGCGGCAGCCATTGTAGCAGATCAGAACCTGAAGCACCCTCCAATAAGCAGGAGAACAGCATCGTAGGCACTGCAGCACCCCACTTCAAACCTCCCCAAACCCCATTTTCAGGCCCCACAGCTGCCGCCGGCTCCGCAAGAGCACTTAGCCATGTCATTCTATCCGTCTCTCCGGACCAGAGGACACAGGCACGGTTTTGTGCGCCGCTGTCTCTGATATGACTCCAGAAATGGAAATGAGGCCATGGATCTTCATTAGAAGAGGCAGGTGTCCTCTGGCCTGCCCAGGTGAAGACGCTGGGAGGAGTGGGCCGAGGGGGAGGAAGGGGCTCCTCACGAGGGCTGGCGGCCCTCGTTTTGGCCCCTCGTCCCCCTTCCCCCACCACACTTAATTGCCCGTGTAATGAGCTACTGTTGAATGGGCTTACTTGTGTGGAGGTACTTGAGGAGCCCGTGCATTAGGGGTACCTCCTGCAGCTCCTAATCTCAGAGCCCGTATACAGAGAGCGCCGCGTATGAAACGCCAGAGAGAAAGACACTCACCTCTCCTCTGCATCATTCTTGTTTGCGTTAGCCCCCACCTCCAGCCCCTCTGCTTTGTCTCCAGGTTCATGCTGGTGAAATTGGCAGGGCTTTGAAACCTGTGGAAGCGAGGCAGCCTTAAAGGCCCTTCATGGCAGATGAGGATCCTGGAGTGTGAGAAGTTTTCTTGTGACAGGACACCTGTTTCTGGCTCATATCTTGTCTTTCTGTGCTTGAGGATGCAGAACACCTGCGCACGGACAATTACGTGCTCGTTTACTGCAAAAATCATCGAGATCAAACATCACGTGCCATTGAAAGCCTGCAGCATTATACTAATTTAAAATAGTCGAAATTGTGAAATGTGCTCTGAAAAGTCTTAATAATAATAGTGATAACAATAACACTAAAAACAATAAAACGTTGAGAAATTTGAATGAAGACAACTTTAAGGAGCTTTGTAACTGCAGCTGAGCTTATAATAAACAGAACATTATAATCTGTTTGTGTGAATGCTAATATAGCTATCATTATAGTTATCGTTAGGGATATGAACAGGCCTCTGTTTGTATTTATTCATCTCAGTACTTTGTTTCTCTAAGCATCTGTTGGCATGAGCACTAATGTAGTTTTAATAGTAAAGTAGTTGTCTTTATAGTTATTGTTACTGGAATGAACATGCCTTTATTTGTATTCATTCATAAGATCTCATTTGTTCATCTTAATTATCACCTATTGGTGTGGATCCTATTATCATTATAGTTATCTTTATACTTATAGTTATTCATATGAATTCACATCATTTCATTCGTGCATCTTCATTATCAGCCATTGGTATGGATACTACTTATTTCATTATAGTTATCTTTATACTTATAGTTACTGGTGTGAACAGGCTTTTATTTGTATGAATTTATATAATTTAATTTGTTTGTTCACTTTGTTATCATCTGGTTGAGAGGGCGCTAATATAGTTATCATTACTGGTGTGAACCTTTAGTTGTAAGAACTGATACAATCTTATCTGTTAATTTTTGTACAATCTGCTAATGCCCCACTAAATATGACCTAAATGTTAATTTTTTATGCTTTTGAAGGAATCACATCACACAAATTCGACATTTCTTAAAATAATTTCATTTTCTCATGAGATCAGTAATTCTTCAGAGAGTCAAGATGTGCATTACGTATCGTCCCTTTAGACCTTTAAGAGTACTCATCCAGCTCTTCTCACGCTGTTTGCTGCACAATGTTAGTCCTCTTGGTCCCTCTGCAGGGTGCCTGACAAATAAGGTGCTGTTATTGGGCTCCTTCTCAGGGCTGGGGGTTAATGATTAGTGCTGTTGGGGGTTAAATCCCAGAGATAGGGCCTTTCTCCTGTGCCTCAACAGATGTTGGTGGGCCTTTAATGTGGTTATCAGGATGGAGGGCCTTCTCAGGCCTGCTCTTCCATTGTGTGCTGTTGCATTCCAGGGCTCAACCACGGCAACAGGGCATCATGGGAGCACAGCCAGGGCTCCCGCTGGGCCACTGTGGGCCTGAGTTCTGACAGCCAGGGCAGCCCCCTCTCCCACATTGCATCCACACTACTGATCACACACTATTCTTCACACCTCCTGCTTCCTCCACACACACACACACACACACACACACACCCTGTTCCTCTGCCATCCTGCCCTTTCCCACACCACCTTTTATGGGCTAATTCATGGGCAAAAGTCTAAAAACGCTCCTTTTACAGTTCACCCTTAGATGAGCTGATTCCCTGTGGGCTGTTTAAAGTGTTTACTTCAAAACCCAGTGTCCTTAGAATCATGCTGTTCATGCACACAGATTTATTTAGTTGTGTTAGTGTTTCTGTAATGGTTCTATATTTTCATATATTCTATATATTTTCAACTAAAACTAATATTGAGAAATATTATAATATTTATGTTAGAATTATATTATTCCAATATTATAATACAATTTAAAATATATTATAAAATGAAATAAAATCTATTTAATTAAATCTATTTCAATAAATAAAGAAAACCTCTAATCATTATCATCAATAACGGAAACAGCTGTGTTGCATATTTTTGTAAAAACAAAATTGAGATACATATTTGCAGAATTGTTTTATGAGTAGAAAGTTCAAAACAAAAGCATGTGAAAGAAATATTTTGTAACACTATAAATCCACTATTGATGCATCCTTGCTGAATAAAAATACAGAACAAAACAGTGATTATATATAACCATATTTGTCCTTTCATTGATTTTATATAATATTGTATTTAAAAACACTTTTTAATTATCTTATTATAGTTGTTTACCTGCTTTCTTCTCACAATTGTGCCTTTATTTTTTACAATTGTGATTTTATCTCTCACAGTGTGACTGCACTTTTTTATTTTTTACTCTGAAACAGAATTGGCTTCCATTAATTTTGGGCCTTATTAGTATTATTTTCTGCAATGTGATCATTGACAAATAAAGTACAACTTGTAATCTTCTACTCTTAATAAGCTCACTGAAGCAACATGCATAATATAACAATATTATGAAAGAATTAGCTACATTTCGAAATAGTCTGAGATCCCATCACCACATAAAACATCGACTTTCCATAAGTATTTAATATCAGCTAACCATGTATAGATGAACACACAGGCACATTGCCATCGATGCCACTCAAAGTGCCATGTATCGTCAGTGTCAGAGAGTCAGCAGCTGTGGGCTTGTTTGTATACAGATGCATGGAGCTCGTAATGATAATTACCCTGCAGCTGCACTCCAGGGCTCTGGGCTGCAGTTTCTCACCACGCAAACCATTGTGTCTGTGTGCAGAGCAAGAATGTGGGAAAGTGAAGTAATTAAAGTATTCTGTAACCCAATTAAGCAAACTGCCCCCCAGCACCATCAGCAGGCCAGGATTACACACTCATAGAGACGGTCGCGTCACCCAGCCTTTCTCCCACTGATACCTGCTGCCGCCCACCGTGTTTAAAGACTAGTTTAGTTAGAGGGGTGTTTAACAACTAACTTGTCAAGTAAAGACAGTGTTTGAGAGCCATTCTGCTTTGGCTAGAGTTTCAGGAGGAAGGATTGCTGGATGAGATCAGTGGGAGCCACTGAGTGGGCAGAGAAAAATAGGTAAGCCTCTCTCTTCTCCGCTGAGTAGAGCTATTCATTAGCGCTCTGATTTATACATCCTTCTGCTTTAATCTGCATCCAGGCCAGTGAAGATGGATGGGTGACAGTCCCATCGGTCACAGCGATTCAGCGCTCAGTCACCGTGGAGACGGGCAGAGGAACCGGGAATGCTGAAACCCCACAACCTGAGAAAAAAAAGAGAGCAGATTTTATTTTTGAAATGTTCCTCACAAACTGATAAATGCAGCTGGCATATTTAAGGAATGACAATGTTTTATTTTTTAATTAGTACAGACAGAAATACTTTGTTCTGTGTGATTTAAACATAATTTAACTCATCATGTAAAATAACTGTAAGTTAGTAGTAGTAAGTCTTGTTTTTGATTTTAAACATTTTATTTTTATGCTTTAGTGTTTTTGATTTAACATTTAGGCAAATGTTTTTGTGAGCATGTGTATTTTATTGGAAAATAACAATTAGGTTTTAAACCTTATTTATCCTTCGTTTATGTTAAAACATTTCAATCTCATTTAAAAGAGCTGAAAAATAAAATAAAACAACTTTTTTTTAAGTGGACATAATATGGCCCTGGAACTGACCATCTAAAAAGAAAAGAAAAAAAGACCCTATTTTAACCCTATTTGTGAAAAGAAATTATTATTAAATTATTAAAATGTTATATTATTTTGTGACACTCGTTTTTTTTCAAGGAAATAATTTAATTCATCTGATATCTATCTCTTCTATTCAGATCCCAAAATGAGATCTTGTCGACTTCCTCTGGAATAAATAAGCAACACATGTATTGGTTTAGTATCTCTTTGTTGAGTTGCTCTATCCTGTGCCCGTTTGCTGGGCAGTGTGTTTGAAAAGAGTGAACAATGACAGTCCACAATGAGGTGCTCAATTAACTGTATAACCCTGCCATCAATTAAGACATCAATTACCAGGTTGATTGATGGGGCTAAATGATGCGATTCATTTTCTCCATCCAGCGGAAAAATACTGGAAGTCACAGTATGTGAAAATTAGCTGATGAATGATACATTCAGTCCATCTTGCCTTGATAAGACATGCAAATACATCTTTTCTTTTTTTTTTTTATCTTTATGCATTAATAAATAATACTATAAAATACATATACAAATCATTTGAAATATCAGATTTCTATAATTTCTTCTTTCATGTAATATCATACACAAACCTATGCTTAAAGATCTGAATTAAAAAAAAGGGATCCATTTAGAGGGAATGGTTTGTTACCAAAATGATTTATGCACCAGTGAATTACGTTTTGTTACAACGAGCACAAAGGTATTTAGATAATAAAGCAAATTGTTGTAAGAGAACATTGCAAATGCTTCTATTTTCTATGCAGTCAGTGTATAAATATTTTTTTCATTACCAACTTGGTAATTTAATTTGATTATAAATGCAAATAAATCACTGTTTGTTGAATCGCACAAGCTCACATAATTTACTTTATTCCTTACATTTGTTTTGTACGTCGCCATACAAAAGAAATACAGGATAAAAAACATCTGCATTTCTCATATTTCCTATGCTCACAATTCAAATTATGATATTTTTTCAAAGATGGTGTAGTTTGTTTTTGGCTTAATGTTTTAGATTACGTTTATATTTCACATGAATAACTTCCCTGTTATTCTAATCATCCTATTTGAGACCGAAATGACATCACTTATTAGCTTTTTTTCTTCATTAGCAATTTGACAAATGCCCCCTTTTTTAACATCCCCATATCATTCTGCTTGACTTTCCCCCGGTTTTGAATTTGGTTATTGATTGCCTGTTCTGTTTCACTTGGAAAAGGTTGATAAAAGGAGGTTTTCACTTTCTCTATTGGATGTGACAGCTCCCTAACAAGAATAATGGAAAGGCTCCATTCACAGGCAAATCAGCCCAATTCAGCGTGCCCCTACACACTCAATGGAGAAGTCACAGCCCTTCCCTGCCCATTCCATCACAACCATCTCTCTTCAGCACCCCTCAAACTTAGCACAACTCTTCCAGCAGACAACATTCCTCTTTGTCAACCACATCAAGTGAATGAATCGGTCAATAAGCGCATGATGAATTTTTAAAAGAACAACTAAATAGATGACAACCATCAGCTGATTTTCCAGGCCTGTCTGCAACAGCTGACGATCCTTTGAAAATCTTTCAGGACAGTTTCTGTCTGGGATATACATTTGGCTTTTTAAGATGGCAAATTGCGTGTTTAAGCAAATCCTTTCAATCCGTTGCAAATCAGCATTTCCCAAACACAGAAATTATACATCCTCTAAAGAAATACGATATCATTCCTTTCACAATCTAATACCCTGGATTCATTAAGAGAAACCCTAACCCTCAATCATACTGGTGCAAAACAGCATCCTTTAAGCTGCATGTAATGACAAGAGGCCAAGCCTCTGGAATTCCTGTGCTTGCTGTACAGCAGCCAGGTGACAGCAGCACACAGGTGTGAGGATTCAGAACAGCAGCGCTGGGCTTGTTCACAGGGGATTATGGTATCAGAATTAACCTGGCTGGAGAGAGGTCATGTCTACTACTAGGCTCGGGCTTGTATTGTAGAGTGAAACTAAGCTTCCCACGACCTGTTAGCTGTGAACTCTTGAACGCCGTGGCATCCGGTTTAGATCCGGTTATGAGAGAAATAGCATTCCAGATAACTAGATAAACTTGAACGGCGCAGTATTTAAACTCAGCTTTTATAATTGCATCATCAAAGATCTCATTACAAATAATGAACCCTTACATTAATACATTGGTCACACTGTGATTAACTGCAGGTGAATAGGGTACAAAAAAAACCAAAAAAACTAATAGTTATCCTTACTTACCTAGTTGATTGATTACATTGATAATAGCATTATAACATTTTTTGTATTACATCTTGTCTAAAATATTACATTTAAATACGATGCATTATTTAATGAAATATGCGCTAATTTGCATAAATAAAAAAACTATTCTAAACACTGGACGAAGCCAGTTTTAAATGCTTATTTAATTATTATTTTGACATATTAGAGTCAAAAGCTTTAATAGAGGGAATATTGGGTATCTCATTTAGTCACTCCCTAATTCAAAAAATACAGAAGAGAACAGACCGAAAGCATTTTGACAGTTTTTGGGGGAATAAAATGTTGTAAATTATCAAGCAAATTATATATGAACAAATCCCTCTGTAAAGCCTTCTGGATACAGACAGGGATAAAAATGTAAAGGGTTGTGTGTGTGTAAGTACTGAAGTGGAGATATGGCGCAGTGAGAAAAAACTCATTTTGAGAAAACAGCCTTTATAAATATGTATTGTAATTGAAATCTGTTGATACAAATAGATAAAGTGCTATAAAAGAAACACTTAACAGTGTATTTTGGATGTTTTCTTTCCACTAGTCTGAAAAAATTAACCAAAAAGCCCAAAATCTCAAATTTGACAGGTGCATGAAAAAACATGCACCTTTTTTCCACCTTAAATAAGGCATCCCTTCAGAGCAGCCTTAGCACAGCAACAAATGACGTGTCGTTAAAATCAGTTGTTTTGCAGCTAACAGCCAATCATTAACCGAACAGCGCTTGATTCATTCAATATTCCCGCGCGTCGAGCTCCATAGAAAGTTTACGTGCTGTATTTAGCGTGAGCTGAAAAAATCAAGATGTCAGTCGAGGACTGCGACGGAAAACGCAGAGTGAGAAAAATACAGTTTTGTTCTTACAGTTATTATGTGTGAAATCTCCATTCTAGTGTCACGTGTTCAGCTGACGCACACCCAGTTATTAAAACAGGTCGCGTGCTGTGAATTCGTTCAATCAGATAACGCAAAAAGTTGAAAACTGATTTTATGACTGTATTGTGTTACTGGGTTAGATATAGTGAGCCACTTGCAATGGATGTGAATGGGTCTAATTTTAAAACACTGAAACGCTTTTTCAATGAGTAAACAATAGGCCTATTTGTGTGAGGGGGGGAAAAGCAGCAATCTGTGTAAAATTATATCCGACTTTAGAGTTTATGATAATACTAAGCCATCAAGCCTTAAATTGGTGTACAAAAAACTTGAAATATCTTTATAGCTCCTAACTAAAAAATTAATTTAAGAAGGCTACTGTATTAAAAATTCTACAATAACTAATGAAGAGGTTTTTGCTGCTTTTGATTGAATTTAGTAAACCTGCAATATTCCTTTACCACCAAGGTTTTTGTTTTTTATTCACAAAGCAAGTATCTTTAAAGTAAGCAGTTGCTCCACAGTTCATTAAAACCATCTCTTTTCTGTTGATTTATGGCCATATGTTTAAACCGTAGCTATGACACACATGCACGCACACACAGAAGTGTCCAGAGGATCATCTAGGCTTAGCTTGATTCTTTGTCGATTAGACATGTTGTTGGATTTTGACTCTCCTAAGCACACACAGTCCTCTGTTTCCTGCCATGATTTCTCGCCCTGTCCTGAAAAGCGACTATGAGGAATCCACGTCCCGTTCTGAATGCACACTTGTTCCTACTCTCGATTGGCCATTCAGCCCCCTCTAAGGAGACAAGCCCCAATCACAATATTGTCAAGGCTCTGTTGGTTTTCTGGTTCAAATCCTTGTTCACGCTGTTTGCTGAGTACTCATCTGCTGTGACAGCCTTCAGACAAACAGAGGCTCCTGAAAGAGGTCTTCCACAAGCAGATCCTCCCTGCTGGGCAGTGGCTGAAACGGCCCTTTCTCTCGCCATCAAGTGGAACCCAGCCTATTGAGCCGGCCCCTGGGAGCCCCACATTGAGGCGGGCCACGGGCCAGCGCTTCGCCCCTTGGGCCCTGGGCCACCCTCACGTTGTTCCAGGACACCTGTGCCCACCTACCGCCAGCGTGGGAACCCTCGGTGATGAACCTTGTCACCTAAATCAGCTGTGGGCTGAAACCAGAAGCCAAATTAGCCACATTATTTTTAATCCTGTGTTCTGGTGAAACAAAAGCAAGACTGAAACCTTTGTTCCAAACAATTTCAGGTGATAAAAATGGCCAGACTGAAACCAAGTAATGGGTTATTGTTATAAAAGTTGACCCACTTCTTTACCACCCCCCAAAACCACCATCCCCACCCCCCAGATGAGGCACCAACTAAATCTCCATGGCACACTGCAGAAAAATGGCATCAATTAATCAGCATTCATGAACCGTTTACTTGAGCCCCCCTTTGTTTGAAGCAGGGTTTAATCCAGACAGAGGCCTGGCTGTTTGGATCCCTGCAGACAGCAGCGGTCAGACCATTGTACGCTCACATCCACTGGCACTGCACAAATTCTCATTCCCTCATACTCTCATTTGCTCATTTGTCATCGACGACAGCGCTCTCAGCTTTCCGGCGATGACAGCTATATTCTTTTCCGGGCCGATGTAAAGGTGAACTTATAGTGAGCTAAAATCATCCAAAGTAATTAGATTACATTTATGTGACAGATTACACTCTGGTGCAAGTATCCATCTCATTTTCCAGTCGGAAGTCATTCGTGCGTCTTTGCGGGGCCAGAAAAGGCAGGAAGTTCTCTCTCTCAACGTATTTCTCTCCCTCCCTCTCACCGAATGCCAGCTTCGCCAATTCACTCCACCGCATGTGTGAAGACATCTGTCCATATTCCAAATCTCCCATTTTGGTGCAAATGATCCTCCTTGAAGGAAGCAATTTTTACAATGTGGCAATTCTCAGATTTCCATCAAGGCTCAGTGCCGTTGCCTTTCGCCTCACCGAAGAAGCAAGTTTAATTGGAAGGCTGCATTTAAAGTCATTCCACAATTATACAATTATACTGAAGATGCATGTCTGCATGTTGCTCAGTTTGCACCAATTTACTGCACTTTCTGCACAGTTAAGACTAGCGCTCCTTTCAGTGGATGCAAATTCCCCTCATTTGGCTCCAAATGAAGCATAATTGCTCATATTCAAGCAAACACCTTGCTATGAGAGGTTCTTCCTAGTTAGTTCATATTAAATCTGAGGAGAATGAAAAAATAAAAAAAATCCCAAAATCCATTTGCGCACACGTGCCAGCTGGATCATTCTGTTTGGGGAATGATGAGGAAATGGATGATGCAATTGAGCACATTGAACATTAAACATCCTGCTAGCACTTTTAATTCAGCAACTGCCGTTTTCAAACTTCCCTGTATGTTCCTAAATGCCAATTAAAGAAGTAAAAACTGCTTCCATCCATCGAGTTGGTTTCATTTAGATTTCGGTTAAAACGCGAATCAAAAGCGATTGTATTTTGCCATCACGGATGACGCGGCATCCCAATTAGTTCAAGCGCAGACGTTTCCCTTCGACCGTAAAACGAAATGGAATTATATCACCCAGACATTCCACCATCAAAGTATACTCTAGCCTTTCCGCTCTTTTGTTTTGGATGCAGCAAGTTAGAGAGGGTCTCGTCGTTCAAAAGACCCAAAGTATCTGAAGTGGCGGTGCAAGCACACCACCGACAATGCCTTACAAGAGTCTGTTTTAATTCATACCCTCTTTTTAAAAAAGGGGGACAGCACAACAAACCGTTGACCCACTGATATACAATTAAGAGTGATGCGGCAGTTAATGCTACAAGCAACTCTGTTTAACAGTCTGTCTTTGACCCACTGCCACTGAATAAATATAATGCAGAGAGCGAGAGACCGAACCAGAGAAAGGGAGCCAGGGAGATTTTAAGCCACAGATAAGTAGTTAAAGACCTTTATAGAGTATAACACCATTATCCTTGCTGAATAAAAATAGGATTTAGTGTTTTTTCCACTTAATTTGAATCAAAAGAATCCCCACCTTACATATTGCACTGGTAATGTAATGGAGAGAGAATCACAAAAAGGCTTTGTGGTTCTGACACCTTCTATAGTGGGCCTGTGTTGTCCCGCGAGCAAAAGGGAGAGCAGGCTTTTTCTTCTTCGCCTTGCTATCTGCTAACACATTCTAATTGATGCCGCTGCATTCCTGCACTGGCCGCATTCAATGAATAACGAGTGATGGACTCAATGCCCATGAATTAGTCCCTTCTAAGAGAAGCAGTAAAACAGCCCCCCTGCCCCCCCCCGGCCCTAGATCTCCCCCTCTAGCCACTGAGCTCCCCTCAATCCTGGGCCAAAGCCTGCTCCAGCTTCACCGCCCATTAAAGTGCCACTATTGTGCACCGACGCAACCCACAAAAGCTGTCCGCCTCTCCGAGGCCTCTAAAGCCCGGACTCACACAGACTGGAGTGACAACCTCTGCGACTCCCCCCGGCCCCCTTCCCACCCTCGCTCTTCCCAATAAACCCCCTAATCCCACCCCTTGCACCAAAACGCGCACACACACACGTGTGCGAGCAAGTTGTGCTCTCTCTCTCTCCCTTGCTTGCTTCTGCTGTGCACAAAGCATCAATCTGTCTTCGGTGTTGGCACCCTCGGCCCTTTGTCCAATCTGCAGGTGTCTATGAAAGCAGCTACGGTCGCCCTAGACCCACGCCTCGCCACGCCTCACCCAGGAACAGGAACTGCTGACAAAGACCCAGTGTGGGAATGAGGGATGCGTACATGAAGCGAAAGTGAGGGGGCTCCTCTAAAATTGATGTCTGAGGAAGTCGTGCAACTTTTAGGAAGTCCTGTCCAGGGAGAATAACAACTTGTTAAAGCAACAAGAGCTTAGTGTCACTATGGGAAGACATAGTGATGGAATGCCAGATGCAAAGGCCTCTTTTTTTTTTTTTTTTTTTTTTCTCTCTCTCTCTCTCTCATACTCCCATAAACACACAAAATACTGTATACATTTACACTTTTTAAACAAGTTATTTTTTAAATTATACATTATATATATATATATATATATATATATATACTATAGTTAAATGAATAAATGCTACTATTAATAAAACAAAGCAGTAAAGTGGGCCATCGTGGTAATGAAGTGAAAATAATAATAATTAAAAAACAATTAAACTGAATTTGTAACTTAACATTAATTATTCTCATATGTCATTAAGGTATGAATAAAGTGTGCATGTATTTAGAAAATTAGCCTATTTACTTTCACAATACAAGCAGGTTTTTAAGAACAAACCTGCTTCAATTACATGTCATATACAAAACACCATATTTCCTACACTATTCTGTAGCCCTGAATATTAATGCTTTCTACTAAAAGCGTTAAGGACGAAAAGTGTTGCCTGTATGAGGTTTGAACTTACAATCAAATGAACGTGTATGATCAACCAAGCCAACACTTCCTGCATTAGGGCGACATCGTGTGGGTTTATTACATATCGCAGATTTCTTGATGACTACAAATACATAAATCTACATTGATAAAAAATATATATTTTTAAAAACAAATAAAATGAAAACCAACTAATTACGAAACATTTAAATAAAATTTAAGTGAAAACTATAAATAAAAAAAAAGACTTAAACATATATTAAACATGAATAGCCTAGTATCTCAGTGATACCAAAATAACACATAATATTTATTATAATTTATCATAATTATTATACATTTTACAGTCTATATTTTTAATTGATTGTATTTTTTTTTTACCTCACATCACTGTCATATACAAAAGGAAGTAACAACTAGAAGGGTTCATCAAAACAAACTTTTATCATTTATAATTTTTTCATTTATCACAAAATATCACAAGCTTTTTGAATAATTAATTTAATAATGGAAGAAGTAACAAAGGCTGCACAATGCCCTAATATCATTTTCCACTGATGATAAAGTAGTAAATCATACATTAGGAACTATCATTAACGGATGAATGTGTGTGCATGTTTTGGGAAAATCAGCCTATAAAATTCTCAATAAGAACTTTTTTTTTTAAGTATATGATATTGAGGTGCATTTAATGCATAAATAACTGCATGTTTGTGGAGTAGCCAAAGTCAGTGACATATTTGTTGTGAGTGATTGCTAGGCAGTTTCTAAGGTGTAACAGGCAATTGATTTACTCTTATGTAAAATGTTTCTAAATAGTACCAGAAAAGGGTTCTTCAGATTGTAACAATAGCACTTTCTGGTGAGTTGATTGGTTGCTTGGGTCTAATCTGGCATTAATCATGACAGGTGAAGGCAGGGGTGTCGTAGTTGAGTGAAAAGTGGGACTAAATTACTAGGGCCCCAAGTGGGGAGGGCCCCTGAGGAGTGAAATTTTCAGTCATCAGTTGATTTTATTAAATGGTGTCATAGGTATTTTAGGAGCTTTGGGGGCCCATGGCCACTGCTTGCGCATGGGGCCCAGAAATTGGTGCTAAGCCCCCGGGTGAAGGTGAACAAATCTCAGGTGATTGTGGTGGCTGGTAACTGAGGCAGTAGCCGCGGTCCATGATAGATTTGTGCAAAACTTTGGCATATAGTTTGGCATATAGGATATTTGATTTGACATTTAGTATTGGGAAATGACAGTGTTTCCATTAACCAACTTTATGCAGCTAAAATGTAACCCTTTGCCTCTCGCGAGAAGCGTTAAATGCGTTAAATTATTTGCTTTATATAATATTATATCTTTATAATTTTCTAACAAATTAAAATACTTGATTTATTTTTACTAATATTGTTTTTAATCCTCTATAATGCCATTCCTGCTGTTAGTGAATGGGCATGTTTATGCATAAACCAAATAATAATTTAGAACTCTCAGGGGGCATTCACACAGAATGCATCTTTGCATCTAATGAGACTTGGCACTCAGGAATAGTTTAAAAAAAATGCGTGAGGGTCTCAAGGCGTGAAATTAAATACCTAAAATTAATACCTAAAGAGCATTTTAATACAATTAAGCCCAAGTCAAGCTGCAATATCAAACAGGACCACAAGGAGACGCCAAAAGATCACTAAACCTGCCTTGACCTGACTGCACAGATACAGATGCTGTGCATGCATATACGGATCTATTCAGAATCTAAAAGCACTTTCAGGCTTTAACGTCCATCCATTATAAAACACTAATGCTTTTAAGCTAAATGCACACTGAAAATAATAATTCTGGATGTGACTCTAAGCCATTGGTCTCAGATCCTGGAGGGCCACAGCTCTGCAGAGTTTAACTCCAGCCCTAATCAAGCTGATCAAGGTCTTCAGGATCACTATAAACTTCCAAGCTGGTGGGATTTAGAGCTAAAGTGTGAAGAGCTGTTGCCCTACAAGAATTGAGTTCGAGACCACTGCTTTAAGCAATCTCTGATGAAATCGGTCGGGTTTTCTCTCTAGCTGTTTTAACCTTTAGGCTACTGTTTGAAGACATTTGTTTACAAGAGTTTACCGGTTTAAAAAATCTGATAGCAAAAACATGATTATTTTCTTTTAAAGGTATTTTTTTTCGTTATAATGTATTGATTCAAGTTAGTCAATAATTAGCCAAAGTAATATTTAATCACTCTGTCCTGCACTCATGCCACACACCGACTCCACATGCACCTGATTTGTGAAGATGAGGTGGGCACAGGCGCGATCATCAATCAGATTCGGACCATCAGTGCTTTAGGGAATATTTACATTTAGTCACACGCAATTTCAATAGCTAACTTAGTTATGGTGGACTGTCATAATTAGGTTAATGCAGGACACTAATAAATGATACAGGTAATTACACGTTACCTTACCGTTGTTTCTCTATATGCAGAACCTTTATGTTCATTTCAATATGCCTATAATATCTGTTTTGTATAACTGTAAGTGTACTGTAAGTCTACGCATAACAACACAATCTTCTGAGATATTTTATTTCTGAAATTAAAGCTCCTGTCCGCTGCCAATTTAAGTAAACAAATAATATAATAAAATTGAATAAAGAACTTTTTAACTTCCACAAATGAACCCTTAAATTGATCATTGAAAATCATGGCATGAAATGTTGCATGCACCATATTAAATCAAAAAAAGGTTAAAGAATGTCCTTTTCTGTCTATTTTTATTTTCAGTAATTAAACTCAGATTGTGAAACTATATTAAATAAATTCAATGCACACAGACTGAATTATTTTAAGTGTGTTTGGTTTAATTGTGATGATTTATGCTCACATTTAACAAAAACCCACCAATTCAATTCAAAATCTCAACAAATTAGAATATGGTGACATGCTAATCATTTACATCTACTCAGAACAAAGGTTTCCTGAGCCTTCAAAATGGTTTCTCAGTTTTGTTCACTATTCATTGCCTACATTCATTGCCAGAGAAGCTGGCTGCATGCTCACATTGATTCAAGCATGTTAACAGAAAGTTGAGTTGAAGGAAAAAGTGTGGAAGAAAAAGATGCACAACCAACCGAGAGAAGCCAAGCCTTATGAGGATCGTCAAGCAGAATCCATTCAAGCATTTGGGTGAACTTCACAAGGAATGGACTGAGGCTGGGGTCAAGGCATCAAGAGCCATCACACACAGACGTGTCGAGGACTTTGACTACAGTTTTCATGTTCTTCTTGTCAAGCCATTCCTGAACCACAGACAGTGTCAGAGGCGTCTTACCTGGGCTAAGGAGGAGAAGAACTAGACTGTTGCCCAGTGCTCCAAAGTCCTCTTTTCAGATGAGAGCAAGTTTTGTAATCATTTGGGTGGGGTGGAGAAGCTCATAGCCCAAGATGCATGAAGTCCAGTGCAATGTCATCTGCTTGTGGTGGTCCATTGTGTTTTTTAAAAACCAACGTCACTGCACCCATTTACCAAGAAATTTTGGAGCACTTCACGCTTCCTTCTGCTGACCAGATTTTTAAAGATGCATTTTGAATTGTTATTATTAAAGCACCTGCAATATAAAAACAGCAATATTGTGAACTATTTTAATTTATTATGAAATGTAATGTTATTCCAGTGTTTCAAAGCAGACTCGTCTCATCATTACCCTGTTTACCCTTTCAGTACAATCACTTTGACGTTACATATGGGATCTCCCTTGAGAGACCAATCATCTTCGAATACTTTGGAAAAGGCCAATGAATATTGGCGTGCAATTACAGCCAGGTGCACCTTATCACAGCGTGAGTATAAGAGGGCACGGCTGGATTGCACATGCAGCTTTTCGCTTTTGGAACCTCGTCTGATGACATTGAGTCTGCTGGAAGAGAATCTTCACACAAACAGAGTTCCTGTCCGAGTTCATGCTCTCTCGTCGTTGCAACATCTTGAACTGGGCAGCTGTCAACAGACTCGTGAGACTGGTAGCTGAGAGACCACATCCACCGAGTGCATGCGGTGCCGCAAGAGGTCTCTCCTGGGCTACCGGGCGTCAAAAAAGAGCATTTTCCTCACAGTTTCATAGCCATTCTCTGACTGTGAAGTTTCTGAGTGTGGGAGATGCTGAGATGTCGGCGGCGAATGGTTTGGAGGTGCCGTGTGCGCCTTCAGCCGATCCGTCTCGGCTGGATGAATGGTTCCTGAGTTCTCGGACCGTGGCCCCATCGCGGTCCCCCTCAATTCCTTTCTTCCCGGAGGTGCATGAGGAGCTGACCAGGTCGTGGCGAGCCCTGTACTTGTCACGCCTGGCCACCAGCTCCTTTTCCCCTCTCCACCCTCGACAGAGATGCAGCCAGGGGGTACGTGTAGATCCCCCAGGTCGAGTGCCCTGTGTTGGTGCATCTCTGCCCGCAAGGCGCCGCCGTCTGACATGGACCGCCACGGCCCCCTTCCGAGGCGTGTAAGATCTCATCCGAAGGTAAGGGCTGTTCAGAGCAGCCGGACTCTCCCCCAGGACGTTCATCCTTCTGGGGCTGGTCCCCTCCCTGGTTCTCCACCAGGCTGCCCCACTGCGGGCACCCACAGAGATGTCCGATTGCAGTAGTAGGATGGTGAATCCTTAGGTAAGCACCAACTCATCGCTAGGTTCCTTCGTCGGGTTAATCACCCGAGACCGCCCTCGGTACCCTCTTGGGACCTTGCCGTCACCTTAACCGGCCTGCGGCAAGCTCCTTTTGAGCCCTTAGCTTCAGTCGAGTTGAAATACCTGTCATTAAAGACAGCACTCCTGATTGCTCTGGCCTCCATCAAGAGGGTTGGGTACCTTCAAGCTTTCTCTGTTGACGAAGAGTGCCTAGAGTTCGGCCCGGCTGACTCTCACGTAACACTGAGACCTCAGCCCGGCTACGTGCCCAAGGTTTCGAAGCCAGGTAGTGATCCTGCAAGCTCTGCCTCCGAGCAGCTCTTTGTCTGCTTTGGAGGTCAGCAGAAAGGGAATGCTGTCTCCAAACAAAGGCTGGCCTACACGACCTCTGCAAAGAGGCTGTGTCTTCCTGCTGTGCCTCTCAAAAGGTTCCCCGATGCCAAGCCGAACCTCTTCCTCCTGCCCCGCAGTCGGACTCAGAGCGGAGTCAGTCCTGACTGTGCTCCTCTGGACTTCCTTCACCAGAGGTTGTGGCTTTTATGATTTCCACAGTCAGTCAGAAGGCTGTGTTTCCCTTCACTTATATCCATATTTTTATCGATATAGTGCATTCCTTTCAAAATCCATGTTAAAAAATTATTTTTCATGTCTCCGCCCCCCCAACCCAAGCTTCAACTTTTTGTTGGTAAAAAGTTTTTTGAGTTGGCATCCCAACGGGGCCCCGGAAAACTTGTCCCTCAGGGCGTTGGGAAGGTTACGTGCAGACTCTCCTGCTGACACACTTGCGCACCTGTCGGCACCGGTGTCTCCGCGTAAAGCAGCCTCAGAGTCGTGGCCTCTTCCATGGGTGTCCCATATGTAACGTTGAAGTGATTCGACTGAAAGGGTCACGTCTAGGTTACGAACGTAACCCACATTCCCTGAAGGAGGGAACGGAGAGGTTGCATCTTTCTGCCACGACCCTGGGTCACGCTGACGCCGACTCTGCTCCTCAGCGAAAAGCTGCATGTGCAATCCAGCCGTGCCCTCTTATACTCACGCTGTGATAAGGTGCACCTGGCTG
>JAUMHI010000055.1:13173680-13194519 GCA_032359435.1 Enteromius unitaeniatus
AAACCTGCATGTGCAATCCAGCCGTGCCCTCTTATACTCACGCTGTGATAAGGTGCACCTGGCTGTAATTATTGCACGCTAATATTCATTGGCCTTTTCCAAAGGATTCGAAGACGATTGGTCTTTCAAGCGAGATCCCATATGTAACGTCTCCGTTCCCTCCTTCAGGGAACGTGGGTTACGTTCATAACCTAGACGATTTCAGTATCACTTGAGACTTTTAGAAATCATTAGAATTTGATTAGATGAAACATCTCTGATTATTATTACTGTTGAAAACTGAAAAATACAAATATGCTGCTGTTTCCTAATAAATGTGCCTTTTGTGTTGGGTAAATGTTGTATATAACATACTTGCAATATAAAAATGAACCACATGATGGTGCTATAACAAAATCTATCAACAGACTGACAGCGTGTGTAAAGGGGTTGAACGAAGACGTCCATTATTCAGTATTTTGTTTATTTATTTATTTTTTGAACGCACTTTTATCTCTTTATCTTTTAACACGTGGTATGATTTAGTGCACAGGCACAGTGGTTCACATCGTCAGCCTGAAATAGCCTATGTTAGAAAGTGGTGTGTTTAAAGCATGTAAAACTGTGACAAAATAATGTGAAACTCTATTACATATACCCCCAGTTTCACAGACAAGGCTTAAGCTAGTCCCAGACTAAATTGCATGTTAAATTGCAAATTGCATTGCTCTCTCAGCTGAAAATATCTTGCTCTGACATATCTTAAAACATGTCAGTGTCATTGTTCTGTGTTAAGATGCACACCTGTAATATTTTCTTATATAGCATTTTTGTAAAAGTTGCTTAAATATCTTAATTTAACTAATGCCTAGTCCTGGCTTAAGCTAAGCCCTGTTTGTGAAACAGGTCCATACTGTATGTCACATTCAGAGTCTCACAACATAGCTTACTGCAAAATAAATTAGTTTTTATTTCTTAATATTATATTATATTGAATTTAAATGAATCTGAAATGTACACACACATGTACTGTATATATATATATATATATATATATATATAAAATCTGAAATTTCCATGCTTTGTCACATGATATATTAATGGCAAATAAACAAAACAAACAAAAAAATGTATTATGTATTAAATGTATTAAGTATTTCCATTTAACCGTGCAATGATAACGACATCAACATTACAAATAAATTTTGCTCAACACGTGAACTTAAACTGAACAAGTTTAGAGAAATGCAAATAAAAAAAAGAAGAAGAAAAAGAATAACCAAAAAAAATACATTTCCCAGAATCCTGCGAGATGTGATGACGGCAACGGGGGGCGGGGCTTGTCGTCGTAGCGGCTCTCGCGTTCGGAGAGTAAAATGTGTTTGACAGGAATCTGAACGAGAGGAGGGGGCGGCGGCGCACGAGAGGAAATCCGCACCTTCAAGAGATCTCCATCACTTTTCAGCCCTCGCGTGCAGTCCGTTAACCGAGGGGAGGCGAATGCGGTGAATTATTTGGAGGCTCAGCAACAGGGCACACAGAGTACAGGATGCCGCTGAGCGTGTCAACCCCGCGCGCGGGGAGCTCTCGCGACTAGCGCCGAGCAAAGTATTCAAACAGGAGAATGCGAATGGTTAGAGAGGACAGGATTCAATTAATATGGAAACGATGTAGCTTCACCGCCGCATTGCATATAGCTCGGGGAAACAGGTTAGAAAGTAGATAGCTAAATAGGGCGCATTTTGCCGTCATACATGCAAACTTACTCATCATCAAGCTCAACTAGCCTGTAGTTGGCTGCAACAAAAGGAACAGCTGCTCGACAGTGTCTTCAGATACCAAAGAAGACAGAAGACATTTAAGATGTTACGGAGGAGGCTCAACCGATTGGTATGTATGGCACTCTGCGTGTTACTTTAAAGAAGATGTAATCGAGTGTGTAATGAATGATCAGCCCGAGTCTGACAGCAGGGCGCCTGTCGACGAAACATCAAATGCTGCATGAGCGGAGCGTTTATTTAGAAACTAGGGAGCCACCCTGCAGAAAGCTCCGAGTTTCTCAACACCACCAAAGCTGTAATTAGTTGAGGTATGCAGTCAACTTCCTG
Organism: Enteromius unitaeniatus; assembly: GCA_032359435.1. Taxonomy (NCBI): domain Eukaryota; kingdom Metazoa; phylum Chordata; class Actinopteri; order Cypriniformes; family Cyprinidae; genus Enteromius; species Enteromius unitaeniatus. The sequence goes on from JAUMHI010000055.1 coordinate 13,175,768, forward strand.
CTAACACTGGCCAGCTGTTGCTAAGCGAGTCGTGCCACGCACATTAGCAATTCAAAACATGAGTTTATGGGCTTTAGCAGCCGTGAGAAATGTTTTGTGAAGTTGTCGGTTCTTTTGAGCTGGCTACCTAAGGGTTAGGAGGACAGGGTTGGTTTGAGACGCTGGCGACGCCTCTGCTGTGGTGAAGATATCGTTTTAGGCAGCTCGTTCAGATGTGTCCTGCCAATTTTTTTTTTTTTTTTTAAGTTGAGCTGCATTCCTGATAGCGCTAATCAAATAATACTGCTCAGTCTTGCAAGATAGGCCCTTTAAGTGTTGTGCTTGAATCCAATAATTAATTTCCTAATGCAGCCGCAACCTTTTAGATGCAAACTTTATTTGGGCACGTGATGCAGTAATTCTGCTCTTACCACATGATTGTAGAGCATCAGGGCAGTGCTGGGGAAGCTCTCCAGGTCTAATGTTGGGTTTAAGATGCAGCCTGTTTTTAGTCTTTGCTGTTTTAGGTTGTGGTGGTTGTAATTCACCCTTACAAATGAATTCACTATTCTCTCCATATCCTTAAAGGGATCCCAAAATAAACCCTCATGTCATTTGGAACCTGCATGACTGCCTTTCTTCCATTGAGCACATAAGGATGTAGAGAATGATTACTGATTCTATCGTTATGTGAAGGGAAAAGGAGCAGTGATAGTTTACACGGAAGAGAGGAATTCAATTCACGTTCAGAACAACATAAGGGAGATTAAATCATTACACCGCTGTGCCCTTTAATATGGCTGTGTTAGACTGTCTTTAATGTGTTGATTGTATAAAATGCAACACCTCAGTTTACTTAACATTTGATTTTTTTATTAAATTATTAGTCGGTGTGAGCAAACGATTTCCTCACTTGCTTGTTATTGGTCTTTCTTTGCACAAACCCGACATTGGTCTAGGTTTACCTTTTAATTCCCTTCACAAGGTTAATAGACCTGAAATTATTAGTCTAAATCACGATTGCAACTAATTGAGTAGCTATACACCAACCAACCTCTTTATCCAACAAACCCTCTCTGAATTTTTAAATTCATCCCATTGTAGACACTGTTCACGCAGCACATTTTCTATGTAATCGTGTTTGCATCCATTCATCTTTTGCAGATTCTCACAGTTGAGCATTGGTATTTCTGCATTAATAAAAGGATCTTGTGGATTTGTTCCCTTTATGCCCACTTAAAGTTAGCATGAAATGAAAATTCACTCAATTTTCCAAATGCATGTTTTTTTTTTACGTTTTAATGTTTCAATAAAAATATCAGAACTGAATAACTGATGTAAGCTAGACCTCTCCAGTTCTTTCAGTGAGCTGCACCCATCACTGCAATCTAACATACATCTGCCTTCATTCTTGACTGCATCACTCTCATCAACAACTGTTGGATAGTCTCCAAGTCTCTGTTCTGTACAGATGTATGTGATTGTGCTTTGTTGTAACCTCACCAGTTGATATCTAACAATTTGTGGCCAATTCATGACCAAAAAGTTATTTTTTTTTTTTTATCTCTTCTGATTGGTCACATAGGTTCCTATTTTATGCTGAGCCGCTTTACTGCCTTGTCTTTTTTTATAGTCTAACTCTCCAATAACCTGTTGGTGCCATTAGGCTAAATCGCTATAGTATGCGCTATAGATACCAGCAGTAATAGACCAATATAATGATACCATGCTCTGATATTCCCGCAGGTCTCGTAATGTTACTCAAGTCAGCATATTCTCTTGGCCTGCTATGGGCTTTGCTATCTTTTTGTATGAATGGTAAATAACGTTTGAATGGCTGCCATACCGGTTGTCACTGATGCAGACAGTATTGTTATTACAGCATCTCAATATAAGCCATTCTTCTCAAAAAATATTTAGACAACGGTTTACTGGAAAGGCAAGGTCTGTGTAAACTGTACGAGCGGGAATCTTCTGTTCTGATGTGCTGCTAGATCTGTGTGGGAAAGTTATTGTGTTAGCTGCTACAACGATGCACCTTTGATTGTGGTTTTCTTACAGGAATGCTGAATCTTGGTGCTTTTAATATTTTCTAAATCTTTGAAGATAGTGGCCTGTTGTGTCTTGACTGGTGGTCTGGAGGAAATGTGATAGGATTCAGGTTTGAATCTCATTCGTGAAGATGGGAAAGCAAATATGAAAGGCCTACTTTTCCAGAAATGCCTGCTTCTTGTTTCTGCGGGTGAGTGCTAGAGAGTTAGTTTAGGGAAATGCAAGAGTGGGTCAAACGTTTGCTTTTCTCATGTGTTGAGTGCTGTGAGTATTTAAGATCTGCACAATTATGGTTAAATTGATAATCCCGATTGTTTAGAGTAGCCTATATATTTTCAAGATAATATAAGATAAGATAACTAATCATAAGAAGCAGAAATTGTGATCATGGATAATGTATGATTAATCATGCAGCCCTATTATTTACAGACGTTCTCTGAACAGTCTGAGTTCATTTGTTTTAGTTAGACTTCAGAGTAGCTGTTGACACATCTACTGTACACAGGCCCTGCCTCACTGGATTTCTCTATGTTGCTCTGTCACTTCTCTCTTAGCATTTATCATAGGTCCTTCCTCTTCAGCAGTTAAAGGTGAAGTCAGAGCTTCCTTTGGTGTGTATGATGCTCTCTTAGGAAAGACTTTGCCTCTTTGAAGCAAACCCCTAAGGAGATCTGAAGATGGAGCTGTGCAGATGTTATTAACCGTGGCTTACCCAAAGAACACTGCAAATGTTTGATGTGCGAGGGTCCTTTTTCTCTCCTCTCTGTAGTTTTTCACCATCTGCAATCATTTTTTAATACATTTTGCGATATTGTGAAACATCCGTGAGATGTTTGTCTTTGTTTTCAACCGTCTTTTTTATTTTATTGGGATTTTCTTTGTTGCAGCGACAACAGGAAGCGACATGAAAAGGGTGGGTGGGAGAATATGTGCTACGGGGACATTAGAAAATAACTGGAACCCGGATCAGGCCACACTTCCCATCAAACCGCATCTTTTTTTCCTAATTGTATTGTACTGCTGTTTTCTAGTGGATGTAGTGTCAGATTTTTTTTTTCCCCTACTGTGACGTACATCTGAGTAAAAGGTTGGGGAATCCGTTCGATCCGTTTGATTTTGAGATGTGGATGTTGCACTCATATGAATGAAAGTTTGTAAGAAAGCAGACTAAAAAGATAGGAGTAGACTGGCATGCATCATCACCGAGAAAAATGTTTTCATTGGAAGATTGAATTAAGAGACACACAAAAAACTCAAGCCTGTACATGAATAACTGAAGATTTATAACAGTCATTTACAAAATAGAGGGAATTTTCATTTCATGCTGACTTTAAAAGGAACCAGTGTCCCTCTGTACTATTACTGGCAAATTGAAAGCTTGCATGTGCATCATGCGTCAGCGCTTTCCTCTGTGTAGAAGCCAGGTAGTTTGGAGGACCTCAAATTTTAACCACGTCCCATCACTATAAGCAACTGCTGAGATAATTTGCATGAGTGTCTGTGGTAATGTTTTGAACAGTGCTGAGATTTGAATCCAGAAAGGACTTTCAGTACCCCTCGTGATTGGCTGTCTTGTCCATGCTTTGTCTGAGTAGTCAGGCGTACTGTCACGCAAGGGCCGCTCCGTCCTGCTCCACTCCACTGCCTCCTCTGTGCTGTGTCCTAGCTGCTAATCAGTTGGCCATCTGACTGTTCCTACAAAGGATGGTGTCCGGGTGGTGCAGGAGAGCATCATAAACAGAAGCCGCCGGCCTCAGGGAACCCAGTGTGCAGGATTGTCGGAAAGCAGCCGCTGTCAGACACCTCACCCAACACTCATGAGTGTGTGTGTGTGTGTGTATGCGCTCTGTGAGGAGTGCTCACTCCCCAGGCACTGCAGCTGTGTGTGTGTGATCTGTCAAATACCCATCTTTATGAGGTGTAAACGTAAACCCAGTAGGTTGTGTCTCAAGTCAATGTAAACAGGTGGAAATCGGATATGTGTTACCCTTGAATCTGTGCAGGTTTTAAATATAGCTTACCACGCTAGCTAAGAACTGAGATCATTAGGCTCTTCAAGATAACTTAAATAAGCTCTTTAGATTTAGTTTTGCACATCTTTGTCTAGTGTTTACACTGTAAAGAAAAAAGATTAAGCCCAAGTGACTTCTTTAAAAAGCATTACACCATACATCCCTAAAACTTTTTATTACAAGTCTGCCTTTCAATCCAACCGCAGAGAGTGAATCAGTATAGATATTTGAGTAAGTGCAGATTATTTAAGCATTTAATTTAACCCCTTTTTCACCCCAAATTCTGAATGTTAAGTGGAATACTTCATACAATTACAGTTGGTTTTGAAAACTAATTTTTCACTGGAATTGGCACAGACTACTAAAATAATTTAGCGATAACTGGAAACCAGCAAATGCATCAAGCCTCTGTACATTCATCCAGCCTCGCTGTATATTATAACGGGAAGTGCTTAACAAACAATTATTTGGGTTTTTATTCTTTTACAGCACAGCTCATGCTTTGAAAATGCAATTTGTCGTCTATCCAAAACTGATTAGCATTAGCCTTGTTCCTGGTATTTTGTGTAAGCTGCTCTTTGTGTTAGACCAGTGACCGTGTACCCTCACCATCTTACAGCATTACAGGAAGATCTGGCTTCAGTTGTTTTGACTGCGCAGAAATGCTCCTCCGCTGGAATTTTAAGCTCCATTTCAGATCAACCACGTGACCATCACAAATAGCCCCTAATCATCACTGACCACCTGTTGTGGGGGTAGTTATACTGATGATAACCAAGTTGATGGTGTGACAGGCTTTTCAGGGTAAGTGGCGGAGGGTGAGGGGCGCACAGGCCAATGATTTATTGGCCTTGTTTCATCAGGAGAGCCACATATTGATTAGAGTCCTGCTCCGTTTTGCTGCCATTTGTCTTGTCCCTCCCGAACTGGCTGGCAGACAGAAATGCCTATGCTGACGACTACTTCTTTCCCTCTCGCGCTCTCTCTCTCTCTCTCTTATTGCATTTCGGCTCCCCATAATGAAAACGCAGCCAGCCGCACAAGGCTGAACCCTACATCCCATCAGAGTCAGGATGGGTGGGAGAAAACTGTGCAGAAAGCAGTGGAAGTGCATGTGCAGATCTACCTGTTGTATCCCTCTGTTACCTTTCCATGTATAATAGACAGGCTTTCAGAGGCTGATTGCCACAGCGAGGGCGTTGGAGATCAAGAAGCGTCCGGGTTCTATCTCTAAAAGCAAGGCTGAATTCTCAGTTTGTCATTTTAAATAATTTACGTGGCTCGTTTTTAAAATTCTCCTCACAGCGTTCCTCCCTTCCCAGCTGTATATCCTCACCAAGGCTTGTGGACTTGAAATGCATTCCTGTCATCCATATATTTATAAAGCCTCATCCTGAGATTCCCTGTGTTGTGCCCTAGCTAGCGGCAATACCCCAAGAGTGCTCGCGCTGCAGTGTGAAGAGAATAATGAAAAGTGTAAGTGTGTGAAAGGGAAACAGAAAGTATGAGTCGGTGTTTTTTGTGTTACTTTTGCTTCTCCGAGCAAAAAAAGAGACACTTTCCACTTATACCAGCAAAAGCAAAAGGACCCATTACCCGCCCTTGATGCACACCCGCACACTCTCGGAGTTCCCAGTTAAATAACAGACTCCGATGAGAACCAGATGAGCTCACGCTGGAGCTTTCCCATCAGTACGCTGTAGGGAGAGAAATGAATCTTTACTCAGCTCACCGGTGCCTGCGAGCGGAGCTGTGGCCCTGCAGCTCAAACCGCTTGCCGCCTCAGCAACCTGGGTGCACCGTAGCGCACATTAGTTTCCTTTTGCTGTTACGCTCTTCAACAGAGCTAGCTTTTCCGCCGTCCCTTCAAACACACTTTGCTGTAATTCATTGAACGGTAATTACAGTCAGTGATGCTAAATGTATAGTAAAAGATAATGACATCAGTGCCACAAGAGCTGAGATGCAGATTTTTTTTCCACATGTCAGCATTTAGATGCAAATATCCGATGTTAAATGGTAGCTAGACCGACTCCCTCTTTGCCATCACTCCTTCCTCTGCCCCTCCTCCTCTTTTTCTCTCTCTGGGATGAAAGCCACAGTGCAGTCAAACTGATTAGTTTATCCAAAGACGCACCGTGCAAAGCAGGAGACATGATAGTACCTAAATTAAAGCCATGGCGCTATTGTCCCTCAGACATGTTAGCTGGAGAGAGTTCTTTATTGCTTGCATGCAATCTTCTGCACTGTAGAATTCAAAGTGGTCATTTTTTTAGTGAGCTTATATATTTTGTTTTAGTTGTAAGGATTTGAGAAGGCTTTTCTGAAATCCTTCTGTGGCTTTAAACAATGATAATTCTTACACGGTTACAAAGTGATTATTTTTGTTGGCGCGTTATTTTATTTAAATGAACTTGTGCCTTTGCTTTATTGTCTGTTTAATATTAACCTGCTGGTAGAGCTGTTTAGTTTACCAGCGTTCGGCTGTTTTTGCTCAATTCCCAATATACTGCAGCTGGAATTTTTTAATTCATTTGTAAATTTATGCCATCGTTGTATAGCATACTCATCTCATTTTCATTAACTTTATGATGCAAGTAGTTTAATTAATATCATAATTTTGTCTTGTCAGTATTATTGTCTCAATAGTATGTAAGCAGTAATAAAATGCTTCATTAAGAAATATTTGCCTGTAGTTTTGTTAAAAAGATTAAAGGTATAGTTTTTAATAGGGGCTATCGCAGGAAGAACTTTTCGTAGTTCCTATTTAATTCTAGGGACTATTCGGAGGAACTACTTTAGAGTAAGATCTAAAACAGTTCTGTAGGAACTATCAGTGAAGTAAGTGTATGCAAACTGCAAACACATTTTTAAAGATTAGTGTAAACATATTTACGTTAGAACCACTGTTGTCACATGGGCTATTTTTAACAGCGTCCTTATGTTTTAAACCTTAAACATGGTAGTTGCGTAGCTGTCTATGCATGGTCAAAAAAGCTCTCAGGTGTAATAAAAATACCTTAATTTGTGTTATGACGATAAAGAATTAGTTGTATGACAATTGACAAAATTGACATTTTTAAATGAAGTATGTCTTTAAAAGTAGCTTTAATGTCCATGTGTAAGTGGTTGATCTCTCAGACTAAAGTGTCCTTAAAGACAACATGCAGCGGCATTCACAGCTCCTGAGAATATTCAGAGGGAAATAGTGTATAGAACAGGACTTCTGATTGGATCAATATGGATATGCTGATACATGTATGGGATAATGTACACTGTCAGGGTTTATTTTGTGTTAATGATTGGCTGACTCTACATTTTTACACCGCATTATATCCCAATGAATTTGGGATTTATTTGAGAGGTAAGGATGTGTGTAGCGAACTAGTGATATAAGTGAATGAAACAAACACAGATATACATGCAATCATCTATGGGGCGATGAAATAAAATAATTTCATTTATACACATTCAAAACGATTGAAATTCAAATATTTGACGGAGAACAGCGATTCAGATGAATGACTTTTTTTCTCACCTGCGGGACCTGATTAATCTTGTATTACAAGCTACATTAAGACCGTAAGTAGTCATAACGTTAGTTTAATGAATGTACTGTTATCTAAGTGATGCTCATAAACAAGTTCCCAGCCAACTGGGACAGCAAACTGTCTTAACAAGTCACATTTCTGTTTTTGCAGACAACAGCTCAGTGGTTTCCTGTTATTTTCTGTCCCTCAGCTTTTCCTTAAACTTTCACCTCTTGTAATCTCGCATGTCTCTGCAGACTCGGTCTGAGAACTGGACTTGAGCCAAGCAAGCTCAGGCCAGTTTGCGTTTTCACTTGCAGTTCCGAGCAAGAACAGGCTTGTCTTCTTCAGCGAGCGTTTGGGAACACATCTTTATATAATTTAGGTCGAAAAAGCAAAAGGAAAAACAAAAAGCCATCAGCACTTGCCGAAAGCCATCAGTGAGAACTCATCTCACACATCATTTGAGCTTGCGACACGCAGAATCCCTAGATGTAGTTTAGTTACTTTCTTTTTTCTGCGCCTGCCCTTTTTTCGTCTCTCTGTCAGTGAGGCCATGTTAATATAGGCCAGGCCACAGTACAGCGTGTCTACTGCTGCACCGCTGCTCAGACTTCTCTCACTACCAGTCTTCACTTCACCGTGTCGTGGTGCTATTAATATCCTCCTGGTGCCACCCTGTGTTCTGCGCATGATGGAGAATAAAAGACTTGTGAAGGCATTGTGGGATCTGCTGTACTCCGTAGCGACTACTACCAGTATAAAATGTGATGAATGAAGGTGGTTAAGCCTTTTATTCAGGTTTATTATCTGGTAATGCGCAGAACGTGCAGAAGCAGCAGCTGAAGTCCTAATGTAAGGCTGATGATGTTGATATTACTTGATGTATTTCATTTTTTTTTGTCCATGGACGCTCAATCTAAATCTCAGATCTAAATGATGTTCTGTGCCAGACAAAATTGTTAATTTAATTTAGCTGTGTAAATGTAGGCTTGATGTCGAAATAATGTGGGTTATGTTTTGATTTGTGGGAACTCTGCTCTGCCTTGCATAACTACAGTGCAGTCGTAGCCAGATAGCTTGTTTTATCTGGCTTTAAGCTTGTTGAGCATTTCACTTTTGTACAGCTCAGAACCGGCAAAGCGAGTGCTGCCCACGCCGTTTATTACAGTTCAGAGATGCAGGAATCATTATTGGACACGTTTCTACACATGCACAGTAATCTTTTGATACAATTTTCTGCATGTGAAATGAAGTGTGTGACTTTCTTGTGGTGCATTGGTAAAATTTTGTTTGCGAATTCTGCTCCTGTCAAAACAACATATCAGCTTTATTGAAATGTTGTCAGTGACTCCTGATAGTTTTAATGGTATTCAGTGAGAGTGAAAAATAAAAAAAACTAAATTGTAATAATGTGCCATAATTTTTGCCATTTATTTTACACTATTAGTGTGAAATTATATTATATTGTTATATTTTCTGTTATATTAAATGTATTATTTTATATTATTAAATTGCAGTGTAACTCTGAAAACAAATCAGAAAATATATTATATTAAATTATATTTAGTGCTGTCAAGCGATTAATTGCATCCAAGTTTGTTTACATAATAAGCTTGTATATTATGTATATATTAATACAAACACATTTATATAATAAATATATTTACGTATAATATAAAATATAAGAAAATAAATATTCGGTTTAATTTGATTTAAACAGGATTTATTGTTTGACAGCACTAATTATATTATATTATTATATTGTATTGTATTCTAGAATTATTAAATGATATCTTATATTAACTGTATATCTTCCAATAACTATTAATCTTCTAGCTATCGTCTTTAAAGAAATCTTATCTAACATTTAATGAAACAAATATTTGTGGATTTTTTAAGTTGTTTTAAAATGCATATTAAATGATAAATGTAAAATTATAGATTTAATATAAATGTAAAATTAATAGTTGTTTTGAAACCATGTATTATAAAGAACGTTTGAAATTGGATTTGTGTAGCCATTATTGAACCTTACAATGAATTTAGTTGGATTTAAGAGTTGACCAACTCTGTTTTGCCCGATGAGAGCGGTTTGGATCTCTAAAAACATGCCCTTTTGGACTCGCTCAACTTCGCCCTGCTGTTAGCATCGGGTTATGAGCTGAGAGCAGTGAGTGGGTGTTGTATGGTTTAATACAGCCTTCGAAAAGCCCCTTACACTTTACTCCAAGTCTCTAAATCCGAGCAGTTATTTTAAGCGTTCAGTGCTTTTTCTTTTTTCCCCATCAGTGCTCTTAATTACTAGGTCCTTTTTCAGTGTAGCAACAGTCTTGTTCCTCTGGCAACCAGTGTCTCCCTCTGTCAGCGTTCGGCCGCTCAGAAGAAGCATCCTTGCCATTTCGAGTATTTAAATTAACATGCAAACTCAGTAGTAGACCATTTGTTTGTGGTTGTTATTACAGGAGAGGGCCGGTCACGTGTAGTGTCTCATCAGCCCTGGGCCACTAGATCTCCGCTGACATCCACTTTCAGGAGTATTTAGAAGCTCATTGTTCACTCCGTCATTTACACTCGACTTGAGCCTGTTCTCCTGCTTTCAAGCTGTCACTGTCACTTTGATGTCTTGCCTTCTTGCCCTGTTTTCTTAGTATAGATTGCCTGCTGCTCTGAATGTCAGTGGTGCAATAACACTGAATAAAACGTTTTGTTTGTCACATCGCCTGGCTTGTCTTGTGTTTTTGTGTAATGTGAGGAATCTGGTTCGTATAGGTATTCAGAAAAGTTGATAAACCTGGGCATTGATGGATGACTGAGGGCTCTGTCTTTCTGAATGGCCATTTGGAATGCAAAAACATGCATCCACTCAGGGATGAGGAAGTATGGAAATTCCTTTCTCGGGTGAACCAAATTCTTGCCTTGTCACCTTTTGTGGAACTCCTTTACCATGCTTACAAAATAAGCCTCCCTGTAATATTCTTCATGAAGGGGTGTTACAATAATGCATTTTACTCTTCCAAAAAGTACATTGTTTAGCCAAAATGTTCAGTTGTGGTCACCTCTTTTAGCAAGTTTCCGATCTCCCATCTAGCAGGTTGTAGGTGAGAAATGACATGACTGTTGATGTATCAGCGCAGCAGTCATCGCTTCAATCTGTAGCTTTTAACCCGTCGGTCTCTTGCACTTTTCCTTTTCGAGGGCAGTCGGCTCGTGGTAGATTTACAGCTGTGCTCTCCATTACTTAATTATTAATTTAACTCAGAGGGTGTCCAAACTGTGGCTCGCTGCCTGTTCCGATGCGGCCTGGAGGATGTTTTAAAAATAGAACAGATTTTGGCTCGCTATTGTGAAATTATATGAAATTCTGAACACTGAGTGTATCTGTCACGTACATCCAAGTCTCAGTGCTTCACCTCCACTAGCACCTTCCTTTTGAATGTTCAGTCCACACTGATTCTGTTCTGTAGTAAAACACTTGATTTTGTGTATTATGCATTAGAGCTGCATGATTCTGGATAAAATGAGAATCATGATTTTTTTCTGAGACTGGTCACAGTTTTTTAAAATTCAGTTACATAAAATTGTGTATTAGACTAAGGTAAATACAAAAAATAAAAAAGATTACTCTTGGGTAATTGCTAGGTGGTCAGAACAGCTCTTAAGACACTGTCTTAACATGAAGGCTAAGTTTATGCAACTGGCCCCTGGTCTCTGCCTGTGCAAAACCGCATTTTACGTCAGGCTGTGAGTGATTGCGTGTTATCTCGAGATCAGAAAAGTTATGATCGTCTCCTGTCCTTGAAAATATAATTGGCTGAATCGTAAAAATGCTGCATTAAGATCGTGTGGGGGGGTCGAATCGAGATCGAGGTTTTTTAACGATTAATTGTGCAGCTCTATTATGCATACAGGTTGACTTCAAAGCATTGTAAAATTGAAGTTGGAAATGAGTTATGGATCCTTTGAGAGTTTGTGGGTTTTAGACAAAGTGGGATGTGCTGATGATGGAAATGTGCTCTTTTGGACTTCAGCTTTACCCTGATGTTCATCAAACATGCCAAAGGTGTTTAATAGTTTATGTAGACTACAATGATTGAAAACCCAATTTTTTATATGCGCTACTATTTAAAAGATGAGGGTTGTGTGTGTATATATAAAATTGTTTTGAAAGAAGTCTTAAGGCCTGTTCACACCGGGGTGTTTCTGTTTTTCATTAAGCACCATCGGCTCATTTTTGCTCAACAAACATTTCTTATAATCAGCATTAAAAATGCTTGATTTTTGTGGAAACCTTGATGCATTTTTGTTAGGATTTGAATTAATTTTTAATAAATCGAGAGTTAAATATTACATTACAAATGTTTATTAGAATAGAATCGCAGTTCAGTTGTAATCTTCCTGAATAAATGTTCATCATCATCATCATCATCAGTTTAGGTGTTTCTTCCTCAGTCTATTAAAAATGATACAATTCTGCAGTGTTGCTTGCCTATGCAGAAGTCACAGTAATACTGTGGTGTTGTGGGTGTTTGTTAAGGTCTTCATAGTGGTTTTTAGCAGGTTGCTATGCAGTTCTGAGGGTGTTTTGGATGGTTGGTAGGTAGTTGCTTGCTGGTCCAGGTCAAGCAGAGTCCACCTCCAAATTCGTTCCTCATTTTGATGCCTAGATATGACACATTCATCGTTTTAGTATCTGCTAGGCAAAAAATGACTCAAGTTGCTTAGATGAGTAATAGAACAGCTGTACAATTTTGAGGTGTTATTCGTGTCCGTAGTATTTGCCAGACTTAAATACTTAAAATTGAAATCCCTAAGTATTAGGAGTCGTAGTAGTGATGCTTGCCTTAGCAAGTGCTGCTAATTATAACTCCAGCATGCCTTTCTGCCGAATACAGAGAGAAATGATATGATTTACAGCAATCAATTGTTAATTCAACTGTTATTGCATGCACAGCAGTGTGGTGGATAGAGGGCATTCTATCACTCTTTCATCTTTCAATCCACTCTTTCTTTACTGCTGAGAAACACTGAACGTGAGGCGCAACAGCTTAGGGTTCAGGAAGTGTATTTATAAGTGATATATCACAGACCATTTCCCATCCCATTGCTCAACAGCGATGCAATCAATCATTTGCTGAGAGAGTTACTCCATCAGAAGCTGACTCGGTGTTTTTCTGCAACTTTAAAACGTTTCATCAGAATATTCATTACAGTTCCAGGTGCCTGGGCGGCAGGAGCAGCTCAGCTTGGCAATTTTGGCAGGAAGCCTCATTTATTTTACCTGAAAATAAAATATAAAGCCTTAAAAGCAAAAATAGGTATGGGAATCATGAGCCATGACTGCACAATCTGTGGTTTGTCCATTTATCAGAGGTAGCTTTGTGTGAAAATGCAGCCTACTTAAAACACACACAGATACAGGGTGTTCTTGTAAGTTTGAATGTGACGAAGTGGTCTTACCAAATGCTGTTTGTCAGTCTTTTAGCACATACTCATATGTTAAACTTTTCTGAAGTCACCTGCTAAATGTTAATGATTGTTTAAACATCATTGTTTAATCTACTGAATAATCAGGCCTTCTTTGATTCGAGAGCATAGTTAAAATAAAAATAAAAGTTGTCGTCATTTACTTTCCCTCATATTGTTTCAAGCGCGTAGTACTTAGGATCATTTTTGAAATACAAATGACAAACGAAACATCATTTTCAATGATGTTTGTTTCTTCGTTAAATGTCCAGGTAATTTAACCTAATTACCAAACATCCAAAAATGTAATTAAGGCATCATAAATGAATCCATATACAATTTCCGTTAAAAGCAATAGTTAATAGTTAATTTTTGGGTGAACTATTCCTTTAAGACTTGTAAAAAAGTTCTGATCGCTTGATAAAATTACATAAAGCGCATTATATTTGGTAAACATGTAAGCTTGTGTTTGTTTTGGATTTGGAACAATATCATATTTTATGGAGAGCTATCCGCTTAATTCCCCATATTGTAGTTATGTAAAGATTCTTTAAAAAAATTATCAAACAAAAAAAAAGCAGTGACCTGAACAAGTGTTAATATTGACCCAATTTTCATTTATTGAGGAGCTGCTCGTCTTAAGGTGAACTAGGCATTTGTCTGCAGTCATGGCACGCTTCTGCTTTCTTGTCGGCCTCAAACACGTGGTGAGCCGTCTGCATCCGAGTAAGTGGTCGGCAGCTGTAATGCTGGCACAGACTGAATGCTGCTTTATGTTTCCATTGAAATCACAGCATGCCGAAGCCTGGAACCACTGCTGGGCTTGCGCATTTATTTGAAACCGTGTAAACATGATGTCTTTAAAGTCTAATTTGATATAGTAATGATACGCTTTACTCAATTCCCGAACGTCATGTTTATTCTGTGGCAGCTGTGTCCGGGTCTCGATAGAGCAAACTGTGTTTGTGTTATTGATCCTCCACTGCTTTAGACAATAGCTGAGAGTGGGGTAAGCTGTGCCACGTTTTATTGATTTGACCTCTAGTCAAGGAGAACTGAGAAAGAATCCTTCAGATGCTTTAATGAAAATTGTTGTCGACAAGACCAATGTAATGGTATTTCCAGGCTAATTTGGGGGAGAAAAAAGTACAAATTTAGTTTACTTTTTTAGATCTGATTACAACAACTCATTTTATCTACTTTCTTGTCAAATTAATCCAAACGATTAATTTGAACCATTTCTAGAAAACTATGTGAGAAGTAGAATATCAAAATTCATATTATTTAAAAAAAAAAAAAACAGCAGGGGAAAAGTACCTGGTGGTACTTGTGGTACTTCTGCTGAGATTTTGTCGCATTCTAATGTCACAGTACCAGAATTCACATCACTAAGTCAAAAGCCTGAATTTCATTCATCAGGCGAGAAAGTGATTTCGGCATGCAGACAGCGGCATATGATAAGCCTAAATAAATGGTTGTGAGACGAATTGTGTACAGTTGTACAGTCCACTGACACTTTTTACTCCTCTTTCCCTTGAATGTTAATGCATTCTCATGATGCGAGACTTTAGCAAACCATAGTTTAGCAAGAAAACTTCTCTGTCAGCTCTGTGAGGTTGACACCATGGTAAAGATAATTCTATCATTTTTGTCTTTCCTTACATTAGCGCTTCCATTGTTTGGCCTTGACTAAACGGCTTTGAAAAGAGTATCGCCAGCATCTAGTGCTTTCGAAAATGAAACCGGGTCCTATATTCTGACCCTCATTATGTTTAACACTGAACTCCCTTCAAAATCGATGCCAGTTCAATGGCATTTTTCTTATCTGTCCTGTCCCCTGACTTTTTTTTTTCTTCTTTTCGCTCTTTTTTTTTTTTTTTGGCCAGTGATTGTATTCTCTTTCCTATCTGTGTCTGTTCTGACAATGTTCCAGAGTGATGCTGCTCTTGCGATCTGTCTGTTTGTTGTTGAGTAACTAAGATTTATACTGAGGCCTGTCAGTGTTTGCTTAGCAGGTAACCTTGAGCCGGTGCTGTATCGTTGATCTTGTGGTTAATGACTCCCAATGAGCAAGACACACGAGAAGAGATGAGAAGATTCAGTTAAAAACGCAGGTTCACTGACCTGCACTCTTAACCCGGCACAGTAATCGATCACTATCAGAACCGAACCTTGAACACTGATTCACTGTTTGTTTGTTTTTTGCACCATAATCCATCAATGGATTCTTCTTTATTCCGCTTCCTGAAAACTCTTTTCACTTTGCAGGATAGCTAGGTATTTCTTTAGTGTTGTGATTGGTGACATGAGCACTAGTGTGTGAGAATGATTAAATAAGAGTCACTGAGGAGCCAGTTCACTCAACATTTGCCTGTGTCATAGCTGTGTCATCTTCATGTACCATATGTGATGTTGAAGTGATGCACCATGAATATTTAAAAGGTTATTGTTCTTTTTTCCTGGGAAACAAACCTCCTTTGTGTGCAAATGAGGCTCATTATAGAATTGTGTAGAATGTAATATTGCAGATTCATAATGTCAGCCTTTGTAACTGTTTGCCTGGAAAAATGAATGTAGTTTTCTGTCTACTGAAAATGTTAATGCTTTTTTCACAATAGCTTGACCAGTTTTATCTGATTTGTCTATTTTTAGCGAATGAATTATTTTGGGTGTGTCATTCTGTCTCCAACTCATTATTTATGTAAATGAATGCACTTGAGAGTCATTAATAGGAGGCTGGGAGTGCCTTTTTCAAAATGATATGTAATACTAATTTAATCATGAGGATATAGAAGCACAGATTTGTTGTAACATTTGTCAAGTAAAAATTTTAAATGGCTAAAATAAAAAACATGATATATTCTTAGATGCTGAATTGAATGATTTTCATGGAGAAAGATCCAGGGAACTATCTATTGTTTAATTGCGCTATCGTTTAAAATGATTCGCGAATCTATAACGGCGTTATGGGTTATATAATGAGATGCTATATTATAGTCATAAGAGGGAGTCTGGGAAGTTTTTTTTTTAATTATTATATTATTTATTTTAATCATCTGCTAAAATCATCATGTATAATTAGAATCTAAAACAGCACTGTTCATTTCTAGTTAATGAGGACTTATTGAAAAGCTATGCTTGTGTACTTCGTGGCTAATTTTTGGATTTTCTTCTTTAATTGTCAAACTCTTTCCTAGCACTTTTTTTTATGACGCTGCTTACCTGAAATAGCCTTTTTTTTGTGCCGTAACCATTTGCAAATTCCTGCAGGTGCTAACCAACCCAGACAGCGTGAAAATAATCACCATCAGTGGAGTCATTCACACTGGATTCCCTCCCAAAGGCCTCTTTTCCTCCTGCTTCCTAACCCTTCACCAGACTGTGGTTGATGTATAACTAATGAAAAGAAGAAAGCGTATCTGAGCAAGCATCTAACCTAAAGGGCCTCACTGAATCATTCACTTTTTACAGAGCATGTTGACCTTTCTGTGAAACGCTGAAACTGCATCCCTCACACACAAGCGTCGTCATAGCCCTTGATACCCTTATAATTCTGTTTAGATGTTACACAGGTCCGCGTCCGTTTGCTTTCTTTTCTGAGGCCCTGGGCTGTGTTCCTTTACACCGGGTGGCATTTGGAGGTGGATTCAATCCCCTGAGCTCTGGAACCTGTGCCATTTCCTCTCCCCTCACACCTGCCCCTCCCCTCTCCGTTTAGACCAGCCTGTTTCATCCGGGACCAGGGAAACGCACCGCATGCCACGCTGATGTGTGAAGAACCGTCACGCTTCACAAAAACCTACGTAATCCCAGGCTCTTCCCAACCTCCGAGCCAGAATATACAGATTGCGCCACCACGTACGTTTTCAAAAGAAGCCGAATCGAGGGCAGATCCAGTGGGAGACGAGAAAGATGATGCAGATGAAAGGAGGAGAAACAGTCGTTGACTGTTTTAAATTGCTGTCTCCTCTGACTCAGAGTGCGGATGGGGATGAGAGCGACTTGTATGCTGAAGATTTGCATCTAGTTTGCAGTAGACACGCACAAGCCTCTTGTTCCTTGAGGCCCCGGATGAGGGTACGTGAGTTATCGCTTGCCACTGACGCATACTGATGCGCCGTGATTGAGTTTTCAGGTGATGAATACACTGATGCGAGCGATTCAGGCAGATATGCGAGCGCACCGGATCAGCGCGTTATCTGATACACGCCGTAAGTCCTGTCGGCGACGAGCTGAACATTGCCGGACAGGTTGTGACAGCACTTAGCCTGTGGCCTTATGCCTACCATCCCTCTATCTGACGGGGTGGAGGTGTGGAACAGATGAACCCAGGTCCCCAATTGGAGGGGGGCTCAGCACACACTCACACACTGCATTAAACCCTCAGATTCTGTCTCTCAGTGCATTCTGAATTATTCACGGCAACAGTTATGGTACTGCCACTTGCACTGTCCCGGGAAAACCATGGGGGGAGAAAGTGAGTGGGTGGTGGGTGGGGTTCTGAAGTGTGATGCTGAAAGCCTGCTGAGACGTGATGACAGCACGTGCCGTCTTCATAGAGACCCTCAGAGACACAAATGGCAAATGTGCTGTTAAAAAAGCCTATATTTTTTATTTTACTGGCCGCTCTGAGTCTTTAATAGTAAGAAATGTGAATTACTACATAACAGGGCAGCAAAACGATTAGTCATGATTAATCAATTAAAAATTTGTTTACGTAATACGTGTGTGTGTGTGTGTGTGTGTGTGTGTGTGTGTGTGTGAACTGAATATATGTGTATAAATATGAGTACACACGTTTTTTTAAATTTGTATATTTGTATGTACGCACTTGTGTGTATATATAATTATTTATAAAAATCAGTAGTTTACATATAAATCTTACACATTTGTCCTTTTAATATACACAGGTGTGTGTGTATTTATATACTATTGTGCTCATAAGTTTACAGACTCATTGCAGAATGTGCAAAATGTTAATAATTAAAACAAGAGGGGTCATGAAAATTGCATGTTATTTTTTATTTGGTACTGTCCTGAATAAGCTATTTCACAAAACAAATGTTTTCATATATTTCTCAAAATAACATAATTTGTCAAATACCCTTGAATCTTAATACTATGTGTCATTTCAGGGATGATCCACAAATGTTTTAAAAATTTTGTGATAGTTAATCATGAGTCCCTTATTGGTCCTGAGCAGTTCAACTTTCCCACTGTTTAAAAAAAAAAATCCTCCAGCTCCTGCACATTCGATTTTCCAACATCATCTTCATATTTGAACCCTTTTTTTGTCTTGACTGAGGACACTGAGGACAATGAAGGGGTCATGCATAACTATTACAAAAGCTAGTGATGCTTAAGAAGGCCATCGTTCCGCATCGTTCTAGTGAATAATCTTGTTCTAATTGGAACTCTCTCCTGCGAAGTATAGATTCTTTCTACTTAATCAAGTAGAAATGGCAAGTGAAAAGAAAGGCTGCCCGGAGTTGGAGGATGCGCCAGCAGCGTATAAATCTGGTGTGTGGGAACATTTAATGTTACTATTAGAGGATGGATACAGTTTGGACAGATATTTAGAAAGGATGCTTGTGCTCGGTCACATCAGCGTGAATGTGTGTCTGTGTTATAACGACGCTTTTTGCCCCGTGTGCACTGATGCTCTCATCTGTTGATATTTCCGAACGCCTTCCTACAGTTGCTTAATAAAAGC
>JAUMHI010000055.1:13207144-13236470 GCA_032359435.1 Enteromius unitaeniatus
AGTTAATTAGTTGATTCAGATGATTAGGTTAATAGCTCGTTTAGAGAACCTTTTCATGATATGCAAATTTTTTGAGAATTTTTGAGAACAATTTGCTTCTATCCTTAATATTTCAAAGTTATTTTTCTATCCAAAATTCAAATTAAACAAGCGTGCATTGTTTTGTATTGGTGGTGTATTCGTGAGATGAACAGTTTTAAGAATAAAACCCAAAAGAAACTAATTTTTCTGAAGTGGTCTCTTATTTTTTTATATTGTATTTATATCATATTATATGTATATAATATTTAATATAATGTAATTAATTTTAATATGAACTTTTTTTATATTAAGTATATAGTGGATAATTAATAGTACATATTAATAGTACATAGTACACATACATTTATTATGTAAAAAAAAATATTTGTCATGTAATTAATAGCATTTATATAAATTGATTTATTTTATTGCACAATATAGTTATTTTAATTTTATTATTTCCATTTAGGCTGTCTATCTAAGACCAGAACAGACCAACAAAACAGATCTGTGACCCAGCAGTTGAGGAAACATTGGTTTACACTGTTAAAACACACACTGTGCAGACACTTTTTACAGCCAAGGACAAAGAAATACAAATTATTTTACAATGTCTTAAACAAAGCAAGCTACTGACATTATGAACTCCATGAACTATATATGTAACAGTCGTGCGGTATCTATGCGGTTTTCTGTCGTTGTAAACAAGATATATGCTAATTGACAACAGAGTCCAATGTTACTGTGTTGAACTAATGTAGAATCATATTTTGGTTGGCAGATGAGAGCAGCCACATTTTTGTGAAGTTTTTATGTGCTGAATTTCAGTCAGTTACTTGTGAAATACTTCCCATGCTTTTGCAAAAGATGGCGCAATACAGTTTGATATGTTCTATATAATATCCTCTCTGAGGTTCCCTTAAAGGTTACTGAGGATCCCCACTGGGCCACAACCGCTGGCTGAGAAGACTGTTATTTTAAGACAGTATTTTATATTAATAGGTTGTATTGTTGTTCCTCGCAGTCTCATTTTCACATGTGGCCAATTAAGATGCTGTGTCTAGTCTCACTAGATGTCTATGTTGGTATTTAGTAACTCACAGGTTGTATGTCTGCCTCTGTAAGGCGTTTCGGCGGTAACTGATGTGTTCTGCTTTGGCTTTGGGAATTGACTCCCTTGAGGCGGCGGTTAAATGGATGGTGTTTTGCGTCTGTGTGGTGGAACTAGCGGGGTGGGTCTGGCAGTAATGGGTGGGGGTGTTATGTGTGAGCGTAAAAACGGCGACAGGGCAGCACTTCATCAGAGAACTGACTGTATTTCATTACAGTCGCTGATGAACTGTATCAGTGGCGCTGTCTGTTACTGAGCGATCCAGGGGAATAAACTCCCATTGCACGTATGTGTGTGTGTGTGTGTGTGTTAAAAACAGAAAGCAAAGAAAAGCATTCTGTAGGACAGACTGTCCTCAGCACTTTATGCCACGTCTCTCTTAATATTTTTAATCGAGTGAGAAGCCGCAGTGGGCTCCATCCAGATGGGCCTTTATCAATTTATTAAATCAAAAAAACTATGTGCGGGGCTGCTGGCCCCCACAACATCCATCACTTGTAGGAGCCATGAGCGCATTAGAGCGCTTTCTGCTGACTGAATCCCAGACTCAGCCATGGCTCCTGTGGAGAAGGGTCAGTCTCAGAGAGAAAGAAAAAAGAGGAGAAACCCACCTGCCATAGGTGAAACCAGGGGTGGTATTCACAGGGGTCAGGTGCTTTCCTTGGTGTTTTTTATGCTTTTGTTACAAAAGTAACTTTCTGAACTGCTGAATTTGTTCAACTCCGCAGTCATTTACTCACCCTGTTTACTCCCACCTGTTCTTCCAAACATTTTAACATAATATCAGTTAGATTCAAATATTGCTACTGCTACCATAAAATAACTCTGTAAATGGCTATAAATAACTAAAGACGCAGAGCATCAAAATACACAAATAAAATGAAAAAGAAAATCAAAAACGGAGGACAAGAAAGAGGACAGTCTGTGCTGTAAAGAAGATTATGGCAAGGCTGTTTTTCCTACAATCAGTAACTATGTACTGAAAACATCTTTTGTTACTTTAGGGAAAAAAGGTAATGTTTCTGTTTTTTTTTTCTTTTTCTAAAACGTTGACGTATTACATTCGATTATTAGACAGAAAATCACTGAGGCGTTAACTTCTGCGTAAAGACAAATTACAAAATGTTGACAGAATTTCCATTTATGATTGAACTGTCCCCTTAATATTGCTTTCTCCTGAAGGTGTAGCAAATGAGCAATTAGAAAAGCCCTCTTTCTGCTCTTCCTCTTTCTTTTCTTGACGGCGGTGCCACTACACAGCTGTCAGCAGACACCTGGCAGCTTGAGAGATGTTTAACGCATGATGGGCCACTATTGAAAGATCTGTGAACATGTGCATATACACCGCTTGCTTCTGACGGTGCTGCGTGTTGTTTTAGCATAAGGCGTTGGGCAGAATTTAAAGATGCCTGAGCGCATTTGGGTTGGTCTGCAAGCTGTAACTTGTGGCTGTTAAGGCTTGCGCGTGACATGAGGAGTGGGAGGCTGTGTGATTGGCCGGATCACAAAAGCGGTTTAGATGACGTCTAATGGCGATGAGAGTCCAAAAGTGGAGTATGTGTGTGGATATTTCAGATGGGTTGTTTGGGATTATTTGATCTTAAACTGAGCAAAGGCTCAAAGCACGTTTTGGTGTTCGTGTGTTGAGTGTGTGTGTGTCTGATCGGGATGATGGGGATTAATAGCTCTGAGCTGGAGTGCTGCTGGTCTGAGATGGGCTTTCACCTTCTAAAGTCCTGCCGGCTTTACAGTCTCTCCCTACAGGAATTTTGGCACCAACAAGGCATGCACGGCATCTTTGTTTTTAGAGCCCTCTCTGCAGTGAAGATGCAGTTTCTCACTGTGGTGTGTGGTTTTTGCGCCGGCCCTCTTTCAGCCAGGCTCTGCAGGGTGTGAGAGGAAGACGCAGTGTGATTGTAGCTCATAGTACGTATGAATTGTTCATGCCTCTGTGGTCTTGACTTCATAACCTACCCTATTTTTTCTCTACACACATACATAGTGCAAGTATTTATAACACCAAGTGGCTGTGACTGTTATGTTATTTCCTGAAAGAGTGGCTTGGTTTGCGCTCTCTGTGACAAACCTCTCATGTTAAAGATATAATGGTGTTTAGTGTTTTCAGTAACTCTAGTCGCTGATCAAGATGAACTTGTTGTGATGTTATGATGTGACACAACAGTAAATTGTCTTAAATTACATAAATTACTGAAGGTCAACTCCTGTCATGACCAAAAAAAACAGTAATGTTTTTAATGATACTCAACCGGAAGGGACATGATGCAACTATCCACAAAATATTGTTGATACAGAGACAAGTACACCCACAGGAATAGTAGGTAAGAGATAGCTGGAATTGAATGGTTGCATCACTGATGGGTGCACTTTAAATCTTGAATATATGCAATTTCAGGATGAATCCATTTTTCTGTTAATAATACATACATGTGTCTCTTCTTAAGGTGATTGTTGATACCCCGACCAGCCCTGTGACCAGTGGTTTACCTCTGTTTTTTGTCATCACAGTGACGGCCATCAAACAGGTTTGTATATTATGTTCTGAATATGCTGCTAACTCTTCTGTATTTCTCTTCAGCTATCGCTAGATCTCTTGATGTTTTACAGCAGTGTGACGCTGTTTAAATAATGTCGGCCCCTTCTGAGAGTTTGCCTGACCCCAGAGTCCATCTCTCAAAGACAAAACAAATGATCCGGGGGCTTGTCACAACACACTGGTCCTCTCGCAGCTTTAGATGTATTGTTTTAGGATTAACTTTTTCCACCAGCCTGCCGCAAGCTTTTTTGTAAAGCACAATGGAAGGTGGACTTCCTTCCAGATATCTGTGGCCTCACACTGAGAGGGGCTCGGTCCTTATTTGGGCTTTGAAATAAGAGCCCAGGGGACAGTGTGACCCCAGCCAACTTTGACTTCAAGTGACTCAACTCCCTCGGCTCGTTCGCACAGTTTCCATTATTAATGCATGTGATAGACATTTTTAGGGAATTGTTTTATTTTAGCAAGTGAGATGATGTCTCAATCCTCATCCTCATCCATCTGCAGCTTTCACACACAAAGCCTGCTGTTCTCACATTCTCTGTGACTCTCCTCAGGGTTACGAGGACTGGCTGCGGCATAAAGCAGACAACGAGGTGAATAAGTACCCGGTGACTGTGTTAGAGGACGGCCGGTCGGTGAAGAAGGAGAGTGAGAAGATCAAGGTACCTTTTAGTTGCTGCACCCTCGCCAAGTCTCTCATATAACAGGCACTGTGGGATCTGGGTGTGGCAAACTGCCGTACTTTATGTGTGGACAAAAAAAATATGCCCACCAGGGGCGTTCACAGCTGGGAGTGTTTCCTTGCTGTATATGGAGTGGAACAAACGTGCTGTACACTGTGAAACAGTTAGGGTCAGAATGTTTGGAACAGTTTGCCAATACAGCTAGCTGATCATTTGCGCTTCTGATATTGCACTACTGTTTTTAATTATTTAATAAGTTTTTCACCAAGGTGCATTAAAATCGTGACAGTGCAGGCATGTATAAAGTATAATCTATTTCATGTAAATATTTTCAAGTAAACTATTTGAAAATCTGGAATCTGCGGTGCAAAAAAATCAAAATACTCCAGATGAAGTTCATCCAAAATTACGTTTTAATATATTTACAGTAGGAAATTTACAAAATACTTATGCTAATGATGTTTGACAAAAGAAAAGTCTACAATTTTACATTTTTGCTCCAAATATACCCCAGCGACTTATAGGCCCGGTTTCACAAACAAGGCTTAGCTTAAGCCAGGACTAGGCATTAGTTCAATTAAAATATTTAAGCAACTTTTACAAAAAAAGCCGTATCTTAAAACATGTCAGTGTCATTGTTCTGTGTTAAGATGCACACCTGTAATATTTTCTTATATGTCAGAGCAAGATATTTTCATCTGAGATAGCTCAAACATGCTATTTAGTCTGGGACTAGCTTAAGCCTTTTCTGTGAAACTGGGGGTATATATTCTCGCTGTATATTCCTATATTTTACAGTAGATTGTATAAAACAAATGACAATCACATATCTAAACACTCTCACTTAAGACACTTTTACCTATTAAGCATAGAAATATCCATCAAAACTTGTTAACAGCCACAAGTTACAGCTCGCAGACCAACCCAAATGCACTAAATTGTTATTACATTTTTTGTTACATTTTAAAGAAAGTAACAATTTTATAAAAACAGCCGTTCGAAACAAAAGACGCATGTGGAACCTCATTTCACCTCAAGTTTTTATCTTTTAGAATCTGAACTTTTGACGGACTTGTGACCCGGCAGTTGTGAGGCACTGATCTGTGGTCTTGTGTTCATGTCAATGTATTTCTGTTTAGGTGGGTGATGTGGTTGAAGTGGTGGAGGACGAGACCTTTCCCTGTGACCTGATTCTGTTGCAGTCTACTCGAGAAGATGGTACTTGTTTTGTCACCACAGCCAGCTTGGATGGAGAATCCAACCACAAAGTGAGCGTCTTCAATTATTTCAGCTGCTTTTCTTCTTGCAATCCCAAATTTAATTGTATATTTTTTTCAGAACAGAATATGAGATATGAATTCACGTAACATAGTCTCCTTTAGCCTTTAAGTCTTTAAATAGGTGGCCCAGATCTTGTCATAATCATCCTTCTGCTCCTCGTCTTTCTCCCGCTTCCACCCGTCTGTATTTGTGTGTACAACATGACCTGGAATACTAATTTGCCTGTCTTTCCCTCAGACACACTACACGGTGCCAGACACAGAGAAGGACCTGCAGGCTCTCACTGCCACCATCGAGTGTGAACAACCCCAGCCTGACCTCTACAAGTGCGAACTCATCTAGCACAAACACTCACTTAACCGAAATCCCTTTTGCTCATGATGAAACACAAGTTCTTGAATATGTCAAGTCCAGTTTCAGCTCAGTAGGTTGTTTGATTTCAGATCAACAGTTAATGGTGTGATTCCACAGAAGAGTCAGGCACTATCTAGCCTTTCTGTTTGGCTATAAGTACAAACAGACCTTGAAACAAACACAATTTGCAAGTTAAGAGAGGCGGTCCTTGGCCTCCAACTGTAATAGCAGTTTAACTCAGCAGCGCCCCCTATTGCTAAGCACATTTCGTTAAAGTCTCTCTTAGCGGGAGAACATTTGCATTTCTGATTTCTAGAGCACCAGATGTCGCCTGCTAAAATTCAGTCTATATAAAAAAAAAAAAACCTTCAAAGGGCTGTTGCCAATATGCCAGACTGTTAGGTCATCACCAATGAGCATCTTCCTTGTAATTGGTTCATTTCGTACAAGGCTCATTTGCATAGTGCACTGTACTAGAATACAGATATTATCAACAAGCATCTTTAATGGGGAAGGAGTCTATACGAACAAGCACTTATGCATGTGAACCCTTTACTTCAACTGAATGTTTTCATCTTGACCTCATCAAGTACTCTGATTAGATTCCTGGGACGTCTGTGCATTCATTCCATGTGTGTTTGTGGTTGATGGAACATACATGTACGTGCTTGACTGGAGCTTGTTTGCTCTATTGCAGGTTTGTGGGGCGAATGCACATTTACAAGCCGGAGCAGGAGCCAGCAGTAAGGTGAGACTGTCTTTGGTCCATTCCCATGGGCCCACTATATCCCACAGTACCTCCTAGTCACTTCAGCTCTGTCTTTTCCCTTTGCATTAGCCTCTGATCATTATTCCATCGACCCGTAATGCCATAGCAGCATTAAAGTAAAGCCAGCTTGGCAGCTTCTTAAGCCCTGCACGCTCTTTCATTTGTCACTGGGCTGTTTGAAATGTTTTTATGAGTCTCTACGCTGTGTCCTTCAAGAGAGCGGACCAGGCCAAACTGGCCTACATATTTCCAGCAATGCTGCTCATCATAAGCCACTTTAACGTGGGTTTGGATGCCAGGATGTTTCTTTGTTGACATAATTGTTTGTTTTTATGGTTTAATTTAGATCTTTGGGCCCAGAGAACCTTCTCCTAAAAGGTGCTACGTTAAAAAACACCAAGAAGATTTATGGTAGGCCCTGGCACCTTTTAATTAGACAGATTTTTGATGATGAGGCATTAAATGGACCTGATTCACTTTTTGTTGCATTCCCTTTTAAAGGTGTCGCAGTATACACGGGCATGGAGACGAAAATGGCGCTCAACTACCAGGGCAAATCTCAGAAACGATCAGCTGTTGAAAAGTAAGAGAGTGACGAGAGCAGCGTTATACCCTAGTGTGCTTGAAAAATAGATTTTTGCATTATTAGCCATGTTAATTTGAATGATTAGATATTGATTGCAAATCCCAAGATTGATCTGTGTTTTTTTTCTTTTTTGGTGGATGTAAAAGTATTGTCTCCTCACATTAATATTCCTCGATATGCTGCGAATCAGAAATTCAATTAAATTACTAACTTCTTCCAAAGTTATATATGTTTTCATCTTTATCTTTTTTCTATAATATCATTTTTATAATATTATTTTTTTATTTATCTATTTATTTAAATATATTACATATAATATTATTGACAAATTATACATAATGAAAATTTGAAAAGATTATTAACATAAAAGAAAGTGTGCCGACGATTCAAAAAAATTGTACTAATATATAATAATGAGTTCAAAATAAATGTTTGTTACTAAAAGAGTGCACTAAAAGATTTCTTAGAATCTTGTTTTGGCATGTTTATATGGATTTATATGTACGAAACATTATAAAGTACATATTATCATGTGTGTGTTTTCTCTTCTTTCCAGATCCATCAATGCCTTTCTGCTGGTGTATCTGTGTATCCTCATCAGTAAAGCTGTTGTGTGTACTACGCTAAAGTATGTATGGCAGAGCAAAGACGGTCAGGATGAGCCTTGGTACAACCAGAAAACTCAAAAGGAGAAAGACACTAATATGGTGAGCAGAGGGTTTCACATCTGACCGATTTGAATATGATTACATGAATCAATTAGTCCCTCTATGTCATCAGTCAATCTTGATGCAATTAATATAAATTATGAGCTAATCTGGCCTCAGGTGGCTGTGGTCAGCTCTTACACAGATCATACTCAATAAATCATAATTAGATATTAGCTTTATGTTTAACCTTTGATGATATCATGTCTTTGAGGAGACTTAATGCCTTTGTTCTGTCTTTGTTTCAGTATTTGAAGATGTTTACAGACTTCCTCTCCTTCATGGTCCTCTTCAACTTTATAATCCCCGTGTCTATGTACGTAACCGTGGAGATGCAGAAATTCCTGGGCTCTTTCTTTATCACTTGGGATAAAGACTTCTTTGACCCGGAGATCCAAGAAGGCGCGCTTGTCAACACTTCAGACCTCAATGAGGAACTTGGCCAGGTTAGACACTTCTGTTCAAACCTGAGCTCAGATCTGACTCTTAGTGGTTTATTTTCATATGTAGAGTAAAATGTGTTTCAGAAGTCAACCAAGACATGACTATAATCTGAGCTGTCCCTGGCTCTTCCAGTGGGTAGTGAGGTCACAGATCACCCTTGGCTGGTTATGCAGATGATTACTCTAAATTACAGGCCATGCTTCGTTAAACTGATTAATGCAAGCAGACTGGTTTTGTCACAATTTAATTGTCTGGCCTTATCTTCAAACTCTGTTAATTTGAGAATGTGCTTTATTGCCTGGGTTTATGGTTGTTAAGGTCAACATTTGTCTGCGCCCTGCAGGTGGAATATGTATTTACAGACAAGACGGGCACGCTGACACAGAACAACATGGAGTTCATCGAGTGCTGTATAGATGGCTTCCAGTACAAACACGGAGACACCCGGAGCGAGCTAGACGGCTTCACTGTGACGGACGGGCCTGTGAATAAACTGCAGGTAAAAGCTGGACAGGTGAGTTATACTCATTCGGAGACCCAAAGAACCACAGATGAGATGGTTTTTACGTTTATAGATTGTGTCGTTGGATGTGTACGCCTCAAAATGTAAACTGACTGCAGATATAAATCCTCTGTGGTCAAGATATTAACACAAAGGCAGTAAATGCCTTTGAGAGCCCTTCTTTTGGGGCCTTTGTCAGTGTGTAGTGCACACGATCTGTATACTGAGAGTTGTCATAATACAAAAAATGTTACCAAAAGATACAAATACCAGTGGAAGTGGGATCTCTTTTCTCTACCATTTTGATAAACAAATGTGTGACCCTGGAAAACAAAACATAAAAACGTTGTAAGTGTTAATTTTCTGAAATTGAGATTTAAACATGATCTGAAAGCTGAATAAATAAGCTTCCCATTGATGTAGGGCAATATTTGACCAAGATATAACTATATGAAAATCTGGAATCTGAGGGTACAGAAAAATCTAAATGCTGAGAAAATCACCTTTAAAGTTGTCCAAATGAAGATCTTATCACTGAATATTACTAATCAAAAATGTTTTAGTTTTAATACATTTTCAGTAAGAAATTGACTAAATACCTTCATGGAACATGATCTTTACTTACTATTGTAAGTACTATTGTTTTTGTTTGGCAAAAAAAGAAAAATCAATAATTTTGACCCAAAGTATGTATTTTGGGCTATTGCTACAAATATACCCCAGCGACTTAAGACTGGTTTTGTGGTCCAGGGTCACATATGGTATTGTACTAACATCCTTTATATAAAAAACTTTATTCACTTTAAATTTTATGTAACAATAAAATTTTATATTATATTAAAAATATTAGCATTTATATATATATATATATATATATATATATAAAACAACGATATTATAATAAACAATGTAATGCTATTACTTTGTATATAAATATTAACAAATCAAATAAAAAAATGGTGTAATCTTGACATATTTCTTAATTGAGCTTCTTGTAAAGTTGGACTTTTTTTAAATTGAAGTAAAGTCACTAATACCCTCAAAAGGCCTGTTCCCTTCAAAGAAAATAACTATAAAGATTATGATAAAGATATAGTTTTAAAAATCTTTCTCAATATTAAAGAATTGGACAGTCCACACCACAGTTATAACAATAAAGGCAAAGAAAAATATATATCGTTGGAATCACTTTGAAAATGTATTTATTTATTTATTTTTTCCTAGCTGATGGAGCAATATAAATATTAACACCCAATCAGAATTAATCCAGCTGTAACAAGCTCAAGAATTAAAAGTGGTCGAAGCATATGCGCTTGGAACAAACAGATGATATCGTCCACTGGTGTGGATGCAGATATAGTTATCTTTATAACATTTGTTCTTGATGTGAACGATATAGATATAGTTGTTAATGCTACTTTAGTCTTTATAAAACAATATATGTTAAGTCATATTTAAAAATTTTTTTTTTATTGTCTATTAGTCTTTTTTTTAATTATTATTAATTTTAGTAATTTATCCGAAATTTTTGTTATTACAGGCAACATTTCAAACAGTGTCTCTAATATTTAGATTTACTTTTTCTCTTGATTAACCACAGTCACAAATATGCATGCGTTCATAAGAAGTATGATTTTCTATGCCTCTTTATTTCAATCTATCAGGAGAAAGAGGAGTTGTTCCTGCGGGCCTTGTGTCTCTGTCACACGGTGCAGGTGAAGGAGGCTGGATCAGAAGAAGTACTTATGGACCAAGTTGACGGGATCGACGGGATGCTGCCTCAGCCGGAGGAAGAAAGAGGCTTCATTGCATCATCTCCTGATGAGATCGCACTGGTCAAAGGAGCCATGAAGTAAGATAAGGATATTTTTAGTGTTTGGTCTAATACAAACTCAAACTAGCACTAACAGGCATAACTTCTTTCCTGGTCAGATACGGCTTCACCTTCCTTGGTCTGGAGAGCAAGAGCATGAAGATAAAGAACAGGGAAAATAATATAGAGGAGTAAGTAATGACAATGTTATTGCTAATTCATACTTATGTTTTTAAGTTATATTAAGAAGTTTAGTAACACATCATTTCGATAGTCAACTTCAGACATTCTACTAACAGTAAGTAACTTACATTTCAACTAGATATTCTGCTAACCGTGAACCTACCTAAACAGTCTACTCTGAGAGGTTGTACACAAGTAGTTGCAAATGAATGAGAATCAGTTCACATCTAGTTACAGATGTACTTATAGTTAATAGAGTGTCTGTTTAATTATAATAAAGTATAACCTAAAGATTTAGGGCAGTTAAGGGTCTGTGTAATATTCATCTAATGTTTTAGGTACAAGTTGCTCCATGTCCTAAACTTCGACCCAGTTAGACGGAGAATGAGCGTCATCGTGCAGACCAAATCAGGTGAGCTCATAATCAGGGTTATAGATTTGAATATACAAATAACACATCCCACAGCACTCCTCCTGGTGACATGAATGATAACTTGAACCGTGTGAGGAGAGATGACCTTTTTAGCAATTAGACTTGGTGGATAAAGTGAGGAAATGTCATAGGCTTGTGTTAAAGCAGGGAGCCAAGTACAGATTAGACACACTATTTTGTATCTCTGTTTTTAGGTCATGTCTCTCTGTTAAGGTTAAAACGCTTTATGTATTTCACTTTAGAATGAATAGCTGCTAAGTAAAAAATTGAATAATTTATACGAACAGCCACTAACCACTCAGAACACAGAACACTTAGCAACCTTCTCTGAACATCTTAGCATTGTGCTTGTGGGTTTTGCAGATGATGACTCTGAATGTCTCTGTCTTTTACTGTTTATTTAGGGGAGATGTTGCTTTTCTGTAAGGGAGCCGATTCTTCAATCTTCCCAAGAGTCAAACCAGAGGAGGTGGACAGGATTCGCATGCATGTTGAGCGAAATGCAACGGTACTGCCATAGATATCAACTTGAAAATGTCTTGCAGCGTCTTTAACTTCCAAGGATGAGATGACCATTTAAATTTTTTTTTACTAGAATAAAGCATAAGAGAAAGAGACGTTGAAAGAGACGTCCTGTTGAGACATTAAATATTGAAAAGGTCAGTCAGTTTTGGCCTAATGGCGTGTTATTGCTCACCAGGAGGGTTACCGTACACTGTGTGTGGCCTATAAGCAGCTGAGTGCTGAAGAATATGCCGTGGCAGACAACGGGCTGATTGAGGCTAGACTGGCTCTCCAGGACAGAGAGGAGAAACTCATGGCTGTGTATAACCAGGTGGAGATGGGCATGAGTTTGATTGGAGCCACCGCTGTGGAGGACCGGTTGGTGACCCAAACTGGTATTTACACCAAGTTGTTTTCTCAAAGGAATACTCTGAATAACCTAATGTCTTAACATCTTGTGTCCCAGACTTCAGGAGGAGGCAGCAGAGACTATGGAGGCCTTGCAGGGTGCTGGGATGAAGGTTTGGGTGCTGACAGGGGACAAAATGGAGACGGCAAAGTCTACCTGCTATGCCTGTCGTTTGTTCCAGAGGGGTACAGAGCTTCTGGAACTGACCGTGCGGACACTGGAAGATGGGAGGTTAAAGCGTGAGGAAAAACTTCTTGAGTTATTACGGGATTACTATAGAAGAGCAGTGCAAGATGCCCCACCAGTGAAAACTGCGGTCACCAGGTTAGACCCTTGAACTAGTGGCTTTGTCGTAAATGTTTGGTATGGTTTGGAAACATAAGACTACTTGGACGACTTCTTCTAAACATAAAAAAAAATCAATATTAACAGGCGTATTTAATTTCAATGATACTGATAAATGAAGAAGAAATACACAATATTGAATTTGTAATTTTGGTTTATTGGATTATTTCGCTATTTTAAATAAATGAAAAATATATTTCATTATTGTTTTTATACTCTAAATTATATGAAGTCATCTCCTAATTTACTTGTAGCATTTGAGATGATTGATTTGAATTGTTTACCTTTTAATTTATTTAGACAAAACTCTATACTTTTAATAACAATCATTTATCAGCTGTCAGTCGTAACATGAACATAATTCAATAATGTTGGTATCTCTCCATTACAATTGTGCAGTACATTTAATAACCTCTAATTTTTGTCTTACAGGAGCTGGTCTACTGCAAATCAGGATTATGGCTTCATCATAGATGGGGCGACGTTGTCGTTAGTGATGAACCCATCGCGAGAGGCAGATGCCAGTCAGTACAAGAGCCTCTTTCTGCAGATCTGCCAAAACTGCACTTCTGTGCTCTGCTGCCGCATGGCCCCCCTGCAGAAAGCTCAGGTCACACCTGCAGACCGGCATTTTAGCAACTTTTTATGGTGCTTATAATAACATGCACTTTTACTTTATGAATAAGGTAGTTAAAATTATGTTTTATCCAATTTAGATAGTGAAGATGGTGAAGAACTCCAAAGGTTCCCCAATCACTCTCTCCATTGGAGATGGGGCCAATGATGTAAGCATGATCCTTGAGGCACACGTGGGCATTGGTGAGTTATGATAGAAATTCAGCTTTGATGAAACAAGAATGACATGTTAAAATACATTACTAAAAAAAACATTTTAAATTGTAATTTTTCATGATATTACAGTTTTTAACTACATGTTTTTTTTTTTATTAAAGTGAACATGTCTTAATCAGCATTTCATTTTTTTTGAAGATGGTGTGTAATGTTGCTATTGTGTGTTCAGGTATTAAAGGTAAGGAGGGCCGTCAAGCTGTGAGGAACAGTGACTACGCCATTCCTAAACTCAAACACTTAAAGAAGCTTTTGCTGGCTCATGGGCATCTCTACTATGTGCGCATTGCGCATCTCGTCCAGTACTTCTTTTATAAGGTACGTCAAATAAAAAAATTTAGTTGTTTTAGTGAATCCTAAAGTTTTAAACCTTTTTCTCTTCTCTCCTGCAGAATCTCTGCTTCATCTTACCTCAGTTCCTGTACCAGTTTTTCTGTGGATACTCTCAGCAGGTACAGTATGTACAAATAAAAAGCTTTTCAGAAGACTACATCCCAGCAGGTTCCTTTCCTCTGCTCTTTCCTTTGCAACTTTCCTCTCAATTTCTCTCTCTGCCCTTCTTTCTTCTGATAGATATAGATATATATATATATATATATATATATAACAAGCACAAACTAATACAAAAATTCAGTTAACTTTGGTGTAGTGGTTAGTGCTTGTGCAAATTTTGTCAAAATTGCCTGCGTTGTGTCCGATCTCTTTTTGTTTTTGTTTTGCTCTTGTTGAGCCCTTTCACTTCTGCATTTGTCTTCTATTAAAAAACCTGTAAAATACAGCTGCTAAAAAAGTCTCTGTGATTCTCTATAATTGGGTCTCAACCTCACATTTTCCAGCATGTGTTTTGTGTATTTTGTATAAATCAATATATATATATATATATATATATCAAGTGACCTCTGCATGTGGCCACACAGTTTCCCTCTTTGTTGTGTGCATATGTGTGATCTCCTTAACGTGGTATTAACCTCCCCGGTCCCCATCCTTCCCCTCGTTCCCCTTCCCAGCCCCTGTACGACGCAGCCTATCTGACGATGTACAACATCTGCTTCACCTCCATGCCCATTCTGGCCTACAGCCTGCTGGAACAGCACATATCCATGGAGATTCTGCTGGACAACGCCGCCCTCTACAGGTAAGACTCTGCTCTGCAGCTCTTCTGATTATTTATTCTGTACAGTGCTGTTGCTGAAACACTGTGTTCTTACAGAGAAATAGCCAATAATGCCATGTTACGCTGGCGCCCCTTCCTCTACTGGACAGTATTAGGAATTTTTCAGGGTCTCCTGTTCTTCTTTGGTGTCCGTTTCCTGTTCAGCAATCCAGCCTTACAGGATAATGGGCAGGTTAGATATGATTGTGCTTTTTAAAATGTCTGTGAATAAAAAAATTGGGTATTGCATTCACTGCTTCCTTTTTTTCAGGTCTTTGGAAACTGGTCTTATGGAACAATTGTCTTCACCGTCCTTGTTTTTACTGTTACATTGAAGGTTGGTGGCTAAACTATAAAAAGTATCTCAGATCTTTATTTGTCAGAGACTGAATATTTTCCCTCTCTCAGCTGGCTCTGGACACACGACACTGGACGTGGATCAATCATTTTGTGATATGGGGGTCTTTGGCTTTCTATGTTTTCTTCAGTTTCTTCTGGGGAGGCATCATATGGTGAGCAAACGTTAAAACAGAAATCATCCAGCAAGGATTTTATTGTAGAATAAAGTTGCATGGTCTACATATCTCTTCTTCTCTGTCTTATTTTCTAGGCCGTTTTTGAAGCAGCAGCGTTTGTACTTTGTGTTTGCCAACATGCTGAGTTCAGTGTCTGCCTGGCTGGTTATCATCATCCTCATCCTCCTCAGTCTGCTGCCAGAGATCCTTTTGGTGGTCCTTCGCAAGCCCAGAGGCCCTCATTCACGACAGGTATACCTCAGCCTCCCTTTTCCTCTTTAAAGTCTTCCTTTCTACCATATCCTTCCGATTCTCTGTTATTTCCCCTGATTTACCCACTCTTCTGTTCTTCTTTCATCTTACACCATGTCCTATCCAGGTGTGATGTGACTCAGTCACAGCCAATAAGAAGATATTTGATGTTGTGCGTTTATATTTTGGGATCAATGTGGGCTGAAAAAAATTTCTTTGAGTGGCTGGTTTGCACAAAAACTGATTTACATGAAAAAGCGATAGATTTTATTGCTTTATCACGTCACACCTGGTTGGGACACAGAGTTAAATTTTTCTTTGAACCCATTATTACCTCCTTCCCCCCCCCAAAAAAAACTACCTTAAACTTTTTTTTCCCCTTATACTCTGTCACTTCTCTAGCATCAGTTTTCTTTACTTTCCCCTCACTCTCGTGAATTACACCATTGACTTTTTTTCCTAACAGAAATCTTACCTTGTTTAAGGCTCTGAATGGTTTGGATTGTTGTGATTGGTCAAACAGACAGGAAGTCAATCAGTCTAATTGTTACTATCGCTCTTCTTCGATGCCCTCTCCTTGACTCCTGTAGCTTTTCATCCCATGTATCACTCCGATTGAAATGCCCTTTGTTTCATTAGTCAAGCACAAATTCTTCCATCACCGTGCGCTGCTTTGAGCGGCTACCCAACCAGTTAACATGCTAGAATCAATAAACGATAATTAGACCCCTCCAATCATTTGAATTATTCAGAGGACATGCGCACACAGTGTAGGCACTCTCTGTTGTTAGTGACAATAGTTAAGCAGCCTTTCAGGCCAGAGATGAGCATACGGTGCCAATCTACCCCCTGCCTCCTCACAGGTAGGTGCTGTGGCCTTTCCAAGTATGCCGCATGTCAATTAAAACCACCAATAGATTATATGGTCATGTCTTGATCTAATAATTATGCCATTAATTATAATAAACCTTAATAATAAATGCATTTCCACTTTGATTATAACTTCTAGAGAGCTTGTGAGCATTCCACTGAATCAAACAGCACATACTGAAGGTTCTAGTTACTGGAGGTTTATAAGATTTACTCTTGTTTCTCTATCTCTTCTCCCTTAACTTTATTCCCCCTTTTTCCTACCCATGACCTTTAATTTTCCTGTCCTCTTTGGTCTCTCGCTCACCTGTGTGCTGTGCCGTAGATGAAGCGGCGGCTTCCTTCCTCTGGAACATCCACTATCTTCATGCTGTCGCAGACTGCTAGCTCTCACAGCTTTTCCTGGAGTGACTGAGGTCTCTCTGCCTGCTCCTTTTCTGCTTTTGTCTCACTGTCCTTCCTCCTTTGGGTTGCCTGTCTGTATCTTGGTGTCCTGCCTGCTGTCTCTTCACCCGTTTGTCTCTGCGAGGTGGTGTTCCCTAGCTAGGTTGCTCTATTCTGGTAAACACGCGCTTGTCATGGGTGCTGGGTTTGGATTGTCAGTCAAAATATGTACCACAGTAGCTTTTTATTTATTTTTTTTGAGCGGCTGTCTGTCTTGAGGCGTTGTGCAAGAAACGTCCCCTGGAGTTGAGCCGTGGTGGTGGGTGGTCTTCAATGTGCGTCTGTAATGGCTGCAGGTTATGATGGGGAATCCTTCAGCTGCCTGTTCCAGGGGCCTGCTGTCTCTGCATGCCCAGCCAGGAGAATGCGGCACACAAACACACAGGGTTTCCTGCATGCGTGCTCGGCCCAGCCTGCACCGCTCCTCACCCAAACCACCGACTTTCTGGATGCATCAGTGCTGGTTGATTCAGAATGAGATTTTGTATGAATGTGAGAGAAGGTGTCTGTTGGGGATAGGTTGAACAATTTAATTAATTTGATATGGAATTTAAAAGATGATATAGTACTTAGCACATTTTCATGATTTACAAATACATTGTAATGAGATTAATCACCATTTATTATTATTTCTTTCTTTATTTTTTGAAATTAGGCTCCAAATAGGGTACTACAGAATGGCTTTGAGTGTCAAACTCATTAGTCTACACTTGTCTTTCTGGGTTATAATTACAATTTTACCCAAATATTGCATTACATAAAATATGCGATATACAATATCATTAAAAATGTTTAAAATTTAGTTTTTATAAAAAGTATCAGTTTCTCAACAAAAAATAAGTAAGAATTGTTAAGAAATCATTATGAAACTGGATTGCTAATGTAAAATCGTTGTTGTTCTTGGGTTTCTATTGTTTTAGTGTTGGCTGGCTTTTTTGTGTGGTCATATTCATAATCTAGTACAGCGAGAGTAGGATTATGTTTGAAAAAATGGCCGTTATCATTTCCGCCATGAAGGATAATCTATATGGAAATTAAAAACATGCATAAACATGTGGCCTCAAATATGAAATCTCATCATTTTAAATGTCCTTCACAGTGTTTTGTCTTCTTTTTGAAGAAGGATGTACTCTATAGCGGATTTGTGTTTGGGTGTGTGTGTCTGTGTGTCTGATCCATCCTGTCCTAAGTGTCTTTCACCCCCCCTCCCACCCTTTCAGAAAAAGCCAAGTCAGTCGAATGTGGGGGGCAACCAGTCCTCTCAGTCTTCAGCCAGACCCCTGCTCATGAGAACCTTTTCAGATGAGTCCAATTCTGTCATATAAACAGGTACAAGACACCAGACTTTCCAATCTGAGCCCCAGTTGAGTCCCTTACCCTAGTCATCCACAAGGGATTTGCCTCCTATAGTCGGTGCAGTTCCTCCCCTTGGGTTCAGTCGGCCCCCTCTGTGGGATGATTTTAATTTCCTCTGAATCCTGCTGCGGAAATTCTCCCTACCTCAGGAGGAACTCATGTCGGTCGGCTGAAAAGACATTTAGTCTTTGATGTACTTAGGAAAAAGACAGTGCAGCTCACATTTTTTCAGTGGGTGGTATTGCAGAAATATTTTCTCATTCAAGAGTTCAAATTCTGTGATTCTACATAATCTTTGTGATTTGTGATCTTTTGTAATCCTGCTGTTCGACCTATACACAAAAAGTGTTTATTTAATTGTTTACAAAATACCCACAATGCTGTACTGCTGACAGTAAAGACAGTAAAGTAAAATAATAAATTAGTGAATATTAAATATCTATTCAGCCTGCCAGGGGAAGCTCCGCCCCCTCATTATATCATGCATGTGCTCCTCAAGTAACCTGTGATTGGGTCCTTATTAACTGACTAAACTTGTCTTCTGCCATGTTGTTCTGGTTAATCTCATCTGGGTTTGTTTGTGTGTGAATGACAACATGAGTGTGTGGTTGTTTTAAAACGGCGTCATGTTGGTCTTTTTGCTGTTCTGGGAATTTTGTGTGGTTTGGTAGTTGTTGTGTTTGTAATTAGTAGTCTTTTGGCTTTTTTAAAAATGTTCTTTTGTGACAATGGAAGTCGTTTAACACGCCTAATGGCTGCCTAACCTTTGTATGACGTTATTTTGGTTCCAGTGATTGTTCCCCTGCATTAATGCTTTGCATTCTGCATGCTGCTGTGCTAGTGTTGCATGTTTACTTGTGCCAAGCTTTTGGGGTCAATTTGTGATGGTTGTAATAAATATTTGGTAAGGCTGTAGATAGGAGGTACTCACCAGCATTAAACTTGCTTTCTGTTCTTCTCAGCTGTCAGAGGATTCCTCGACTGACACATACAGGTAAAGTGCTCAATATGATCAAAAGGAAGGTTCTGGGTTCAACACAAGTTAATTCTTGAACATGTTTTACTGACAAATTCACCCAAAGAAATTACATGGGTAATGTATAACCAAAAGCACATCCAACAATTCATTAGACAATTTTGGCATCTTAATGGCAGAGAGAACACATTTTGTATGGAAAATATAAATCTATTCCTAGTTAGAAAAAAAAAAATATATACAATTTTTTAAATTAGGGTTTGTTACATCAGACAGTCCCTATTAAAGAATAAATTCAGATTTTAACTAAACCGAACTGCTTTTCACGCACCTGTGAAGTTTTGTATTTTGGGCTTTTTGGTTTTTCCTAAAGGTTCAATTACAATAATATTTTGAAAGGCCATTTTCTTTAAAATGAGTTTTTTCCTCGAACAGTGAACTTCAGACGGCTAGTACTTACAAAATTTTACATTTTTA
The DNA here is from genome assembly GCA_032359435.1 of Enteromius unitaeniatus. NCBI lineage: Eukaryota > Metazoa > Chordata > Actinopteri > Cypriniformes > Cyprinidae > Enteromius > Enteromius unitaeniatus. The sequence continues at coordinate 13,226,739 of JAUMHI010000055.1, forward strand.
TTCCTGTCTATATCCTAAAGGTTTTTAGGATATATCCCCCCAAAATTGTGAAAATATAATGTTTTCTATCTATACTATGTGTTTTCTGAATTATGGAGTGACAAAAATGAGAAAAATTCTCTCTGTAAAACTCTAACTCTAATATGTAAAAAAGGTAATTATTATGAATTAATCATCTAGTGTTTATATATATATATATATAAACACTAGATGATTAATAGTTTAATAGAGTTAGATATATATATATATATAACTCTATTAAACTCTATTAATCATCTAGTGTTTATATATATATATATATATATATATAACAATTTACGTAAATTAGCATTACCCTATTCACCTGCAGTTTCTTTTGTGAAAAGGGCAACCACAGCCTTTTTTGTCTTGTCATATAGCTCCTATTTCAGAAAGTGTTGCTCCTTTCTACTTCACCAACAACCCAGTTTAATTAAAAGCCCATACTATATCTGCAGCAACCAATTGTCAACTGAGTACTTGTTTGAAATCCAGAACATTTCTTAAACCAGGATTCACATCAGCGTTTTATTTGGTCTAATAATGAGTGAATCATTCCTGGCCACCAGATCCTCCTCTGATTAGGATGGTTCTTTGGTGCATGAGTTTGATTTGGTGTTGTGGGTATATGTGGTTATTCTTGATGAATCAATCAAGAAAGAGATGCATGGTTGCTAATCATATCTTTCCTATTCAACTGTTAAATACATTTCTACACGTGTGCTAAAGAGTGTTGTTTGGTGATGTTTTTGTCCACCGCAGATGGCTGCTGTCACACCTCTCTCCTACAAGCATCTGATGGAGCGCTACTGATGGACGGGGACAGCCTTGGGTTAAGACTACTGACCAGACCCTCACATCTGCCGGGGTCGCTGCCCTTCTTCTTGCCTGTTTAAATGAAACATGACAATGGAATCAACTTAAACTGCTTTTTTGTTACATCTTATCCTAAAGCCTTCCATTCCAGCACGATTCCTCAAGAACTATGTTTTGACACTGTTTTCTGCCCTGCCAAGCTCTCATGTTCAACCCTACGGGGATGAATGTGTCGCTGGCTGTCGTCAGTAGCGCTCGACTGCTACAGAATGTACCAACATCCTTATTGGTTCTCTTGCATGACCTCCCCCAAAATAGTCTCAAAAATGCCACTTTCCATACTTTGTAGGCAGACAGTCGGCCCCTTTTGTGATGGGTTACCAGGTGGGATCACAATCCCAAATCGTAGTTTAGCGTTTTGTGATATGTAGCTGTTCGAGATCCCTAAATGTGAGCTCTCTCTAAGATGCTGCACTGCGGGCCCTGACCCTATGGGTATAAAAGCTGCCTTTCAACAACTTGCTGTTTGTTCGACCACATGGAGTTCTGGGATATCCTGACAACTCTGTATGTGTACGTGTGTGTGTGTGAGAAATCGAAAATCAGTTTCAGATTTTCTTCTTATAATGCGTTGTCACAGTCTTTCGATGTTACTCTTTGTTGAAACGGGGATCAGTTTACAGTTGGGTTACAAATTGTACTGGTGAAAAAAAGTGTGAAAGATGTTGCTTGATGCCAAAAAAAAAAAAGAGAGAGAGAATCTATTAAAACGGGCGACTGGCTCTCTTCAGTTTTTCCTTGAGGATGATTTTTCCATTGTTACGGCATATGCAAGGATTGGTTCTCGATGCAAAGTCAATAGCATATATCAGAGTGAGTCTGAGTTCCATCCATTCAGTCATCCATCCATAACTGTTGAGCCATTAATGACACGTATACTGAATGTGTCAGCGGTATATACCAGGCCAGTGCTCCAAAACACACTTTAATATCCACATGCACACATTTCACTTTTGAGATTGCATGAATGGTTTATGAGCAGTGGAGCTTAGATTGGTGAAATAGTAGCTTTGGATCCAATGCATATTGAAAGTTATGTCTGCCCTCTAGTGGTTTGGAGAGCTTGTAATCTTCATTCTACTTTCTTTGCTTCTGAACACATTCCATTTCTATGTGCCATAATTTCAGTCACTTTTTAGATTATAAGTGAATTACTTGTGATTTCTATTTGCCATATTTATTGTACATTGTAATTATTCTCACAAAGGTTGTATTTTTGTCAAAGGTGTTTCTTTCTCTTCTTAAATTAATCATCATCAGCTTGTGCCAACTGATTTTTAAAAATATATATATTTTTATTTTTTAAGCCTGTGCAATCCGCTGTTGAACAGATTGGGTTTCTATATCCAGACCCTGTAGACCAGCAGCTCTGGGCTCTTTCTCTGATCAGAGATCAGTTCTATAGACCCTCTCTTAATATATGGTGTGAATGCATCTGAAATCTCTGTGTCCCTTTAAAATGAATGATCTATTCCATTCTTATTTCTGCTTTTAGTCCAAAATGGGTGTTAAAAGAGCCACTGCCTGGCATGTTCTATAATCGGGCACATTTTTGTTATGTTTCTCCTAGAACGATGCCATGTGAAAAATGCCCCATTCCTGCTTCAGCCATCTTCATGGCTTCATGTGGATTATTCAAGGAAAAGTGGTGTGTGTTAGACCTCTGACTGTGTCATGATGCTAAGCATCTTAAGCTCAGCTCTCAATCTTGGGCCGGGCTTAATCCAGCTGTATCACAGCCCCGCATAACCGCCAGGCCTTGTTTCATTTCTGATTACATCATGAATTAGCTTTCCAGAGAAGATATATCAGAGCTCTATTTACATTTGCTTTCAGCTGGACGGGAGGCCGGTTGGTGTGATGTTTTATTGTGAACATTAGTCCAACGTGAGCCCATTTTTGTGTTTTCTCCGTGCATGTGTGAATACTAATGCCACCACTGGACTAAACCCTGGTGAGCATACACACACACACACACCAAGATGAAGACACATCCATGTGTTTGCTCAGCTCAGTTTGGGAGGGGAAAACAGTACTTGCCTGCAATGTTTGAAATTTCCAAACAGACCTTTAAATTACTTCAGAGATGCTATTTTCAAAGCTTATAATAATTCTTGGATTCTCATGTTGCCTGAAATATAAATATTTGATTGTATTTTTAATGAAACTTTTTGAGCCACTTTTTGTAAGAAAAAGAAAACGTCCAAAAAAAAAAAAAAAAAGACGACAAAAATAATGCTAAGAAAGGCGGCCTGATTGTGGAGCGTGTTGCAGGGCTCAGGTGCGTTGCTGAGAATGAATCAGGCACTAGCACGGTCAGCCCTGCTTCCTCCATCCTGTCCCTCAGGCTCCAGCTGATCTGAATGTACCTCTCAAGACCAGTCTGTTTCAATCTTTTTCTTTAATAAAAGCTGTTTTAAAAAAAGGCATTTGTGTCTGAAGTTCTATATTTTTTTGTTATAATGTTATACATATAGTGTTATACTTGAGGTTTCAGAGTAACTAAAACAGTATCATAATATTTTCATGTATAGAAATGAATTTGACTATAAAACGTAAAGGACAAAAGCTTTAAAAAAATTACTCATTAAAAAAAAAAGTCAATCTTTTTAATCTTTGTTCGGTTGTTGTTTATTATTTTGTGCATTAAATGTGAATATATGTAAAATATATGTAAAATATCATGAGTAAAATGTTAATAATAAGAATAAGAATAATAGTAATAAGAAAAAACAATACTTATACTGGAAGTTAAGTGCTCAACAAAGCTGTATTTATTTGATGAAAAATGCAGTAAGAAGTATAATATTGTGATGTGTTTTCAGTAGCCATTACAGTCTTCAGTGTCACATGATCAATCTGAAATCATTCTTGTATTTTGTGATATTTTCATTGAGGAGAAACTTTTGGAGATGTGCTACCATTACAAAGTTAGCATTAAAATAGTCAAAATTGGTTGTAAAAACATTTTTAATGTCCGAACCCATTCCTAGAGGGCCTGAGTTCTGCAGAGTTTAGCTCTAACCCTAATCAAACACACCTGAAGCAGCTAATCAAGCGCTTACTAAGCATGTTAGAAACACGCAGGTGTGTTGAGGCAAGTTGGAGCTAAACTCTGCAGGACACTGGCCCTCCAGACCTGATAAAAAACTTTTCAACATTTGGAAATAGTAAGATCTGTATATACGAGTAATTGCTAAAGGATGTGACACTGTAAAACTTTCTTAATTATTCCAAACATTCTACCCCAGCCTTTATAATAACGCTTAAGCTAATTAATGATGACATTCTTGTCCATTTTATTTTACTGGTATTGTTCTTTATGTCAACAGATGTTAAGAGTTAGTCTCTATGGCCCGGTTTCACAAACGGGGCTTAGATTAACCAAGGACTAGGCATTAGTTAAATTAAGATATTTAAGCAACTTTTACAAAAATGCTATATAAGAAAATATTACAGGTGTGCATCTTAACACAGAACAATGACACTGACATGTTTTAAGATATGTCAGAGCAAGATATTTTCATCTGAGACAGCTCAAACATGCAATTTAGTCTGGGACTAGCTTAAACCTTGTCTGTGAAACTGGGGGTATAGTGAATCAAGACTGCAGTCCCGTATGTTATCTCAAACCAGCGTTGTCTCAGGGGCATAAGATGCGGTTGTAGATGCATAAATAATGTGTTCTTTCACAACAGTGCCTCTTATTCATGTAGCTGTTTGTCTTTGTGCTATTTTCCCACGCGTCATACTTTTCTGTATCGTGAACAAAGAAGCTCCTTAGTTTAGGAAGAAAAAATAGTTTTGCTGTCAATGGTGATATTCAGAAAAGTCTGCCCCTGTGTGTGTGTGTTTGTAAGGGTGGGAATATGTGTAATACAGAAGTGAGAGGAGAAACAAAGTTGAAATCACTGCCTGTGAGGGAAAACTGACCAATGAGGAGGATGGAGATCAGCAGGGGGTGGAGTCTTAACTCCACAGCAGAGAAAGTCAATGGGGAGGGAGTTGGCAGAGTGTCAATAGTGAGTCTAAGAGCGATGCAGATCTGACGCACTCCAACTCACGGGAGTTTACAGCCGGAGGGAGTGTGTGTGTGGGGTGTTTTTAAAGAGGACAGACCATCAGCGCTGTGGACCGGAAACCCTTTTAATCCGATTCACTTTTGGGACAGGACTTCATCCTCTCTGCCCCTCCCAGATGTGTGTGTGTGTGTGTGTGTGTGTGTTTTTGTAAGCTGAGATGTGATATTGCAGTGCCACTATCAGCTGCAGCAGACTGTTTGCCATAGATATTTCCGGATCCCGTTACCTCCAGCAGGGGGTCTCTCTGGATGCTCAAGGTGACTTGGGGAGTCCAGAGGCGTGAGAGGCAGCACGGAGCTGAACTTGCTCAGAAGAGGTAGTGAGATGAATTCAGGGTGGAGTGGGATGTGAGGGCCTGACGGGGCCCAGAGTCAACTCACTCCTTTCCGGGAACAGCCAGGCAATGGGCTCGGCCTCTCCTCAGGAGCTCCAGAAAGACATGGAGGGCTACTACAACCTTTTGCAGGCAGGCTCGGAGCTGGAGAACACACTGCAACGTGAGTATATGCTCATAAAATAGCCTTTTTGTTTTTTTTTTGTTCACGGGACATCAGTTTCTCAGGATGTTCACTGGTGATTTATGTAGTATTGCAAGGATTATGTTTTCTGTTTATAACTTTATAATAGTTTTATCCATAACCTAGATTTGATGTTTGATAATCTGCTTGAATGGGCTGGACTCAATGGTGTGTTTTTCAATGGTAACCTTTAATATTAAGAGCATTTTGATGGCTGGCTGTTTCTAATCTTGCAAAGTGAATTCGGGCCAGCAGCGAGATTAAAGGATGAAAATAGAAGTTGTACTGTCTGTATTACAAACGGGCGCCAAGACACAGGAAGTAGAGCACTGATATTAACCCCCTGCCCTGCTCTCTGTCTCTCAATTTGGCTTTAAAAGCAGAGAATGCTCTTTAGACCATGACTCAGCATCTTCATTTTAGCCACCATGTCTTTCCTCGGGCACTTTAAAGCAGTTAAAGCTTTACATGTCTGAATCACTCCACTCTGCTGTGTGTTATGTAATATTCACTTTATGATGCTTGTGTTTACTCGAAGTGATTGTAGGAGATTAGCTTTGGCAGTATGGCTTGGGTTGTTGGCATCCGTCTCGGTGTTGGGGTTGTTTTTATGTGAGAGCGAGCGTGGTGTCTGTGTTAAAGTAATTCTTTGGAAAGGTGTTTGTTTATTTCGTTGTAATGATGCATTGTAATTCGAGACCGCAGTTCCTCTCAGGCCGAGCCAGGTTCACAATAACATTCTGACACAGGGCCATTGTGAACACCTGTCCGGGCTTAGATAGCGTCCATGCTACAGCACGCCAGAATCTGCTCAAAGATGTTATTCGTGTATATTGAATGTATTTTTATGTTGGTTCACAATTGCGATGAATTGTACATTTAAGACCATCTCGCTTTCTGAGGTTCTGTTTTCAAGCTAAACTGAGTTTTGAATGCTCTGTATATATGATCTTTGAAACTTCCATTCCTTTTACCACATTGCATGACAATATGTGCATGTTTATGCATGGAGTATGAGCATAAACGCGTTTGGGATTTGTTTGTCTGGAATCCTACTGAAATCTGTCTTTAAACTTCAAAATATATAAATAAAATACTTTAAATTTAGCGTTTATTGTCAAGACCGTCTTATAAATGGAAATTAAAGTTAACGCTAATATTCTAGCGCTTGCAATGCTATCACACTTACACCCAACAAGGCCAATAAACGAACTGTTTCAGTGTGATTTTAATCAACGGTACAGATTTTCAGTCAGGTGTAGTTCATCACATAAACCACTAACATCTAAAAAAAAATCAATGCAGTCGTCGTAATTATAAATAGCAGCAGTTTGAAATGTTTTGCTTGAAAACAATTCCACTTGGGTTTATATGTAATGCATTAACATTCACACAAGTGTAAGTGTAACTAAATGTGTCCAAATACTTTTGGGCTTAATGTATCTAAAACGTGTTTATCTAAGCTACTCACTGTCTGTTCTTTTATACATTTATAAAAGTATAAATGTTCAGGCGACTAATCCTCTTAATGTTCAAGCCTATTTGGTAACCGTCATTGTCCTCGGAAAGAACTGCATTTATGAAAACATTCAGAAATTGTTTGTTCAAAGGTCATTTTTTGGTGTTGTTTTGGAACAGGACTTTTTGAGTTAACCTCATTTTTCGAAATCTGTGTTTTCAACATCTCATAAAGGACCGATCGTGGTCTCTCTGTTGCTACGGAGCAGTACAGGTGCATTTAGTGAGTTCACATGGTTGTGCTCGTATGCGTCAGAGTGTGTTTTATTTTACACACCGATATCTTTGATCATACCCTCAAAGGAGTATATGTGGTTTTCCATCTGTGTTGTTTTAGAAGGGCGATGCTGCCTAGTCCTAACATTTGTCAACAGTGCAAGGCTTTCTTATAAAGCCTGAACAAATGGCAGAGCAAATATACTCCAGCATTTAGTGATCTAGCAGACTCAATAAAACATTAACTGCAAAATATCTGATGGAAATACTCACCCTCAGGCCATCCAAGATGTCGAAGAGGTTTTTCTTCATTGGCACAAATCCTTTTTGTCTTTTGTCTTACTTGCTGGTTATTTTTCTGGTTGTTTCTTGTATTTACCAGCTGTTTGGACTCTCATTCTGACGGCACCCATTCACTGCAGAGGATCCACTGATAAGCAATGTGGTGGTTAAAACAAACACGTCTACATCTTGTATGGCCTGAGAGAGAGTAAATTCTTAATTTTTATTGGAACTATTTCTTTAATTGTTAAAATATTTGCACACACATTTGTTGCACAGACCTTAAAGGAATAGTTCACGCAATGAAAATCCTCTTCTTATGTAATCCCCTTTATTATTATGTCTGTTATATCATGGCACTTCACATTTGCATTGTTTTACAGTAATTAAATGAATTTGCAAACTAGTTGAAGACTGAAACAATTTCATTTCTGCTTTCTGGTCTAGACTATCTTGTTTAAATTCATCTCTATAAAATGTACAATGTATTTGTTTCTCCATATCTCATCATAGTATACACCTCATTTATTTGGCTTTGGTGTATATGGAGTATTTAACACACACTAGGTGTATAAAGGGTATTTAAAATTTTAAACCGTTCCGTCTTGAGTGTTATTAAATATTTAGTTGTGCCTTCATTCACATTCATCTCTGCCCCAGCACCATTATACCTGTTGAAAAGTCATTACATTTTAATGTAACTCTTTTTACAAACATTTTATTTATTTATTTTTTAAATAACACATTACAACCTCTTTGTTTGCAATCTTCAGGACATTCTTGCTTTTAGTTAGTAATATGTGGATATAGTAAGCATGTAAGGAGACATATAGCTGAACTATAACTTGACCTAAAATCAATTTCTTCTACAGCGTATTGCATTTCTCTTTGTGAAGTTAATTTGTTTTCGTTTGCCGCTGACACAGGAAGTTAGTTCATGGTGAAGTCACTGGAGACCAGTGTTGGTCCATATGTAATTTGAACACATCCTCTATTGTCAACCTCTTGCAGTGCATTGTAGTATGAGACGAGGCTCAAACCAGCGTCTCCTCTTGTTTTCAGTCTCTGGCTTCAGTCCATCTTGATGGTTCTGCAGACATGAATGCATTAGACTCATTGCTAACAACTACTAATGTTGTCAGTTTTACTGGGAAGTCCATTAACAGACCATAAATTATTTATAATAATTTTTATATAGCATTATGATGTACAGCTTCTGTAGTTTGTACATTGAACACTGGGTGGTGCTGTTCCTGAAGTTTCACATAACTGTGACCAAGCCACATAAACTTACAGAAACATGACCTAAAGCTTGCTGCTTTATTTATATGTGGCTCATCTTCATTGCCTCCTCAGAGGTCACGGTTCCTGTGAGTATGCAGGAAGTGGCTGGCTACATTGAGAAACAAGTGGCCTATTTATCAGGTGGGGTTTTCAGTTTCTGTTGAATCGTTTTTGGAGATGTAAAGTGCATGTGGATTAATGGCTTGTCTAAACATGTCAGACAAATTTGGATCAGTGCCACAGAATTCATCCTTAACTGAGAAGCTGTAAATGTGATGTGAATTGAATTGCAGGGGGACGAGGTGAGGACTCCAGTGTCATCATCACTCTCCCAGAATGCTCTGCTTTCAGTGATATTCCTGAAGAAGCTCTGGCCAAAGTTCTTTCATACCTCACACTGATCCCGAGGTCCGTGTCTAATATATACGCTTCTCCATTTCACTGCATTGCAGTACAGCAACAGTTCCTTATGTATTCTCTTCACATAAAGCCTTGCAACAGCTCTTACACAAATTGAGCTATTCAAATGAATGTGTCGTTAGTGTGCTGAATATGCAAAGATCTTTGTGGTGACATTGTAGACACAATACAATCAGGATATTTTAGTATGAAAGAATATATATATCCCTATATACAATGCAAGCAGATGCAGATTTACATGTACATGTTCAGATATTCTGGTTGTTTATAATGTAACTAAGATCAGATGCAGTTTGTGTGATACATGACACACTTCACATGTTTCCAGAACACGGCAACCTGGTGTAAAATTTATCATCGTTTTAGACCGAAGATTGGATACTTGGGCCTCGATCAAAACCGCGTTGGCACGGATTGCGGTAAGATTACAATAGTTTATTTGTAATAATTTTTAAATAAATAATTCCGAAGTGTGTTTAAGTAATTAATTTATTAGTATTATTTTAATCTTGTAATCC
>JAUMHI010000055.1:13236570-13252266 GCA_032359435.1 Enteromius unitaeniatus
TACATCTGTACAATGACATAATCCTCAATGACTTGTCCACGCTGGAACAGTGAGCACAAACGAGTAGGAGAAACCAGTGTTAAATCCTGCCTGTGAGGCGATGCATAATCTCGGTGCGAGCCCGAGTAAACCCGCTGCTATAAGGGTCGTAAAGCGTTAGATTTTAAGTGCAATACACTGAAACAACGATCCGTGCTAACAACAAATAAATGAGGGCTTATATGCTACAGGATGTCTGGGTGGAAACGAGGAGGGCAGTGACAACAGTTTCAAAGTAAAAGTCCTGACTAAATACACAGAGATGAGAACACAGATTCAAAATAAGAGTCCGGGAATGAAAAGCAGAGGCAAACACGCAAACGGAGTCCTGGGCACTGGAGCACATCCAGCTGATCGTCACAGTTATCATAAAACTCTGGACTGATTATATATATTTCTTCTTTTTCAAACAGGAGCACACATGCCTTAAAGAAATCTGAAGAAACCCAGTTCTGCATTTCCAAGAAACAATACTACCACAGCCTTTAGTTTCACTATTATTTAATTTACTTTTTAATTTACTATATTTATTCTTCATTATTTATTCTGTATTATTATTATTATTATCTATTGTTATTAATTTATATGGTATTGTACATATAATTGTTGCTATTATAAATCTATTATATCACTTGTGTTTTTGTTCTGTTGCACAGTCTTTTTTTGCATTACTACAACTTGTACTATATACTTTTTATTATCACATATCACTTTTACAATTTTACTGTGCACTGTATCAGTGTATAATAGTTTATCACTGTAAGTTTCACTGGATCCATAAAGGACTATCATTTAGCTACACTGGTTTATGTTTGAGTGTCATGCAAATAGGAAGCAGACTAGCAGACTGTCACTGTTTGATTTGTATTCACTGATTATATTAGTACTTAAAGGTGTATTATTTAGATTTTTTTTTTATTATTATTATTTTTTATTTAGATTTCCCCCCAGTATTTCAAAGGGAATGAGCTGTGTTCTGATCTGAGGCACAAGGCTAAAATGTTGGGGTTTAAAGCAGAGAAAGCAATGAAAAAAACTTAGAATTTAATTTAATGTACATTACATTGACATTACATGTATATAGTACAGTTATACTACATTAATGTTATAATTGTTAATAAAAAAATCAACCAAATCAACAGGAGTGTAGGTGTGCTTTTTTATAATTAATTTTAAGAAATTAACAGTTTTCCAAGCCTGACTAAATAACTGGAGGCAGAGTTATTTTAAAGTCCATGCATATCACAAACCACTGAAATCGGCTGATAAATGTTAATGTTATCGTTATTTGATCCAAAAAAACGCAACTCTTCTATTCACCGACATTTGTTGTTAAAGCAGTCTTTTCCGGATATGGTGGGGGCGTTGACGTATTGAAGCAAGGGCTCAAAGTGGCCAATGAGGTGTCTAGGTATTTATATGTCTATGTCCACTAGAAATTTCCAAACAGATGCGATTTGGGGCTGGTTGGAGCTAAACTCTGCAGAGCAGTGGCCCTTTTAAGTTTGAGACCACTGTACTAAATGTATAAAGTATGATGAGTCTGCAATTACACTCTGCTCTCTGGAGAATTAGTCACTGAAAAATCAATATTAGTCAACCACTAATCAATACAGCCCTAATGAATAATTTATGACATTAAATATAACAACAAACTAAGATTGCACATGTGATCTGTTGATTTAATGTGTGAGGTTTTAGAGTAGAAATTCAAAATGGTGAAGTGGAGCATATAAACTGCAATGTTTTGACACACTTTTGTTAATATTACTGTAATTAAATTTATCTTAACTGACAGCAAGTTGCAGAATAGTGAGATCATTTTTCAGATGGGCGTTTTTATCATTTCATCCAGCTGGTGACCCCATTCTGCATTGATCAGTAGCACACTGACCTACATGACCTTTTGCATCTGATTGGACATGGCAAATATTGATTCATCATTTGGAACGCTGTACCTCTCTTTAATGCTTTCAGACACAGCACAGAAATTTCTTAGGCATCTCGGTTCTCATGAATATGATTGTGAGGCCATTGATCTGCACTAAAGTCCTGTATTGCTACAATGTACATGAAAAATACTGTCCGCATGTCACTACTGTACTGTACACACACATAATATGAATCTTCCCAAGATTGAGGAGCTGCAAAATCAATATACCTCAACCCAACATCCAACAATTCTCCAACTATGTGTCAAAGATTTAAAGTAGAGAGTTGTTCTGTGTAGCTAAATTCTTCCGTTTTAAAAACAGGCGTTAATTGTTACATTATTTTAAAAAGGCACACAGTGTTCAGAATTAATGCTGGTGGTGAGACTACGATGACAGACTTGAAAGGAAATAATTACAATGCGAGAACAAGAGACTTCCAACACTAACTGTTTTGTAAATAACTGTCACTTTGCACTAATTCAAGCATTTAGCTCCAATAATTCCCATGACTGTCAATATTGTTGTCCCCCACAAATCACCGACTGATTTTAACAAAGGTTTAAACAAGCATTAGCTGTCAACTTCGATCTAATGTGGACAGAGCTTTTTGTTTGGGCTCTGGATTTGACAGACTGTGTGTATGTTCACAAGATGTTTGAGCATCAGCGGAGAAACGATGAAGGGCAAAGGGAGGTTAGAATAGCCTACAGCTCCCTCATGCTGGGATGTGAACTCTCGGCTGACAAACTACAAACCCAGAAGATATACTCTGCTCAGATAAACCACTTCTTGGACCCGCACTTCTTGGATGCCCTCTTTTCTTGCCTGCCATCTTCTTAAATTCTCCAAGGTGACTTAGTAGATTGCAACCTCAAAATGCCATCATTATTTGTGAATAATAACTCCCTCCTGCTTAAAATCCAGCTGCTGAAAATTATATTTTTATTTAGCTCCCTTCAGTAAAATGTGCCTTTTTACGATTTATTTGCAGATTTAAAGGGAAGATAAGTTTTAATAAATTATTCAAGATTTTGTGGGGGGTCAGTAAGGATCTAAAGTGTTCAGAATATTTAAATAATCTTTTATAACCCTTGTTTATCATACAATTTGGTTTCATACAAACCCAGCACTCTCAGTTTAAAGCCCTTAACAGCGTCTTAAGAAAGTCTGGTCAATGAAGCTTTGAAAGGCGTCCAACTGTCCCTAAAAATAGCAAGTATGGATCCTGAAACCATCGCCTTCTGTTTCCTTCCACTCAGTGCCGCAAAGGAGTACAATCCGTCAGGTGATAAACACCGAGTCTTATGTCGCTTTACTGTCATCTCCCAATAACCAGAGAAAACCAGTGTTTCAGAGGAAAACATTTGTGGTTCAAATGTGTTATAAGCGGACAAAGTGATTATAATTCGTGGAGAACGTAAATGTGTTTGAGGTACTTAGAGTGGAAGACCGAACGAGGACAATTCATCAGTCTTATGCCTCTCTTCATCGATTAAACAGGTAAGTTAAAATATCTTTTAAATGAGAGACTGTGTCGGGACTATATTAAGGCCATACGAAATCCTATTCTCCTTGACATTGGTGACTCCGTAACACTCCTGGAAGATGCGTTTTACGGATCGTTTGCAGACTTAAAACATGCCTGTTTTTAGTTTTATATTGCATGTTAGATAGCCACACGAAAGCATATTTTAACATTCAAAATATTATTATTCTTCAAGTATTCTTGCGTAATGTTTTTCAGTATTTGAGTAACTTCAGTATTTGATTGCGTTTCTCAATATATTGTGCAGATATCCAACTACAGTTTTTCGCACATCAGAAAGTAAATTCCAGAGCTTTATTAGCTTCATTAATATACCTTTGTGAATATTGTTAGGACAAGAGCATTGTCCACTCCGGGGACTTTATTAATGAAGACATAAATCCTATGCGCGTCATCTGCAGAAAGATTACCAGTGTATTTGATCAAGGGTAATTTGGGCGGACAGCCTAGACAGAGCTACTTTAATGCTGCATAACTGTGGATTCAGAAGGAATTTAGTCATTAAACTTACACAAAGACTATCCGGGGTGTCAGCTGAGGGACGGAGGTGGAAGCGGGGGCGCTTCAAACAGATGCCTCTAGTGGCCAATCATTGGTACCACATGGAGAGAGAGAAAAGCATGCGTTTCTCTTGTGAGCACAAATAGTTTGGTAGCCTACACACTTGAAAAGAATGTGGAAAATAAACTGAGAAAGACGCGCAAACTGATTTAAGCTCATCATTGCTCTTTACCTGTAGCATACACAATCACTTTTACAATGAAAAAATAATGTTGTCTACTTTGCACATTTCGTGTTCGTATGTAATTACGAACCACTTTCAGGATTGTTCATGTTTGTCTCGGGCAGGCGTGTGATTTGTTATTAACAGTGATTTGTGATGCATTTCCAAAAGAATATGATGCGTAATTAAACAACTATTTTCAAAAGCTTTCAATTACATTTTATAGAATGATGAAAGCGACATGGGGTATGCTGTCTGGCCTAAAATGAAGGCTACCTACTTTTCAAAAGACCCAATCTTGTCCTCCGCGAACTTTTTTAATTATAGGGCGATCATTTTAATGTTCAATATAAAATGCGCATTGGGATTCGGGGATTCGGGGATTATTTATTTATTTATTTTGACCACCGATAGCATGAAAAACAGCATATTCTATATCCTATCTTTTTTTACTTCTTATAATATATATGTTGTTAATATCCTTAATTATGGACAGCAGATATTTTACATGCGAGGCAGACCGCTATTTCGGATTTGATTCACAATATCTGTTGCTCACACTAGCATAGCGTGTTTTACATCAGACCCAGTTTCTGCAAACGCTGGCAACAGGCTGGTGCATTTGTGAATATCTCTGTTACAGTAGCAATCAAAAGGTGGTTGCCCGGATTATTTCAGCGCTCGCGTCCAGTGTGTCACAGCTGACGTCGACTGACACTCGGTGGAAGCCCCTCTCCTTCCCTCGCGCTTTTTGTTCTCCGGTTTGCTTCATTCGAGAGGGTTCGTCTTATTTCCATCACCTCGAGATTCACGCGGGAGCCGTTTGACTATATCAATGTGCATGAATGTAGGAGACACTGTGGAAGAGATAAGGTGAGATAACCTTGTTGATAACAAAGAGCACTACGTGAAGGTCTGCGTTTGATTGTGACATTGGCGGACTTGTTACTACCACGCGCTTTGTAAACTCGACTTCTGTAGTCTGTATGTTTAACTGCATTGACGGCGGTTGATAAATGTCGATAGAAGGTACGAGAACCATCACCCCCCTGATGTTTAAAAAAATGCACTTTTGTTTATTTACAATGCGTTTCTTGCAGAGCTCTTATCTCCTCACCTGGCACCTTTGTTTGGGATTTGCCAAGGATTTCCTAAAGCGACAGTGGGTATACTCGACTGAAGGATTTCGGGTTTTAATCTAAATCGGGATCTATACATCCAAACTGGGATCTATGAGCGGAAAAGTGGCTAAGCCTAAAGAAGAAAAGGATGCTTCAAAGGGTAAGAAGAGTCTTAAAACGTCTAGATCGCTCACAGTACATCACAGGTTTAAAGCGACCGTGATCTCATTCATCTCCCACTCGTTGCATTGTTGCTCATTTGTAAAAGCATAAAAACAGGATTGGAAATTGGCGAAGATAAATGTAAAGCGTTTATGAGAATACATTTATAATGATTAGCAGGTCTGCCACCACCTGAGACAGACCGAAAATCGGCACAAATTTCTCTCGGGTCTGTTCTGCAGAGATGAATTATTCGACTGTCGCTTTAACGCAACCTGCAATAAAACCAATGCATATCCCATTCAGATCCCCCTTTTCCATGCTTGCCCATTAAGGTAGGTCTGAGTAACTGTTTAAATATTTATCACATTTGCAACGATCTGCGCTGTATGATGACGCTTAATCGTTTGTTTGGGTAGCTACTGCGCAAATGACCAATTGCGTAAAACTGAGCTTCTGCATGTCTCCGAAACAGCCGCGCTTCAGCGGGATGTAAACTGGCCAACCATTGCCATGGAGACAAAGGGGCTACAGGGTTTCCAAAGAACCCCCCGCGCGATTAATTGATGTGCATGCTGTCTGCTGAGGGGTTTTCATTTCAGTTTACAACGACATGAATATGCTGTGCTCCTTTGTTCCGACTGATGAAATGCCACAGTGTAGTATAACCTGATTACCTCTCAAATAAACCTGGCACTGTATATTACCTATATTGCTGGCACACGGGCAAATTGCTTTTGTTCTTGTTTTGTATAAATTAATAATTAATCTGTTTTTGCATAAAAGTACTGTAAATGTAAAACCGACCATAAAAGCAGGCAACTTCTAATAGATTTTACCATACAAAAGAAAATATAAAGTAACTTTCTTTTTGATTCTTTCAAAAAATCTGTTCTTTGATTCTTTTTGTAAAGTAAATTTTTTTTCCATAGAATTGCTAAAATGAAGACACTTCTGGTCAGAAATAAATATGAGTGTTTTTTTTGTTATATTTAAAAAAAAAAAGTCATGTTGCTCAATAAGTATTATTAAAAACCTCTTGTTTTTCTTGTTCATGCGTCAAGCAAAATAAAGCCATTCCTCACCCCTCTTTAGGCACAGAATGAACAAACAGACAGCTCTCTGAGCATATCCTTGTGTATTTTTTGTTATGAGTGTTTATAGTAAATTTACAGCAAACTTTGTTGAATACCAACAGGAGTTCATTTTTCTTTTTGTTTTAGGCAGCACTTTGTCAAAGCATTGTACGTGACTCATTTGCTCAGCATGCTGGCTTTCATCTTATTTGTTTTGAGCTATTATGAAACACATTGCAGTGGTTGCCTCTACATCATTAAAACTTTCAGGATTCCATTAAATTTGGTATTCTCGTAATCCCTTGTTATTAGTTACTCTGGATATAATGTGTGAAAGTATAGCTTTTTCGTTTTCAGTATAAGCATGACAAGTGCTGTCGTTGAGCTCATCTGTGTTTTCTTAGAAACTAAATCATTTACACTTCATGTGGTTAATAACTACACTGTTTAAAGTGGATTTGTGCGTTTGTTTCTAAAGGGTTTATTTTATACTCGATCTAACTCTGATTTGGTGTAGCCCAATGATGTCAAGTTGATTTAGTCGTATTAATAAATGTGACCCTGCGCCACAAAACCAGTCTTAAGTCGCAATACATTGTATGGATCAAAATGATAGATTTTTCTTATGCCAAAAATCAGGATATTAAGTAAAGATCATGTTTCATTAAGACATTTTGTAAATTGCCTACTGTGAGTTTATTAAAACATAATTTTTGATTAATAATATGCATGGCTAAGAACATCATTCAGACAACTTTAAAGCTGATTTTCTCAGTATTTAGATTTTTCAGCACCTTCCAGATTTTCAAATGCAGTAGCTGTATCTAGACAAAATATTATCCTATTCTAACAAACCATACATCAGTGGAAAGCTTATTGATTCAGCTTTCAGATGATTTATAAATGTCAATTTAAAAAAATGTACACTTGTGGTCCAGGGTCAAAAATGTAGATGCTCGTCATTACTTTACAGTACTGCCACAGTTTTTATAGCATTATATTGGCATGGCTATTCGAACAATCAGCAATATACTATCAGCTATACTGATAGATATGCAAGTTTGAATATGTCCAGAAATTCACATAAATCACATCCCTCTTAATAATTTCCAGTTTATCATCAGTATCTCTTTAATAAAATAGGCAAAACACAAACGTATACAAGCTAGTTTCCAGTTGAATGTGTCTTATAGGGATTGATAAATATCAGTAATCCATTGCACTGCAATTTAGGCCAGTGGCGCTGAATGCCCAAGGGCACATGACTACAGCACAGGCTAATTAGCCGGAGGATGAATGCCACAGGCTCTGGACTGGCTGAGCAGGGCTTGCAAGTCTTTCATATTTTCTTGCAGATGAATTCATCTCCAGGCCAGATGCAGTGCCAAATCAATAGGCATCCAGAGCACAATTTAGAGAGGCTTCATTAATCACAAAGCAGCAGAAGGTTTTTTTTGTGCAACGCTCTGACACCTGCTCTAATCTTCTTGGCATAGTGGCACCCTGACTGCTGCAGCATCCAAATCCACTGATTTTGCTGTCTTGATCTGCCGGACCCAAGTAAATTAAATAGCTGAATATGACTTGTGGATACTGTGATGTTTTGTCCAGTGCCATGTTTCAACACTGTACTGTAGGTTAAACCGTGCTAGTAAAATAAAAGAGAAGAGTTTGAACTTGTTAGGACAACACACAAAATGAGTGGAAATAGATACTTTGTCAAATTCCTTATGTTCCTAAATTAATATTATTTAAGTTACATAAGTATTATAGTATGACATAATGAAGCCATTTTAAGCAAAAGTGTAGTTGTTTTGAGTGTCAGTATGATATTACAACAAATATGTGGCATCTGTTGTTAAAAGGTTTGGGGTCTGTAAGATTTTGAAATGCTTTTGAAAGAAGTTTTTTATTCTCACATAGACTGCATTTATTTTTATTCAAATACAGTAATATTGTGAAATATTATTACAATTTAAAATAAAATATTTTCTGTTAGAATATATTTAAAAAAGTAATTTACTCCTGTGATGGAAAACCTGAACTTTCAGCTCACATCAGTCACATAATCTTTCAGAAATAATGCTAAAAATCTAAGATTTGGCTGCTTAAGAAATTTAATAAAGATGAATAGATGAAAACAGTTGTACTTCTTAATATTTTGTGGAAATTGTGATTTTGTTCTTTGGTTCTATGAATAGAATGTTCAAAAGAAATATGTTTATTTGAAATGTTTATCTTTTGTGACATTAATCAAAAGTAATGCTAATAACATTTATAGTGTAATATATCTTATCTGAATAAAAGTATCACTTTTTTTACAAAAAAGAAAAGTAGTTCACTTCCATTTTTATACTCTAGTCTGGAACACCAAGTGCTCACCATTATTACGAAATGACCCTGTGCTGTTATAATAAATAAAATGTCATTTAGTAGGACAATTATGTTGTGCAATGTGCTTTTTAGAATTGTATACATCTTTAAAGGGTCAGATGTTTGTTTAGTAAGTGGTTTGTAAAGGCTGCGTAAGGACAGTGTGACTCAGGACAGTGCTACCGCTTCCTCAGCGTTGACAGAAATCTCAGCATGCAGCCCTAGAGCAAGACTCCATCTGCATTAGAGAGCTGTCACTCTATATCGCCGTCTTGCTCCCTGAAATGTTTGGGAATGTCGCGGGCCTGTCTCTATAGCTGTTCCCTCCACCTCGTCAATGACGGCTGGGCTCTCTGATTGGCTGGTCCTTTCCTCGCCTTAGCTTGATCTCCAGCTCTTCACAAAACCTGGTGCTTTTCTTAACAGCAGCTTTAAAAACATGCCTGAAAAGAAAGAGCAGAATCACGCAGATCCTGTTTTTGTTTGTTTTGGAGGACAGTCATAAAATTTCAAGTGCCTCTCCTCGCTTTGGCAATTTGCCTGAACCTAGCGTATAGTTACCTGTTTTTCTTTAGTCATAGTGGGATAAATATTCATGTTGAAATTAATATTCAAGCATGGTTATGTCACCTTCAAACATAGAAGAGCACAAAGTAGCCAAGTGATTCATCTAAATTAAATGCTTTGACCTTAAATTCTTCAGATACCTGTGGTGAAGTGAGTGAAGCAGTAATTCAGAGAGATCTGAAAGTGGAGAGTGGAGGTCTTAGCTAAGCTCGTAGTTCCTGCAAAAATCAGCTTCGATTCGGATGGCAATTTATAAATTATAGGTCACATTGCTCAACTCAGAAGGTTACAATCACACAGTTTCCAGTCTCAGCCTCAGATGGCGCAGGGGCCTGATGCATATTGCTCAGAAAGCTGGACAGTGTTTTTGATCTTATTTGGTCTTATCTGATTTTGTGCAGCTTCTGGAAGTAAGGGTGCACAGGATTGTATCAGTCTGCCTTGTGCCTTGGTTTTTTTTAAGGATACAACGTCAAGCTCAATTATTATTACATCTTACCAACTGAAGTGTGGTATTATGTATTTTGGGATACATTTTAATTAAATAACACATTTTGCATTTATTTAAAATGGACAGTGCACATTAATGAACATTAGTATAAAATACATGGAAACAACATTTATTTTGCATCTGCAATACCTAAAAATAAGGACATTACAGCAGGATTGCCAGTTCTACGATCAAAAATGCCTTCAAAACTAACCTGATTATGTTTTTCAGCAGTTTTGTCTTCTGTGAGATGTTCTTTCCATCAAAAATTGCATTCCACACTGTGGGAGAATGTTTTAAATTGTGGACTAAATAACAACCCGTTCCTTTTCAGGAACTTGAGCCATGTCGACGAGACGCTATGGGAATGCCTCCAGCGTGACGGCTCTGAATCGTGTGTAAAATCAGCCAATGTTAAGTTGGGACGTCATAGGCAGGTGACGTCACTGGCCAGGAAGCATAAAAGCAGGTTGAATGCTGCTGGCAGATAGCTTTTTGTCATTCATTTTGTCTTGTACAAGCTGGTGCACCAGATCCTTGTGTGGGCCCGGAACAGAACCCTCTCACTGAGAGCCATCTATATTACCGGGCATCAAAACATAGGAGCAGACATCCTGTCGAGACAGGAGCTGAGGCTAGGGGAATGGATGCTTCACCCAGAGGTGGTGGAGCAGATCTGGAGAGTATATTATAAGGCAGAGGTAGACCTCTTTGCAACAAGAGAGTATGCAAAATGTCCCCTCTGGTTCTCTCTAGTTCATCCTGCTCCACTGGGGATGGATGCCATGGTACACACTTGGCCGAGGCTTCTTCTGTACGCTTTCCCCCCAATCACTCTGCTCCCAGGAGTTCTGGAGAGAGTGCGCCGGATAGCGGTCAGTTTTCAAACTTTTAGCGCCTTTCTGGCCAGGCCGAGTATGGTTTTCGGACCTGATTGACCTCCTAGATGGCCCTACATGGCAAATTGTGGGATCTCCTCTCACAGGCAGGGGGAACCATTGTGCACCCTCGCCCGAAGTTGTGGAACTTGAGAGTGTGGTCCCTGAGGGGGCACAACTCTTAGCCACAGGTCTCTCAGCCAAAGTTATTGAGACCATCCTCCAATCCAGAGCTCCATCTACGAGGAAACTATATGCCCTGTTGTTCAGTTCCTGGTGTATAGAACACTGGCAAGATCCTGTTAACTGCCAGGTCAGTACAGTTCTGGAATTTTTGCAGGCCAGATTCTCTACTGCGGTTACCCACTATACCCTGAAGATTTGCATGGTGGCAATATTGGCTTACCACGCCTCTCTCAGTGGACACACAGTCATACGTTTCCTCCGTGGAGAGCTGAGTTTGAGGCTACCAGTACGTTCCCGGGTGCCGACCTGGGACCTGGCTGTCATGTTAGAGGCCCTCTGTGGGCCACCATTTGAGCCCATAGAGGAGATCTCTGATGGTCTATTGACAATCAAGACCACACTTTTGCTAGCATTGTGTTGTCTGAGGAGAGTAGGTGACCTTCAGGCCCTCTCAGTGGCCCCTTCTCATCTGGACTTTGCGCCTGGCATGGCCAAAGCCTTCCAGTACCCGCGAGCGGGTTACAGTCCTAAGGTACCTACGGTTACACCTCAGCCAGTTGTACTACAGGCCTTCAACCCCCCTCCCTTCAAGGAGCCTGGTCAGCAAAAGCTAAGCTGTATGTGGCCAATGCGAGCACTGGACACATACCTCCACAGAGCTGCCCTGTGGAGAAAGTCAGAGCAATTCCTTGTATGCTTCGGTCCCCTCAAGAAGAGTTCTACAGCGACCAAGCAGACTTTAAGCGGTTGGATAGTGGATGCCATCAACTTGTCATATGATTCCTCTGGTCTCCCGCCGAGGCTAGAAGTCTCGACACATGGTGTGGTGGCCTCAAAGGCCCTGCTAGCAGTGGTTGGATATGCGAGCCACTCTGAGCTCTTCTGACTTACTGTCGTAGCTGTGCCCAAACATACACTAGACAGGAATTTGAAAGTCTGGGGAAGTGGACATCTCGTTACCATAGCGTCTTGCTATTATATTGCTAGTGGCAATATAGTAACAAATATACAACATTGTGCAACATATTACCTAAAGCTGATTAATGGTCAGGTGTGTCTTGAGCTGGTGTTTAAAGTGTGATATATGAAACATTCCATATCACAAGTGTTGGGCTGTTCCAGTAGTCCAACATTTTTACCCTGAACTTTTGATAACTTTGACTTTTTTAATGTTAATTTGCCATTTGAATAATTTAGTCATTTTGTTATAATATTACGTCAATGCTGAGGTCACAAAGAAGTTCAATTATAAGGGGAAGAACAACTGATAAGAAAGAAATGGCAGAGAGGGAGAGCAAGTGACCCTAAATGGTCCATTGTGCTGGAGTTTTCATATTATGAACGATGACAGCAGTGGCCTAGTGATGGTTGTAATGGGATTTATGCAGCAATACATTTATAGGGATTAAAACCCAATCAGTCTTTCGGTATTGTGCATGTAGGCCACTACCACACTTCCTCTAAATCTGGAATATTCATCATCTCCACATTCTTCAGCGAGTTCCTCCAAGTCCATTTTGTTTTAACGAAGCCTTTAATGCTGAGAATATTTCTATGTGTATTCAGTGTGTTGTAAAGTACTTGGAGAATATGTTGTATGTTGGGTATTATTTTAAGGTGAGTCATAATCTTTGAATTCATCACGTTCATAACCAGTGTTACTGATCTAGTTATCTGTGTTTTTTGTTGAATTCTTTCATTACCCTAATGGTTTGATTCAGAGGACGTAGTTTTTGTAGGTGTGGGATTACGTGGCAGTTCGGGATTTTGGATTACAGGTCTGAATGGAATTGTTTGAGATTTAGAAATGCATTTTCATGCCATTTGTTGATGTAAAGATAAGCTGCTGTGTTTATGGACAGAGCCATCGCTTATGTTGCTCTCCAGGTTTTGAGGTACAGTTGGGCAATTCACCATAACATAAAATTTTAGCATCAATTTTCATCTACAAACTGGTGTCAGTCTACTCTTTTGGTTAATTTTCATCCTGTTTTGCGTGCACAAACCAGAGACGGAAACGTAAGCCTGAGACTCGGACAACAGTTGAAATGAAAGCGGAATCTGTGGAATGTTAGATAAGATGAGACATTTCTTAAATGTTTATTTGTTCATAAAATGGAAGTCAGTGTTTATTAGAATCATTAACAACATTTTTCAAAATATAAACATATACATTTGTTGTATATTCAAATATAGACAAGAATGGTTTAGAAATACATGAGGATGAGCAAACGATGACTGAATTTTTTATATATCTGTGTGAAGATATATTTCTTTAAGTGACAAAATTGTTGAACTTGAATTTGATATTTCTAAACAGCATCCTATAATCCTGGAAACAGACATATTTTCTCTAAATTGTTGCATCTTTTAGATTAGATTAGATAGAACTTTATTAATCCCTCGGGAAGGTTCCTCTGGGAAATTTTTGTGCACAAGAAAGTAAAATAATGTGAACATTCCTTCTCTTGTCAATTTATGAATTAACTATTAAGTTTAAAATTAAATTGTTCAAAGCAAATCTCTTTTTTAAAACAAAATGCAGTATAAGAAAAGCTTTGTTTAGGTTTATATAGCTACAGTAACCACGGCATAGAAAACAAGAAGATTTGACTTGGGCTTGTTTGAAAAGACTTGGATTGGACAGAGTGTGAACATGTCTGAGACAAACTATGTAGACAGACGCTCACACAGTCCATGTGTCTTTAGGTTTGTATTGAGTTGCTTTACCATGACTTTCAGCTGTTTCAAAACCTTATGACTGAAAAGGAGAATATTGTTTTTAGTTTGAAAACATATTTGAGTTCTTATACATTAGAAAGGCTTCAGCTGCTTGTAACAAGGTCACAGTATAACACATCTCAGACACGGTGAAGTGAAACTTTTCTCAGAATCCTGCAGTTCAGTTTTATTGTTGCTTTCCAGAGCAAGTATAAACCTCACAGCTACAGAAAAACTACCAAGAGCATAATTACTGCAACGCTATTTGCTACCCAATGTCCAGTGATCCGTGTCAGCTCTACTGACAAATATTTTGCCTCAGTCACACATGACATTTCAAGTGTAGCTGCAGGAGTTCAGTTCTGAAAGCGTCACACTGCATCTTGTTGATTTATGTACCTGTATCAATGACACCCTGGGCTTGCTGCTCCGTCCCAGAGCCTGCTGTGGATATTGTGTTTTGTTTAATTACACTTCCCCCGGGCCTTAACGCGGCATTGCTTAATGGGATTTAATTTTCTGCTGCAAAGCCAACAGAAGACAAGTTGTTAGTCAATTAGCAGTCAAGTTTCTTACTTAGAGATTGACAAGTATTTCATGGTTATCAGATTAAGAAAATTACCTTGTTTTGGTTCTCTCTGGTAAGAGGTGGGTATGGAAGGCCAACCCTGCAAAAGCCATCTGCCCTTTAGCAAGCTATTTATCATGGTTGAAGTTTTCCAAGTAGGGCTGCACAAAATAAAACCAAAATCCATATATGGCTTGGTGCAATTATCACATTTCAAAGGGTGTAATTTAAATTGAATATATGTATTGTGTGTTTCAGAGTAAAACGTTCTTTAAGCACTGTTCTTGTGTCTAAATTCACAGTAATTCCTGCTCCTCATAAACTCCAAAACATGTCATGAGTAGGGATGCACCAATCTGACTTTTTCAGTCCCGATACCGATGCCTGGGCTTTGTATATCTTTCGATACCTGATACCGATCCGATACCATTGTTGAATTAATATTATAAACTGCATACCTTCCACCTTATACCTTCCTTCCAGCATGTAGAAGAAACTAAAGGTACCAAATTTCCTAACTAAACATTACTTTCCTAGCTAAGACAAAACGATGTAAAGTATGTAATGTTCTGAAAAGATGTAATGTATTTAATACTTATTTACTTGTCATTTAAAGAACAATTGTGCATTCAATTCGAAAATAGAATGTAATCAAACTTCTTAAAATAAATTTAAATAAATAAAATGTAGTAGTAGAAACAAAAGTGTATTGGTCAAACATACACTAGTAATCAAACAAGTTACCAAAAATTATAAACATATTACGTGCAAAGTCCTGCATGAATTCAAAATAAAACAGCAGCTGAACCCAAGAATAAACTAATACAAAGTTAATTGTGCATTCTATATTGTTTACCATATTATTCATTCTTTCAAGCAGAATATTTTTTTTTATATAAATAAATTTATATTAATTTTTAGAACTACTAAGTACTATGTGATTTAGTCAGGGGCATTGAGTGATTTTACATTTGTTGCTTGATTAACATGACTTTGACAATAGCAACTAAATTAGGCTGCGGCCCCTTTAAAAACGAAAACACGCGAATGCAATGTACTGATAAGTGTTCCCTACCTTTTACATTCACGTAATACAGAATCGACTCTGTTTACCTGAATGCTAGTCAAAACGGAAAATTTGAAATCATTTTGTGTGTAATTCTCCATTCAAGACTAACTAGTGTCTGCGCTCAGAAACCGGACTAAATTGAGTTCTCTCTTCCATCTCCAAACTTATCCATATGCCTGCTCTTCTCTTAATCCCACATATTGAGATTTTTGAACGTTTTATGAGACGTGCAGCAAGTGTAT